>CP050231.2:2842143-3352143 GCA_012066045.3 Morus alba
CTCTCTCTCTTATTAAAGAGATAAAATCAAATATCAATATTGAGGTAATAGTTTCTCCTTGTCTTGTGGGGATCTCTTTATCCTTTTGGTATCTTGTGTTGGAAAAGATATAGCTGCATTCTGATGACACCTGTTGGTACAATCTAATATTAGGGTTATTGTGTTTACACCCTTCTGAAAATGGTTGGTTCTGCAAGTGTTTGAGCCCCACCATTTTTATTTTATTTTATTTTATTTTTTTGCGTCTTCCGAAAGTGAGCTGCTTCTCTTTCTCAATCGGTTCAAAAACGACTTGACTAAACAATCTCGACGGTTCAATGTATTTTCCTCTTTAGGTTCCAATTGAGAGATTTTGCTTTTTTTTTTTTTTAATGGAAAATTTTTCATGCTTGATCTTGGCTCACATCTACGTTCAATCATGAAAACTGTTATCAGGTGAATCCTCACATGTCTTGCTGAAAAAACCACCATTTCTTGTCCCCTTCAAAACCTTGAATAGGGGCCTCACCACATCCATACAACTTTTGGTTGCCAACTCCAAATTGCAAAAACATGAAATACTACTTTCTCATATCCCCTAATGTATTTAGACATCAATGAAGGCCCCGTTCATTTCGTTTATTCGAGTTTAGAATTCGAGTTTTGCTTCAGTAAAAAGCTTTCACAAACAATCACTTTTAACTTTTTTGCTACAGTAAAAATCTCACATAAAATCACATCTCAACTCAATTTAAAACTCGAATTAGTGAACTAAACGGACTCGAAATAACGTGATACAGAAAGGTTCTCATCCAAAATAAAATGTCAAAAATAGCCATATTCCACGTGATCTTGTGTTTGTGTGTATACATAACATAATTCATACCAATCATCATTTCCATTTTTGAATTTGGTCAGCTTTTTTTTTTCCCCATTTGTCTTGAGTATTTGAATGCAAATGCTGTGGTGTCCTACTAGTAATCTTTTGTGACATGGAAAAGATTTTCATGTTGGTAACAAGTACGGCAAAAACTTGAGCAAAAAAAACCTACCACGCCCCAGGCACACTATATAGTGAAACATTGATCATATCACACAAGAGTAGAGTTCCTCCAAATTCCTCCCTTGTAATAATTTCACTCTTTAGTGTTTCCATGATATATCATATCACATACAAAACATATAGATATAGAAATACAGTATCGGGTCTATGATCATATGTGGACAATGTGAAAAGACAAATGTTAAGGTTTTGGTGCCCCATGTCCTACATATATCCTTTATCCTGCTCATCAACTTTCTGAAAGAATTCTGGTCCTCGTATTTATTCAAGAGTAATATTCAAATGAAAGATAAAAGACAAGGCATCTATTATGCAAGTGGTCATAATGTCGGAGAGAATGCTTATCATCACTAGTGTGGCTTTTTAGTTACTATAATTATAGCTCAATTAGGGTCCAATGATTGATAAATGTTTTTGGTTCATTGGGAACTGACCAACATGGAATTCCATAGTCCAAATCCAACTTTTCATTAGAGAGTAGGACAATAGTAACTCAAATATATCCTCCTGTATAAACATACATAGTAACATATATATATATATATATATATGTATATATATATGCTTGTGTGTGTGTGTGTGTGTGTGTGTGTCTTGAAATATTTTGATTCTTCTAACAAGAAATTAAAGAACTAGCCGGTATTTAACCACGCTATGCTGTCCTAGTATGTGTGTGTGTGTGTGTGTGTGTAAAGTTGATGCTTAGGCAATATTAGAATTATTAAAAAAGTTTGAACGATTTTAATAGCAAATAATTAAAGCGAGAACACAAGTGATTAGGAAGTGATCAAAAAAGTAGAGTTCTCTGTATAGATCCTAAATTAGGCTAATCACTTTAGAAGATTCTAGTGACCAAAAAATAATGTTGATAAAGGGATTGGACAAGCCGAAATAATTTAATTTGATTATGAAAGATTATTACCTTTTTTCATTCCAGAACTCGTTCCAATCCATGTATATAGACTAGCTAGTCCTCTTGATCCGCTTGCAAATTGTACCTTTTTTTTTTTTTTTTTTTTTTTTTTTTTTTTTTTGTAGGAGTCACTTTTGTTTCTTGAAAATTGATCATGATCCTTTTGCCCCCACATACTGGATTTTATGACATATTGACCCTCATCAAGAAATCAAGTGTATTATTGAAGCGCTTTTTCATTGACAGATTAACCGTCTTTTGAGTAATATGTTTGAGGAGGTTGCTGACAAACTAAGTTAATTGCATTCAATGGAGACACATTTTGAGAGGAAAACTGTTTAGTGTTGTGCTGGTGAAATTAGTTGAGTGCTCAAAAAAAAAAAAAAAAAGTTTGTAACTTTCTTTTGGGTTGAATCATGGAGATGGGTAGTGGGTGTTTGGTGTCTAATAAGCAAAAGTTAAGAGCTTGAATACAAGTGGATACAGCTATTCCTGTCCTCTTCTCCTGGTGAATCACTTGCTTTTTGTTCTGATTCATTTGCCTTTCTATCCACATCAAAGGTTCCAAACTTGACCCCTGTTTGCGTCAGATTTGACTATTCTCATGACTGTGTCTTCAGACGAGTTCCAAATGTTAGGGCTCGTTTTAGGGTGTTTTTAGAACGGTACGAAAATGAGGGCGTTTTTAGAATGATTTTGTATCGAGTATAGAAACGAGAACGTTTTTAAAATGATTTAAATTTTGAGTAATAAAATGAACTGGGAATTTTTTAGAAATGGTATTGGAATTGTTTTTGAAATTGTGATCAACCGTTGTTCTAAAGAGATTTTTTTTCTTTGAAAAAAGTATAGAGATTGTTTTTAATATAAGAAAGAAGTAAACTTTTATTTAGTTATGTTTTGAAAAGTACATGTAAATTATGTAAGTCCTAAAAAATAAAGATCGGGAAGGTCATTTCCTTTACAAAATATGAAAAACCGTGTATCTTTTTTTTATGTATTTTTTTAATGAAAAATGATACCAAACGCGGTTTTAAGATCATTTCAAATTGACATGTCTCGTAAGATATAAGAAAACGTTTTCAAAATGCTATTAAACGGGTCCTTAACTTCCTTAAAGACCTTAAACTAAGCTAGGGCATGGGAGCATTTCCTTTGCCTAGTGTTCTTATCATTCTAAAAATTAAAAAGCGTTTTCTCATTTTCTTTACAAAACAAGAAAACCGTGTATCTTTTTTATTTATGTTTTCAATGAAAAATAGAACTAGACGCGATTTTAAAATCATTTCAAATTGACACACCTCGTAAGATATAATAAAACGTTTCCAAAATGTTGTCAAACAAGTCATTAACGTCCTTAAAAACCTTAAGCTAAGCTAGGACATGGGAGAGTTTCTTTTGCCTAGTGTTCGTATCATTCTAAAAACCAAAAAGCACTTTAAAACAGCTCATTATGCTTCTTCCCTTTCAGGTAATTATTAGTATTTGCAAAGAGAACTCCTTATTAGTCCCAAACTGACACAAGTTGCATTTATTTCTTCCCAACTTGGCCAATTCTTGATTACTAACAATTAGTTCAATGAATTTTAACATGCATGCTTGCAAATTTGGAACTGTGTGGCTGCTTTTTTTCCTGAGCAATATGTCATTCTCGTATTTCGTTTGTTCAGTGTATTGAAAGAATTAATGCATAGAAAATGTCCGACAAATAACATTTTTCATTCGCTTTAGTGAAATCGTTTATATATGTTCGTATCATACTCATTTTGTCTAAATAGACTAAATCTAATCTATCATTATGTTACACGTAACTTATTATTAAGTTTTATTCGTTACACTAAAATGTTACAAATTTATATAAAAAACAATGTTACACCTAGCTACCGGACCTTTACGCACTGCCTTAATATATATATAAATATATATATATATATATATATGTGTGTGTGTGTGTGTGTGTGTGTGTGTGTCAGTGTCCGACATGTTACATGCTGCTACTAATAACTTCAAGTCAAGACCATACATATGTGGCTTCTTTTTCAAGTAGTTATATACTTGTAATGTACCCTTTTTTTCCGTTAGGTTGTTGTTTTGTACCTTGACGTCGTCTTCACAGGAATTTATATATTTAATTTCAATCATACCAATTATCTGATATATCTATTGAATTCATGCGCGTGCAGTAGTGTGTACCAAATATGAAGAGAAATATTCTTATCATTTATGATTGGCATATTTGTATATATGTCCCATCAAATCTCGTGAAGACGAAACTTTCAAACTGTGAAACTTTTGACAGCAATATTAATAAACAACATTAATTTCAATTCTCATGGAGTTTTTTTCATTCCCCTATCTGCTTTTACTGCGTGTTCATAGATCGATACTATATATGTGGAGTATATATTTATAGGATATATATATATATATATATATGAGTGGAAATTATATTGTGCAGAAAAACCCAATTTTGCAACCAGCTGGTAGAAGTTTAAACAATATGTGAGATTACGGCATGGTTCATTTCACCGATTCGAGTTTTTAGTTTTAGCTTTCTATAGTAAAAAGCTCTCAATAAATATCACATTTAACTTTTTCTGCTACAGTAAAAAACACTTAGAAAATGACACATCTCAGCTCGAATTAAAAACTCGAATCCGCGAAATGAACGAGGCCATACCATCACTAAATTTGGCACATTTAACTTTCTTTTGATCAACTTGTGAATAGAGATTGTGGGAGGGAAGATTAAAAATCCTTCATAAAGATACGAAATTTTGTTAGCTAATGGGATCATAACGACCTAAAACACATGAGAATTTAAGACCTGATTTTGAATAAAAACGTGTTATGAAATCTAATCTAATGGTTGAAAGCAAAGCTCTTGAGAATCGGCTACCCAGATTAGAATAAACCACATTCTCGTACATTCCCGAAGCCTATAACTAAGGGTGAGTGCTTAAAGAAATATATATGCGTTTTTCTTAATTTCACTAAGACTAACGTTTTGATTTATGAAAATTTTTCAGAGAAAGATATATATAGCTTGAGCGTCGAAGAGTTTTAGTACTTTTTCGGACAAATTAAAGATTATGATCAAGAAAATCAAGTGAATAAGAGTTGTCAGGAATCTCTTGTGCATATTTTCACCCCACGAAGAATAAAGAATTCTAACATATTTATAAGTTCTAAGTAGTATCCAACAATATAAGTAATTATATATTCATTCCCCTAATGAGTAACGAAGTGTAATTATTTGGTGAATCGATCGATGCTAAGAAAAAAAATGTGTATAATTAATTTGGAATACTAGGACTAATTAACTCGTGAGAAATGTGCTAGCTTCATAGTATTAGATTATGTACAATATTTGTGTTTGTTTATATATACCAAAGTATAAATTTATGCATGCATACGTGTTTATTAATTCCCAAATTAAATTAAAAAAAAAACTAAACAAACACAATATTAGTACTGCCGGCAAAATAATATAATTCTATTCTTAACCGTGAGAGATTAAAAGAAACGCTTCTCTATTTTATTCATCATACAGAATCTTGATCAGGGAACTAATTACTAAAAAAGAACAAGGCATAAGCCGCAATAATTACTAATTCAAAAAGTATTAATAACATATTATTTCAAGCTAGCTAGCCATTTATTTTGCTCTTTGTTATTAATTTAATTTTCCTTCACCAGCAATTAATGGAGAAAATCAAACTTTGCAACAAACCCATTACCCAAAACAATAAGCACATGAACTTATTAATTAACCACAAATTATACTAGCTAGTCACCATCATGATCATGATCATCATCTCACGAGGAAATTAATAAACGTCCTTTGATCATCATGATCAAAAAGGGGGCTTTGATTTTGAGCTATTTTGAACTTTTTGATCATGATCAACCTCCAACTATATATTAATTATTAAGTTAAGGCCTAAACCTTTGCCTGCAAGATTGGCAAGTGATCTCCATGCATGTGGAGTCTGACGTGGTCGTGGTTGTGGTCGCGGTGGCGGTCGTGGCTCTTTCTTTCAGCCTCTCAGCCTTCTCCACCTCCTCCCTCGCCCTCTCCCACACGTGCCTCGCACGCGCGAACTCCGACTGCGCCAGCTCCATCTCCCTCCTCGTCAGCTCCCTCACCCGCTCCGCGTACGCTTTCTCCATCGCCGCCAGCCGAATCTGCTCCGCCGCCTGCCACTTCAGCGCCTCCACGCAGCTCGTCGTCCCCGCCGCAACATCCTCATCTTCGTCGTCCTCGTCGTCGTCCTCGTCAATGTCGTGTATTGGCCTTAGGCTGATCGAGAGCTGAAGGTCTAGATGATGACGATGATCAGAGCCGTTAATATTACCTTTTGATCGGTACCTTATGATGGAGCTAGAATTATCCAACGGCCGAGATGACATGATGTGGGACGATGATGAAGAAGGTACGGACTGCGGAGCTGGCAGGAGCTGCAACTCTTTTTGGTCGTCTTCTTCCATTGAACAAAAAGAAAGAGAAGAAGAAGATCAAGCAGAAGCAAAGAAAGGAAGAAACGAGAGAGAGAGAGAGAGAGAGAGAGAGAGAGAGAGAGAGAGAGAGACTGAGGAGGAGAGAGAGAAAGCCTACTTTGTGTGGAGGTGGCAGAAAACTTTGTGCAGTTTTGTGTCTATATATATACAAGCAACACAATATATACTCAAACCTAACGTTCATGCAATTACCATTATATCCATCTTTAGAATTTAGAAATGATAACATCACCATTGCAATGTCATATTTAATACAGCTATTTTTCGACGCATTTATATATGCTTTTCGTATTAAATTTATCATATGTTATATTTGGCGTCAAATTCAGTTAAAATTTTAACGTTAGTGTTGCTTTTTAAGAATAAACCGTGTGAAAATATATTGATAAGGGTACGTCTAAAACTTTGACTAATTTTATGATTTTAATTCAATTAAAGGTGTCAATGGGTAGATTTTAAAAGAACGATTTATTTCATAATTAATACATCATATCTATGTACCCTAAATATATCTTCCAAATTAAGAGAATGTTTATTAATTTGACTCCTTGAGAGAAAGTAAACTTTAAACAAATTGCTATCAAATGATACTTTTATATAATGGATAATTCTATAGGCATGATCAATCTTAAATCTTAACACATATTTTCTAAATACACAAACACCACAATATCTAATCTTTTTGTTATTGTTCGATTAGTAAACGCCATTCTTTGGGAACATGCAAAATATGTAGGTGTTGTTTTATTAAGGGTTTTAAGCACAATTGTCACCACTTGCCGTGGTTTAGCAAATTATCCGCTAAACTTTTAATTTTAACAATCAATTCCCAAACTTATAAAATTATTATAATGTATTCCATTTTATTAAAGTTGTTTAGATTTTTTATTAGATTTGAGAGATTGAAAGATTTGAATCGAGATGTTAAAAATTTTCATTGAATTTGTTTTTTCAACACTAATTTAACACAATCATTGTCAAAATAAAGCAAATTGAAATAATTTTAAAAGTTAAAAAACAACTTATCAAAATTAAAAATCTAAAAGAGAGAGTTGTTAAAATCGTGTAAGTTCAAATAATACCCTTTTGATAAACTCAAAATGTAAGGTTAAGAATAGAAAATAATCCTTTTTTCTTTTTGCAAGTATTTGTTTTATCACAAATCCGGGGTAGTTTAGGCACAATAATGTTTGAATGTATGGGGAACAGTGGGAAAGTCCGTTATAGAAGAGCCAAAAGTACGGGGATAAAGATAACGGATCACGTTATTGGGTTATGAGTAGCCTTTTGTGTTTATGTAGGGCTGATGCTTTTCTTTTCTTTTTTTTTTTTTCCTCTCTAAATTTTATTTTTAGTTTAGTTTTTTTTTTTTTTTTTTTTTTTTTTAGAGAATCTTACAGGTAGGGTCTTTCTTGTAAAAGGGTCAATTTTCTCCCCTTAAATTTTATTAAAATCATATCAAATCAAAAATTAATTAAAATCTTATCAAATAAATAACCATCAAATTTACAAAAAAAAAAAAAAAAAAAAAACAAAAAAATATATATATATTTTTTTCGTCTGATTAAAGAAACTCAAGAATATTTAGTAAAATAATTCGTTTCTTAATTTAAATTATGATTCGTAATTCACTATATTATTTTTCTTTCATAAAAAATACACATAATTTAAATTTTTCAATCAAACATCTTAACTTTATATTTCTTTTTTTATTTTTAGAGATGAGGATGAAGGAGCTGTAAGGTAGGTAATAATTACTGTCGCACGTGCGTTGTGAGTTTAGAGACTTTCTTATTTACTTTTTCAAACAAAAAAGAAAAGAGTTTTGAGGGTTTTTTTCTTTTTTCTTTTTATTTATTTATTTATTTTTTTAAAAAAAATAGTATTTGATATTTGTGGGATGTGGATATTTTTAGCTTTTGTGGTGGGCCTGAGGTTGTCGGTCCTGAGTCCAAAAAGACCTCTACTTTTCTATAGAGGCAGCCCACGCTCTGGTCAGGTTGGCACGTGGGATGGGCACTCACTAGTGAGGCTGAACATGATTGTGGACTTCTGCCTCTGCAACTTGGGCCGTCCGATCAGTGGGTCCCTCTTTTTCGATCGACTTTTCTTCCTCTCTCATCATGTGAGTGAGTAAGAGGTTGAATCTTATTTATCAAAAAAAATAATAAAAAAAATAAAAAAAAAGGAAAAATAAAGGAACAAAAGAAGTTATAGGTTAAATCTTTTTTTTTCCCGGCAAGAAAAAAAAAAAAAGAAGAAAAAAAGAGTTTATTTTTTATCTTTTCTTTCTTTCCTTTTTTTTTTTGGGTTGAAATTTCATCTGGAAAGTCATTTAGAATACATGTTTTTTCATTTTACAATCTTAAATAAGATTTACATTGAATATTATTAAGAAAAAAATGTTGTTTTTTTTTCTGAATATTATGAGTTTTTTTTTTTTTTTTTGAGAATTTTTATGATCAAAATTGATCAAAATTGAAAATAAATAAAATAATGAACGGAATAGAACATTTTTTTTTTTTTTTTTAAAAAAGACTGTCTTGATATTATGGAAAAGTCTAATAATGCCATGGACATGTGCATGCATTGATCTTTAATCTTTTCTTGTAAAGAGGTGTGTTCTAGCATTCGTCTTTAATCATAAACACTTTCTTATAACAAATGCTGAGAAAATTTAGAATTCGTACAAATACTTTAAAGTTGACCTTTCGGCTTCGAAAAATTATTAAAAAAAAAAAAAAAATAAAGATTAAAATGCAAAACAAAATAGTAATGTGGAGAGTGGGATTTGAACCCACGCCCTTTCGGACCAGAACCTTAATCTGGCGCCTTAGACCAACTCGGCCATCTCCACCCAGTTGCAGGGATACCCATACATATTTATAAAAAAAAAAAATTTTATTTTCACACATGAACCCCTCAAACCGTACCTAATCTTAAGTTGGCCCCTAGCTTTTAATTTATACAACACAACGTTCTGATCTTTGTAATTGTTGTGTAATTGGCCCCTCGGCCCCCTCATCACGAATAGTCTACAAATGAGTGAAAAACCTTTACATGTCATTCATATTTCGCTATCATTTTTTTAATGCAAATCGACCATGAACCATACAACGTTACAATTTTTTTTTTCCCCGCATAGTGCAACAGCAGTGGTGTTGGTGAATGAGCGTCGAATAACTTCTCATAAAGAAGTTCTTGTTTGCCGTGGCTGGGATCAGCGTCGTTGATGGGGGAGTTGCATCGACGTTGATTGAAACTCACTAGAAGAATCCAAGCTTCAACAAATGAAACTGTAGACAGATAAAAGAATCTATTGATTATGAAAAGTACGGGGAATGAAGGAATTGTTTGAGTTTTTTTTTATTTTTTTTTTTTTTTACCATTTGCACATACATGATATATATATATATATATATATATTTCTTTAACAAATATATCAGAAGGAAGACTATTCAATAACGTGCTGATACATGCCTTGTGACTAGTGGTGGTCCTCTTGCAACACAACAACGAGTTATTTGGGACTTTTGGGTAATGCCATATGGGTTTATTTGAGACTTTTTGAGTAAAATGCCATATGGGTTTACTTTACAGTATATCAAACCTCAAAAAAATATGTGGGAAATATATATATATATATATATATATATATATTGTAAAAGTTCTATCACCTACCAAGTGGTTATAAATTCAGAATTTTGTAGTTCTGGGCGCAGTTATTGCTCCCTTTGCAAACCTAAGAATGGTGGGATTGGAGCTTAACCATTAGAGGCTCACTTTACACTTTACAGTAAATTCTTGTTATTAAATGGTACAAACACCAAGGTTTGTATAAGGATTGCCGTCTAGTAATTATTAAGATTAAGATTTTGTTCTCACGAGTGAATCTATGTGAGTACAGCGAAGTGCCACCAAAGCAAGGGCCCCAAAACACTGAGTAGTTGGCATCTATTTGTCCCTATGATGCTGCCATAAAAATCATGGAAAGTTAACTTTAAAGAGGAAAGTTTGTGGGATTTTGAGGTCGGTCATGGGGCATGTGAAAGTTTGAGAAATGTAGGGGGAGAGCTTTTTAGGGCATGTGCCCTAAATTTATCTGCTCCAAAGAAAACCGCCCTTACATAAACCCCATTTGAGGAAGTGATGGAGGTCGCTTTTGGACAATGATTTATCTATCATGGTCTCCAACTAAGACCTTCATCAATTTGGTTCTTTTGGGGGGGTCCCAATTTCACCCCATGTCTAGGGGCACCCCTTTGCTCATTGTGGGTTGACTAAAAAAACGATTCAACCAAATGTTGGTGCTGCTTGTTTTATGTGTCACTCTTAGGTATACCCTTTTGATTGAAAGGTATGGTGAATATGCATGGCTGTAAGTCATATCACAATAAGAGAAATTCGTAACTTATTTTCACAGTGTACGGCTTCACTTAATCGCTTTAGCATTTAGGTCATTTAGCCATTCAGTTTTCTTTTCAAAATGTTCGAGTGCATTACTGGTGTTAAACACTACCACTAATAAAATTGTGGACTTTACTAATAAAATGTGGACTCCAAACTAAATCCTGCTAGCTGGTTCCAATTACAAAATGCAAGGTTCGTACTATTACTATAGGTCCCAAACAAAATGCTGATATGAGAAATTGAAAATTGCTGAACTTATCTTTAGAGTGCATGAGTCTGGACTTTTATCCATTTCTCTCAATTAATATCCTTTTGACTAATATAGTTAGGGAAATTTTGTAGTAAATAGTAGATTTTTAAAACTAAATTAAGTAAATAACAGATTTTAAAACTATATGAAATAAATAGCAGTTTACAAGGTAAATGATTCAATAAATGATTCATTTACAATGGTCAAAAATAACTTACGTGGTAAAAAATCATTTTACAATTCGTTAAAAGAAAATTTATGTAAAAGGAATGATTTTACTAGTCGTAAATGAACTATTTACCCGTTAAATGATTCATTTATCACAAAAACTCCTATTTATTTCAAATAATTTTAAAAGTTGCTATTTACTTAATTTAATTTCAAAATATACTATTTACTATATTCGCCTAGAAATTTGAAAATATTTAGGTAATATACCTAGGGGTATAAGAAATGTACCCGAACCCGACAAACCCGTCCGACCCTACCCGAAAAAGTAGGGTTTTTTTTTTTTTTTTTTTTTTTCGGATTATAATAGGCCCAACCCGCAATTTGCGGGTTGGGCCGCGGGTGGGGCAACTGCTCACCCGAGTTGCCCCGACCCGGCCGATTAAGTTGAGTCATTAATGTGTATATATATACATATATTGAGATTGTTGTCGTCTCTTGTGTGTGTGTGTGTGTGATGTTAGAATTAGAAATATGAGAAACGAGTAAACCTAATCTTCACTCTTCTCTTCAGTTTTTTCCTTTGTCCTTCCTCGGTTCCTCCTACCTCGCCTCGCCGCCGCCGCCCGAGCCTCCCAGTCGCCAGTCGCTCGCCGCCGCCAGTCCGAGCCTCCAGTGGCTAGTCGCTCGCCTCCACCAATCCGAGCCTCCCAGTCGCCAGTCGCTCGCCGCCGCCAGATCCGAACCTCGATCGCCCGCCCTCGCTCCGCCACCGTCTGAAACTCCCAGTGGCGATCGCTCGCCGCCGCCAGTCCGAGCCTCCTAGTCGCCAGTCGCTCGCCGCCGCCAGTCCGAGCCTCCCAGTCGCCAGTCGCTCGCCGCCTTAAGTCGCCCCTCGCTCGCCACCGCCGGTCCCAGCCTCCCAGTCGCCACTCGCCACTCGCTCGCTTGCCGCCGGTCCAAGCCTTGCAGTTTTTTTCACCGTAAGTTTTTTTTTCTTGATTGATGTCAATGATGTGTGTTAGACTGTTATCTATTATCAACTTATTCTTTAGTTTGGACTTTTTTTTTCCGTCGGTTCCCAGCCTTCGAGTTGTGGGTTTGATCAGATTTGGGTTAATGTTGGTTTGTACTCATTCTTCAGTATCATTTTTTCTTGAATTTTGACGCAGGGCAGGACTGAAGTCTGAAAGTTTGAAGCACTGCCCTAAATTGTTTGCTTGAAGCACTGCCCTGAATTTCATTTGAGGAGGAGCTGCTGCCTCTTGGTAAGTTCTAGCGTTGATGTTAAATTGTAGGAAAATTGTGTTTCAATGCAGATGTTGATAATGCAAATGTTAGTGTCAATTGTTATTGATATTTTGTAAAAATGTATTTCTCGGGTTAGTGTCAATGTAAAAATGTTGATAATGCAGATGTTCTGTAAAATTAGGTTTTTTTGATAATTAGGTTAGTGTGAAAGCCTAACTTTGAATGCTGATTGTGTCTTGATTAGGCACACTGATTGGAGGAATAAGTAGGGTTATATGGTTTAACTTATTCCTCTTTTATGGCTCAAACTATTCATGGCTCAAACTATTCATGTTATCTGTTTTTTAGGTTAATTTGCGTGCTAGATGGAAAAATTTATCATCCATTCGACAAAAACTTCTGAAAGCACTTGTAAGTCTTCTGCTGAATCTGAAAGTGTCTCTATGCCTAAAGAGCCCATTACATTGCCCACTCCCACACCCAGCCCTACTCCAATACCTAATTTGGGCACTACAATTGAAAACGAAAAAGAGGAGGGAGACAGTAGAAAGAGGAAGAAGTCGCAAAAAAAATCTCCTGTTTGGGATCATTTTAAAATCATAGAGAGTGGGGATCCAAATGAGCCTAGGTGTAAGTGTATTTATTGTGGGGCAACATATGCATGTGATAGTAGGAGGCACGGTACCAGTAGTATGAAGGTTCACATCGAAAAGCAATGCAAGAAATACCCATATAGGAACCAAGACAAAAGGCAAAAACTCGAGTTTCCAAACAAACACCGAACTGGGAGTAGTCTTGTTGCTATAGGCTTTAACAAGGAGCATTCTAGAAAAGCGTTAGCAAAAATGGTGATTGTAGATGAGCTTTCATTTAGGTTTGTTGAAGGTGAAGGATTTAAGAATTTTTGTCAAGTGATGCAGCCTAGGTTCTCTATCCCCTCCCGTGTTACGATTGCTAAGGACATTTACCAACTTTTTTTGGAAGAGAGGAAGAAACTAAAGGCTGAATTTAGTAAGGGCAGTCAAAGGATTTGCCTAACAACTGATTGTTGGACATCCGTGCAAAATATTAATTATTTGTGTCTAACTGCACACTACGTTGATAGTGAGTGGACTTTGCAAAAAAGGATTATAAACTTTTGTCAAATATGAAGCCACAAGGGAGAGAGTGTTGGTAAAGTCATTGAGTCATGTTTGCATGCTTGGGGTATTGAGAGAGTCTTCACTATGACTGTTGATAATGCCTCCTCAAATGACTCCATGATTACCTACTTGAGAAGGAAGATTAAGGGGTGGAAAAGGGTTGTTTTAGGTGGGGAATTTCTTCATGTTAGGTGTTGTGCCCATATAGTGAACCTGATTGTCAATGAAGGTTTAAAAGACCTACGTGATTCCATAGCTGCCGTTCGTAACGCTGTGAGGTATGTGAGGTCTTCTCCGGCTAGGTTGCTGAAATTCAAGTCATGTGTGTAGCGAGAGAAGTGTGGAGCGAGAGAAAATTGAATACAAAGGTCTTGTATGCTTAGATGTCCCTACTAGATGGAACTCCACCTATATGATGTTAGATGCAGCCATTAAGTTTCAAAAGGCTTTTGAAAGATATGAAGAGGAAGATGACAAGTTTGTGTCTTATTTTCGGGAAAATGAGGGGGGGAAGCAGAAGATTGGGCCGCCACTTGATGATGATTGGAAGAATGTTAAGGTGTTTGTGAAATTTCTGAAGACTTTTTATGATATAACTTTGAAGTTTAGTGCCACTTTGAATGTCACTTCAAATTCTTACTTTCATGAGCTGTGTGAGATGCAAAATCAATTATCTGAATTAAGCAAACAAGATGATTCAATGCTTTCATCCATGGCTGTGAGTATGAAAAAGAAGTATGACAAGTATTGGGGGAGTGTTGAGAATATAAATTGTCTTCTCTTTGTGGCTGTTGTACTTGATCCTAGGTACAAAATGGACTATTTGACATATTGTTTCTCTATAGTGTATGATTCTTCCATTTCTGAAAAATTAGCAAAGAATGTGAAGGATACTATGTACCGGCTGCATGAGGTTTATAGTGGGGACAAAGGTGAATATGTGGCTAATGCAAGTAGTGGGGAGGCGGCAACAACAAGTACAACAGAAGCAAAAACGACTCCAGAAGGAAAAGAGTGTTTGTGGAGCTCCTTTCTTAAGAAAATGAAGGAGAAGAATGTGAATGAGTACAAAAATGATGTGGACAGATACTTGACAGACCCTATGGAGGATCCAACTCAGACAAATTTTGATGTTTTAGAATGGTGGAAGAATAATGCAACTAATTACAAGGTTCTCTCACTAGTTGCAAGAGACATTCTTGCCATCCCTGTTTCAACGGTAGCCTCAGAATCCGCTTTTTAGTACCGGAGGCCGCATCCTCGATCCCTTTAGGAGTTCATTAAGCCCGAAGATGGTGGAGGCATTGATTTGTACACAAAACTGGTCACAGCGTCGTGAGCACATCAACCTTATTGACGTGGAAGAATTTAATGAATATGGAGATATTGAGTCAGGTAATCTTTTTACGTTTTACTCTTTTTCATTTTATTTTATTTCATCTCCTTGTTGTTTATTTTGTTCTAAACTTGATTCTAATGATTTTTTTTGTTATATTTTCTTCTTAAGATTTGTCAACTTCTGCTGCAACACATGAGGGGCAAGTTGGGAATGAAGATGCTATTATTCTGGATTAAATAGTATGGAGTGGACTAACTTTTATTTCATGTCTTATTTTGCGACTATTTTTATATGGACTGTTTATCTTTATATGGCTTATTTATTATGGATTAAACTGTTTATTTTATATGGACTATTTTGCATGTTAGAAGGGTACCAATCTAATTGAAATATTATAGTTGTTTTTTTATTAGTTATCTACTTATCTATTTTCACCAACCCGAGTAATCCTACCCTACCCGAGGTCACCCGAAACGTCGCGGGTTTGTAGATTTAAGAGAGTGTCGCGGCTCAAAATTTTCTCAACCCGAACTAGTCGGGTAGGCTCATTTTTTCGGCTCAACCCTACCCTACCCGGCTGATTTACACCCCTAAATATACCACAGTTTTTAAGGTTGGATTGACTTTGATATAAGTATAAAAATTATTACAAAATATACCACATTGACAACATTTAAGTTTTGTGTAATGAGCAAAATTGTATTTGTACTTTTGTGTATTTGATTCAACATTTTTGAATTTTGTGAGAGTTTTGTAATTTTTTACTTATATATTTATAATTTTTATAATTTTTATAATTTTTAAGTATCTTTAATAGTTTATGTCTTCTGGTATTTATCAATCCAAGCATAAAAATTGTGGTGTTGCTGTTAAGTGCTTTGACGAAAAAATAGAGTAAAAGAAGACTAAGGATTGGGCTGGGTCCTGCCGAAACAGGCCCAACGCACTGGCTCATTTCACGACAAAGTCCAAATCCATTTGTCACTCCTCCTTCCATCCACACATATCCACGCGCGCGGCGCGCTAACTCTCCCGCCACTTTCAATTGCGCCTTGAGCACTCTTGCTCTCTCTCTCTCTCTCTCTCTCTCTCTCTCTCTCTCTCTCTCTCTCTCAATTGGGTCTCAGAATCAGAAAGATCGTATCTGTTATTTGACCTCCATGATCATGAACTCTCGCGAGCTTACTCTAGTCTCCACAGCCACGATTTTCGGCGCCATAGCTTCCGCATTCGCTTTTCGCTTCTTCTTCTCCTTCAACAGCAACAAGCAATCTCGCCGCCGATCCGATTCGCCGGCGAACGGCGTCGTTCGGAAGAATTGCTCTTCTCAGAGCCCCTTCGATCCCTCGAAACGAAAAGGGTACGTCACGAAACGGCAAAATCTTGCCCCTTTTTGTTTGTTCAGACTGATCTGTTTCTGTTAAGAGTTTGAACATTTGCAAGGGTTTAATTTTTGTTTTCTTTCATTTTTGGTTTTTTATCGTTAGATATTTGTCATGGGATGATTATTTCATGGCTATAGCATTCTTATCAGCGGAAAGATCCAAAGATCCTAACAGGCAGGTTATACATTTCGTCTCTTTTATTTATTTATTTATTTTCATTATCGCTAATTATTGGCGGTGTTATGAAATGCTTTAATTTTTATTTGATTTCGGGATTTGTAGAGTTAAAACTGACATTAATTAGTTTTCTAAAATTTTTTGCTGCTTTTTGTTATAGGTTGGAGCGTGCTTGGTGAGTGAAAATGGTATAATTCTAGGTAAGGAATATTTTTTTTTTTCCCCATGACATGACAAAGCATTAGATTTCTTCTCCTTAATTCTTTAGATTTTTTCAGTTTTTATGATTTAACACCATTATTGACCGTACTTTTGAAGCTTCCTTTTTTGTACTTGTTGCACCTTTAAATTTGAATCTGATACATAAGATAAATACTAAGAAATAGTTTGTGTAGTTGTTCAAACTTATTTGACTGTTCATGGGTTATTAATCCATTATCTATGACTGTTGGTTTTGTGTTTCTATACATATTATTTATTACTCTCATGCTATGTTCGTTCACCAGGTATTGGCTACAACGGTTTTCCTAGAGGTTGTTCGGATGACAAGCTTCCTTGGGCAAAGGTTGGTATTTGTAGAACATCTTTTGATTTTCTTTTCTGATCTAGGTTGGTATTTTGAAAATATTTTTGTTTATCTTTTTCTGATCTATGATCTACGATCGTCTTTATGTTTCAGAAATCGAGAAGCGGGGATCCTCTGGAGACTAAGTATCCGTAAGCTCTTGAGTCCATGATCTATATATATATATATATATATATATATATATATATATATATATATTAGCAAGTCCATGATCTATATTTTGCCTCTACATTACATCTGAAATATAATGCTCGTATTCATTCTTTAATTCTGGATATCAGTCTTTCAAATTCTGTGTTGTTGACTTCAATCCCTCTTATTGTCTCTTCTAGTTATGTTTGTCACGCTGAGGTCAACGCTGTCCTAAACACAAATCACGCTTCAGCTGCTGGACAGGTTAGTTGTTTCAACAGTTCTTATTTTTGATCTCTCTCTCTCTCTCTCACCATTATGTTGCTTGTGTGCAAATTTTGGGACTTTATTTACTTTACATCTTCTATTCACTTGGTCATACTTGCCTCTTTGTTACTGAATGTTAAAATATATTTTTGGTCTATTGCCAATTAACTTAAGCTTTTAGGATGGATTGATAATCTAACACCGGAGATGCATTTTGCTCTTTTATTTGCAGAGGCTGTACGTGACCATGTTCCCTTGCAACGAGTGTGCAAAGATAATTATTCAGGTCCGTTCGTTGTTAATATGTCTTCTCCTGGATGGAACTAGATAAGAATCAACCACTAGTTCTTTGTTTCATATTGGACAATTCAAAATAGCATGACATCTTCTCTAGAACATTACCTTTGCAATTTTCTTATGGTTTAAATGTGTTATTTCCAAACATAGTTATCTTCTTCCTTGCAGTCAGGTGTCACTGAAGTGATATACTTCGTTGAGAAAAAGTTGGACGATTCAAATGTTGCATATATTGCTTCTCATAAATTGCTGTCACTGGCTGGGGTTAAAGTAAGCTTTGTTTGTTTCTTGCCTTGTAACCCTGATCTACTTACTTGGTCATACTTGTCTCTGTCATTATTGACGGAACCGGTCTATGGTCGGGATTAAGTTTCCGTGTATTGTGAGGTCATTTGAATCCGCGTCATAATACAAATGCCCCATAATGTCGTACCTATTCCTATGTTCTGCACACAAGCGTATCGTATATAGCGTCACAAATACTGCAACTAACTGAGCATATTGACATAACTACATCCCATCTTTCTCTTGCAGGTTAGGAAGCATCAACCGCAACTGGACCACATTTTGATTAAGTTTGAGGAGCCCTAAAGTTTGATTATTATTTTGATCAAGTTATCAGAGCATAAACAGATCAAGCAAACCTTGTTGCTCCCTCTAATGTTTGTCCTCCAGTTGTATCTGCATTATTATTGCTTGATTTCGAACTCTGGTCCGGTTATTTTTAGCCACGCTTCACATGTTTTTGTTTGTGTTCTGGAATCTGGATGATAACAAATTTCTCTCACATTCTTGTAATTGGCAATGCGAATTCGAAAGAAAGATAATTAGAAAGGAGTGTGAAAAATATTCGGCGGTCGCTCCACCACGCAAGCCGAACAGCCGGTTGCAGGAGGTCTAGGGATAGAGGGAGGAGGTATGCTGAAGTTGATTATATGTTAGCTCTGTCAATGGATCAATCGAATAAATGAAACTAATATGCCAGCTACGACAATGAGATAAAACGACAACAGGAATAACGCGAACTCTTGCATAAGATTGCGCACAACATTCAGAACCATTCCATTTTCTCTCCAAAGCAAACTAGACCATATTGGCATCCCGAGAAAAATGCCCATTTGATGTTTCAGTTTCCCCCTGAAAAGTTGATCACAAAACCTACTTAACAAACCAAAAAAAAAAAAAAAAAAAGACATCTTCTCCACTTTCAAATACAAAACTATTGAGAAGGAAAAGCAAATCCCAAGTTGCAAAACTCACCACATTACACAATTGGTCTCTTACAGTGTACATGGACTTGAGCATTGTCCCTAGAGTGTCTTTGGCCAATTGGAACTTCACTTCCATCTCTTTCGATTGAGATTGTGTATCACTTTGAAGCTGCCCAAACAAGAACAAATAAATACTTTTTTTTTTATTTACTTAATTTCACGTACAAAAAGCTCCAAAAATGGTCGTTTGATTTGATTTTACCTTTAAGTTGATGACAGCAACAGGGTCAGTCAATTCTTCTTCTTGATTCGCCATCTCCCAAGTCATCGCCTTCAGACGAGGCAAAACAACCTAAAGAAACAACTACATATCAACCGTCTTTTTTTTTTCTTATGAATTATTTTTATCTATGCCTCTTCAATTTCAAGATCATTCTCATCTTACCATGAAAAATTTATAAACTCCTATATTTACTTACCTCCTGATTTTTTTAATTAATCCTACTTTAATCTGTTACAATTTTTATGAAGAACGTGTCAAAAAAGAGGAAACTAACAATCTTTTTTCATTCGATCTTTCATAAAAATTCTAAGATAAGAGACAAGCGAGGCAAATTGTTTTCTTTTTAAATGAGACAAATTGTTCTCTTTTTTTTTTTCGTTTTTTTCGGATCCGTTCGTTTTTCACTAATTCAAATTATAACTCTTAAATTTTTGTTATAATGTTTTTTTATAAAAATTTAAATTTAATTTTTTTTACTATAATATTTTATTTTATATGAATTTACTTTTTAATTCAATTTTTCAACTTAACGAAAAGCGAAATGAAGAGGAGAGAAAGACATGAGAACGATGTGTGTATGTACTTCTAAAAAGCTTAGCAAATTCACTTAAAAAACATGGAAAAAAAACCTGGTCTTTGAGGGCATCTTCCCGCCACTCTCTCTGGAACTTCTGCAGCAAGAGCGTCAACAATCGCTGCAATTCAGGCAAGACTTCGCCTGGGAAGAGCTTCTGGATTTCATCTTTGTTTACGTTCTCGTAAACGCATCTCCGAATCAACATCCGAAGGCAAACCAAAAGCTGAACAGAGAGAGAATTTCAACAAAAAAAGCTCCAATTTTTGTTGAAGAAAACGTTTATGGAGATCGAGACAAGAGTTTGATTACTGACCGGGTCGAGATCGGAGTCGTTCTGTAGCTGAAGCATTTCGAGAATGATATGGCGGTCGGCGGCGTCGAGACCGGTCTTCCGAGTTCTCCACAGAGCTTGAAGAATGTACTCCACTGAGTCCTTGGAGTTCGATCGAACTAGTAGAGGTAAATGACTCCATAGACTTCCTTCCATTTCTCTGCAAAAAAAAAAAAAAAAAAGAACCAGGACTACAAAAAAACAAAAAAAATAAAAAATCTTTGCCCTAGCTTTTATACGACGGCAATTTTTCGCGGTCTTTTGTGCAAAACGGCGTCGTTTTATGAGGGACGAAGCGTTTAAAGTTTGAGAATAGGAGAGAGGAGAGAGGTGAAGTGGAAAATGGCGCCTCATGATCTTCGCCGTCAGTACAAGAGGCCGGCGATCTCCGACCAGCATCGGCGGAGGGAGCTCTCGCTCCGGCGACAGGAGCAGAATCGCCGCGACGCTCAGCTCCAGGCTCGCCGTTTGGCCTCCACGCTTCTCTCACTCGAACAGGCCTCCGCCGTGCCCGACGATGTCGAAATTGTACCGGAATTCGAGCCTGATCTTCAATCTGAACACGAAGCGGCCGAGAGCTCCTCGAAGGACCTCGATGTTAGCCAGGCTTCCAAGCTCAGAGGCGCCGAGGCTCGGAAGTGGTTCGCCAGGCAGCTCATGCTTCCCGAGTGGATGATCGACGTCCCTGATCGATTGCCCCTTGACTGGTTCGTTTTTTTATATATATATATATATATGTGACACCTCTGTATATTATGTGCATTCATGGAGTTTCTGGTAAGAATTTAGAGTTTGAATTCGGATAGGTATGTCTTCGCGAGGCCTTCCGGGAAGCGGTGCTTCGTCGTCGCTTCTAATGGGACGACGATCAGTAGGCAGAGAAACGGCTCTGTTCTACACCATTTCCCGTCTGCGCTGCCCAACGGAGCTAGGACGAGAGACGCTTCAGGGTCTGGCCATTCTTATTCCATACTAGACTGCATATTTCACGAGGTGAAAAGAAATTGAATTCTGGTGTTCTTGGATTTTCATTCTAACTGTTTGATAATTTGCCAAGCTGGTTGTGATATCCGCAGGCTGATCAGACTTACTATGTTATTGACATGTTGTGCTGGAAGGGTTACTCTTTGTATGATTGTGCTGCGGAGTTCAGGTTTTTTTGGTTGAACTCCAAGCTTGCTGAGACTGGAGCTTGTGAGCCTCCCTCGCGTTATCATAAATATAGGTTTAGTTTGGTCCCCATTTGTACCTGTGATCATAGTGGTTTACAGGCAGCTTACTCAGGAGCAGTGCCGTATGTAAAGGACGGTCTATTATTTTACAATAAGTAAGTCCCTCTCTTGTAGTCGTATAGTTCTTTTTCTTTTTCTTTTTATTCTTGTCGGCATTGAATGGAGATTTCCTTAGAGGGTGTTATTGTGTTATTTCATTTCTTTGAGTTTATCAGATCTTTTGAGACTCTGGGAGGGAAGTGTCCACTTTGTAGCCATAAGCCAGCGCGCTTCATTGCAAGATGATATATCATTTTGAACTAGTGTGTTTTTTTCTGTGCGGGCATATGTGTATGGAAGTGTACTAGATTAGAAGTGAACTAGATTTCTAATGTTGCCCGGGCTGTTATTTTCAGGCACGCACATTATCAACCGGGTAACACTCCACTTTCCTTGGTTTGGAAGGATGAGAGCTGTAGTCAATATGTTATTGACACAGATAGCAAAGGACAGGTTCCAAGCCAGCAACAGGTATTTTGTCATACATATTTTTTTATGCGTTTCTTGCGTGTTTCTATTTTTCTGATTTCGGTTGGTCCAATAATGAGGAGAGTTTTTACTGTGTCCGAGTTTGCTGCTATTTATTCTTATTGGCAGGTAGTTTTGGAACTGCAAGATGACCTCAAACTGGCAACATCAGATGATCCCCCTGCAGTACTTGGCTCCTTAGATTTGGAATTCACACAAAAGGTTTCGCTTATTATTGATTTTAATTTTGACATGTGGGTTACATAGTCTAGTCCCCCATGTATTCGTAGCGCACAAAGTCTTGTAAAAGTTACCGAGTTCATTTAAATTTATGTATAATTTTTTCCTAATTTCTCTTCCTCAGTTAGGACTGCATTCCGGAAGTCTTCTTCGTTTTGCTATTGGTGATGGGGGATTGAGTATTGTGGATGGGAAACTCGAGAGGGCTGATTTACACTATCTTGGCAAGTCCAATAGAGCACGTGCATTTGCAGATAGTGACTCGAAGGTTTGTGGAAATGAAAAATGCTTTACATTACACTTCTTAGTGGAGTCCATCTTTCCTTGATTGCTAATAATACTCTGATCCTATCATATAAAATATCTCAACTTAATTTAAAGAGATTGAAAAAAGCCCATAATGTTATGAACGTTGGTCATTACAACCTCTGGTCATTGCCACGGCATTCACCACGTTGCTGTTTAGCTTGGCTTGTCTCCAATATGATCCTTCTTTAGTATTTCCATGCAACAAAGTTGTTTAGATGGAATTAAAATGAAGTTTTATTGGTGAGTGTAGGCTGCTCAGCACTGCTCGTATGCTATAATATTTCTTACATCTTTTTGGATTTCATATTTGCAGATTATGTTTCAGTACATGGCTAGGCACTCTCCTCTTAGAATTGATGACATTGTAGCGTCAATTAGCTCATCAGGTAATGAAGGAAACAGACCTTTGGATGTTGAAATGGCTGGTTGATTGTGAGGCAAGACACATTACTGTTGTCGATTACAGCTGTGTGAGTACTCTCTCCAAGACTATGAGCTGTATATTTGGTTATAGTTGAATACACCTGCTAATGCTTTCATGCAGACAATAGTAGTCGGTGGTAAGCATAGTTCATAGTTGCTTGGCCACATTTTCATATGACTAGGCAGTTTATTCACTGAGTCACTGTGTGTGTGTGTGTATAACTATTGTAATTTTTGTAGTTACACTACAGCATCAAAGTTTCTCTTAGTCGTTGTATACCAAGTCATCGACTCATAACTTTTTCCAATTTTATTCCTTTGTTGGAGAAATATTTAGGCATTATTGCCGTTCCTTTCCTGAAACTAAAAGATCATACATGCACTGCAGCATAAGGGTAATTATGTATTAAAGATCAGTGAAAAAAGAACCGTTAGTAAAGAAAATGTCTTTTGTCAACAGCAAAACTTGAGCAGAAGATAGAACGATAACATGATAAAACGATGGTATGTGATAATAAAGCAGAGTAGTAGAGGACAATAATTTTATATTATTAATATCATCCCCTTAATAAAGTTATTGAAAACCCTATAGAGAGTAGGAAAATTTCATTAACCAAGGCAACTACAGAATAGGAAACATTCAACCGGCCTGCCCTTTGTCGTCATTACGATCTAACACATAATTGAGACAGAATACATGACTCTAAACTGTCAATGTGGCTGGTTGGTTCTCAAGCGATCACAACAGTCTTGGACACAGGCCAAGGCGTCCTTGTACTCCCTTTAAATGATGAAAGAGTCATAGACCTCACTGTTACAGCTTTTCTTTGTATCCAAAGAGATGTGGGGCGTGATTGGACGCTGTGAGTTTGTCAAATTCCTAGTCGTAATCTCTGTAGATGCTCCAGAATGGGCCCCGGATTTGCTAAATTGAGCTTGGCTTTTTCCTGCTCCGGTAATGACATGAATTGTTCTATTTACAATGCCAGAGCAGTTTTAATTCACATTGCACCAGCTCATAGATATCAGAGAACGTGAAATGCAAATTTTTTGTCACCTTTTCTCACTATGAAGAAAAGAAGAACCAGAAAAACTTATAAGAATGGACTGAATGCTTCTAGATATTGCTTGTGAGGTGATACTTTGCTGATTCCAATGGAAGCCCACTTTTGTGCTAGCAATTTCTTGTTTTTCTTTCCTCCTTATTTGTCTTTCTTTGTTCTTATTTCTGGACTAAATTCAGGATATCTTTGTGTAGGGATTTCTTTTAGCCATATGCGAAGAATCAGTATCCATATTGGTTCAACTTCAAACAAAAATATTCCATCGCCAAGCATGAAGCAAAGAAACAACACACACACACACAATAGTAAAATACCATTGACACAGAACTAGAATACCATTGCCATCTTTATTGAAGTCCACAAAATAGGAGACAAACGTTGTTAGACTTAGTAGAGGAGATAGAGAAACAGTAAGAAATAGGAAGGGGATTGGGGCATGAGAAGGCGGCCTCTAGAATCTCTGAGAAGTCCATTCTGTGGTGATGGCGGAAGAAAGGTGAGGTTGGAGAAGGGGACGGCTTGCGCTTTTCTTATCATCAGATTCAAAGCAGTAAACAGGGGCTTGCCAGTGCTCATCCTCAAGCACTGCTCCCACTTCAAAGGTCATCACGTGAGCCTCTCTCCCTGCATATTGCAATATCGTAAGAGCATTGGATCATAATTCCACCATTTTCAATTGAGCAGTGCTGTTGTTCCATGAAAAAATAAGAGCGATATCACTATGTACGATCCTTAAAAAAAAACCCTCTTCCAGTAGTATCCGATGCCACAACTCATAGTTATAATACAATAAGGCTACAAGTTTATAGAACTAACAATTTTATTCAACTCTGTTCATACCCGATTCCGCGAAGAGATACTAGAATGTTCTCTATGCTGAAACCAGCTCGAACGCATCATATCTCTTTCAGAGCTGGTACTATGGAACCAAACATTCGTCTTTTGTTGTTATTATTATTATTATGATTATTTTAGTATGTAGAACATATCTAGAAAACCCATGTAGAACCAACCATTATGGTTATCTTTTTCTTTTCAAATTGCCTCCCCTATCCAAACCCAACTATGTACAAAGTCCGAACAAACTAACAAATCCCAACTCTCTGATCAAAATTTCTTAAGCTCAAATCCATGATTACCAAACCAAACAAACCATATTTCTCGCAAAGCTACTCAAAATTTCAAAGGGGGAAATCAGGAAAACTAAAGTACCAGTGTAGAAGACCCAAAGAACAGGGCGTTTAGTGAGAACATCCTCGTAGTACCAAATGAAGTCAACCTTCTCCCAGACATTACAGAGGAAACCGTCGACATTTCGCTGGCCGAGGTAGTTGGCGCCGTCGAGCCAGTTGGGGCGGAGAATGCCGACCTCGAGCTGGGCGGAGGAGCACTGGCGGGAGGAGTCGAGGGTATAGAAGAAGGAAGTGCCGTTGTTCCATTCGAGGTCGTAGAGGACGTTGCCGAGCTGGTGCTGTATGATGTTGAAGTTGCGACCGTTGGGCCAGTCGTACCAGAGGTCGATTATCTGGTAAGTCCCGTTGAGCCGCATCACCAGAATCGAGTGGAATTGGTGGGGCCAGGGTGTTGGGGTGGGAACTGGCTCCGTAACCGTTGATGCCTGCGACCATGAGGGAGAAGACAACAAGATCAGGATGATGGTGGTGGTGATCGTCAATTTGGACGCCATTTTTGGTATGTGTTGTTGGATTTTGCTTTGCTCTCTGGTTTGGTTTTCAGTTTTGGCTGCTAGTGGATATGATTGATTATGAATTATATGTCTACGGTAGAAACCGTCATCTGTCAGTGTCACTACCGGTAAGTACAAAATTTAACTGTTAGATTAATTTTACAACGGTTTAATCTCACAAGCAACAAATTTTCAAAACCTAAAAGTAATTCCACATTCATTCATAATTACTTTTAGCGTTTGGTAAAAAGCGAAAAAATCAATTTTAAGAGAATTTTAACTAAATAAGTACTTAGAAGTGAAAGCGGCAATTTTGATGCTTATGCTTTTAAATTCTTAATCAATCACTTAATAACATTAATAATAATTTTATAATACCATAAATACTCCTAAAAACTATAAAAAAAAAAAAAAAAAAAAAAACCAATTGTGTCTCTATTTACCCTCACAGACTATAATATTACTTTATTCTCCTCCACCCAAAACTTTCATCTCTTCTTTTTTCCCTTTTCTTTTCCCTCATACTTTGCTATGACAAGAGTGAATTTAGCTACACCATTAGATGATTGGAGATCCTTTCAGCTCCGTTGTTTGTTACTTTTCAAATTTTCTTGGATTTCTAAGGTATCTAATAATAGTGGTTCTTATGAGATTTTTGAACATGAAATGTACATTTTTATTGTATATGTTGATTACTCACTAATGCTCATTTTTATTGTAATTATATTGTGAATAAAGAAATGAAAAAAAAAAATTAATTATCATAAATTTATTGTTAGAAAACTCAGACTCATAACATTATGTTTTTTTTTAGTCAAACAAGTATTTCTAAATACCAAAAATAATTATATATATTTAAGTTTCATATAATGTCTATTTTGGTCATTTTAACTACCCATAGTAATTCAACCTCATAATTTACCAAACATTACTACACTGATTTTGGAATCAACACATTTAGTATAATTATAATTTATTAAATACTCAACTGCCTTTTGTAACAACTATTTTTTTTATTCAGCATAGTTAAAAGCATTTTTTCTAAAATCAACAACACTACCAAATTAAGCTAGAATAAAAATAGTATTTTAGAAATAAAAGTAAAAATTTTAAAGAGTGAAGAATGATAGTATTGCTAATTGACAAAGCTTACTGCATAATAGTATTTTAGAAATAAAAATAATAATTTAAAGTTAATTGATTAAAATAAAGAAATTGGGTAGAATAGTTATGGTGGATTTGACTTAATAATAAATACAATATTCATTAGGAATGAGATATAAGTATAAAATGTTGACATAGACAAAGTCTTCAAATAGTAGATTTTCACTAGATGAGTGTATTACATAAATAAAATGATGTGGTGCACACAGTTTACTGAATAATTTCTCGTATGAAGATTGAGAAATGACGCATCACGCATGTAGATGTCCAATTCTATTTCTGACTTCTCCCTCCTAATTTTAAGTCTTTGACTTTTTGCTTTTTTACTTCCCATACTCCCAAAATTTCACCACGATCCTTCTATGGTGCCTTAAAGGTACCGTGCCTGTTCACAAATCAATTACATTTTTTATAAGTTTAGCTTTCAAAGTTTGTAAATTCTAACGTAAAGTCACAAGTTATCATATTCAATTTAGAATCAAGTTTATTGTAAATTACATAACTCTTAACGTTTTAAATTTGTAAGTTTCAATACAATATTCACAAATTATCATAATTCCGGCTTTTCTCTCGGCACCATAAAATTCCCATTTCACCATATTCTTAAGAAATAGTTAAGATATCGTACCCACATCCTAATTTGAAAATATTTACTAGAAATGTTATTTTAATTGTTTGATTTACTTTTCAATAGTTTGGTTTGGTCAGTGCATGTCTGCATTAAAATATTCCGTGCGAGATCGAATCGTTAGAAAACTAATCCAATAAATAAATACTATACCTATCAATACGAAAAATGATAGTTCCTAACACCGAAATTCTTCATCTTAATATTTGAAGTTCTTTATAGTGTAAAATATTTTCTTAAGACGATAATTTCATTTGATTAAATAAATATCACAATTGCAGATTTGTACAAATAACTAAAGTGATTTAACAAATGATCCATCATACTAAACAAAATCCGCTAAAAGTTTATAAATTTTTATATCATAAAAATAGATTAATTTTTCCAATAAAAATAAAAATGGCAGAAAATATAACGATAATAATCCTGGAATACCTAAAATACCACTAGTATCATACTGGGTTACCAACAGTAGCCCACTGCCGTTATAGTCTACGCGATTAGCATGATTAGTAACCCGCTGCGATACTAGAGGTAGTTCTCTCTCTTTCTCCTTTTTTTTTGAAGCAGCCAGCTAAGTTTGAATTTAAAACATTCAAATGTATAACATGTTTTGCGCTTATGCACAGGTATCAAAAGGTGCAAAATCAATGCGCAAATGACATATACCGACCACTTCTAAAGGCCATTGTAGTTGATTTATTTGTAGGTTTTTCGTATTCTGCTTCTATGTGTTTTGGAAGAAAAAAAAAAGATTTACGTGATGTTTTGTAGCGGAAAGCTATTTAATCTCTAGCTAATTAGGTAAATCTCTTACTAATTAACATTCATCATTTGAATTAACATGTGATTACATCGTATGCTAATTAGTGCATATCCATCATCTGCCAATGATATGTGTCCAGAGCCCTGAGTTGCCCCATCACGAAGAGTTTCTCAAGCATAAGTCCGATCTATTCAAATTCGAAACAACTGTATTGGAGTTGATTATAATATAGCAATTTAAGAATCATGACTTAAATCAAATATTAACACAAACTTGGAATTTGAAATTGCACCGATTGAACTAAATGTTCAGTATCTTTGGATGTGAAATATTCCACAGATCGTAAATATATATATATATATATATATATATATATACACGAACTTTGCAGAATTAACTATACTGTATTTATTAATTGAACACGTCAAATATTTCTATTTTGCTCGTGGTGGATATGGAGCTTGTTGCTTTGATTTAGTAGGAGCAGGAGGAGGAGACCGTTCTGGCGTGGCTCTTCCCAATTTCCGTGCTTTTAGATCTGCAAAAATTTTCAGTAAACCTAAACATAAATATTAATAAATAAATATAAGAAAAGAGTCATGTATGGAATGAAATTTCGCAGTCTATATGTGTGTGTGTGTGTGTGTGTGTGTGTGTGTGTGTATATATATATATATCATCACTACGTGGGCTTAAGCAATGGCATAGCCTGAAATTTATATCAGAGGGTGTAAAGTTAAATTAAAATTTTGAACTGCAATAATATTATTACTTTCTTTTTGCTACTATCTGTATATTTTCTTTTATCTTATTGAACAAATTTAGTTGAGAGATTAATAAAATTAGGATCCCCTTGGGCGGTGCGGCTGCCCCTCATGGTTTAAGATGGCTCCGCCATTGAGCGCAAGATATAACTATTTAGATCATGTTTGTTTCTTATATTTAAACTTATAATTCTGATTCTCATACAGAATTTGAATTCAAAAATTTTCTCTCTTACAAAGTTCCCGTTAATGAATCAGAATCAATGACTTAAACGCATAAACTAAACGTAACCAAAATCAGGTAAAACTGAGCGGAGTTTAAGTTTTGAAAGATGAAAATTTGATACGAGATTGTGTGTGTCTGTGTATAAATAGAAATAAATTTTCTTACCGGCATGGACAAACTGGCGTTGCGTGGCAAAAATATTGGCTGCAAGAAGGAGGGTAATGAGCAACATAAAACGAATGGCAGAAGCAAGTCCCATTTCTTCTTCCTTTTTAATTACGATGTTATATTAATTAAGAGTTGTGATCAAGCGTATATTACACGTACCACTATATATATACTCTCTAAATTAAAGGTTAATCGACGAGATTTACTAAATGCTATGTATTCATGTAAAGACGTCAACGTCAACGCTGGAAACCGCGTCGTTTACCAAGGGTATACTTTTTGTCTCACTCATAATTTATTTTTGTTAAAGTCATTTTGCGTGTTTGACGACTAGGCATAGAAATGGACATTCAAGCATACTAATGTACCAAACTTTAGACGACTTGGTCCGTTAATGCGATATTTTTTATGAATTTCTTGACTATATTAGTCCTTTTAAATTTTTAAAAACAAAAAATATCATTTTCTTTAGTTGATTTCGACCCATTAAATTAATTAAAAAAATAGTTACTATCACCACTAGCTGGTGTTAATTAACTACTTTATTGGTTAGTTCATGGGTCAGTTGATTACTATTTCTTGAGAAATAAATGATTTATGATATCAATTTCATTGTTGAAGAAATGTTCAGTAATTCGTACACGGCCATTTGACTGGAGAAATATTATTTTAGAGAGTAAAGTACTGATCTAATGCAGTACAGGAAGCGCATTATAAGAAAGATAAAAACTCGCAAATTGCGAAAATACACAAATCTTTCTAAAAACGTTGATTCTTGTAGAATTTGTAGCGCTAAAGGCATCAAAATCTTGTTGAATCACTCAAAAACTCAAGAATACAAAGCCATAGATCAATAAAATCATGTGAAGCCTGCTATCCATCACAATAAAAAAAAAATTATAGCGGAGCATGCTATTTTACTTTATTAGTAAAAATAATTATTTTTAACTGTTAGATTAATTTTTTAATATTTAGGTTTGTGCAAGTCCGTATTAAAAATTTACATCACGCCACACAAAACTGCTCCTCCTACAAATTGACCGTTAAAAAAAGAAAAATAAAATTTTTCTGATAGAGTAAAATAACATGCTCCACCGTAAAAACTCTCCAATAATAAAACTATGTTATGATATGACATAACAAATAAATGGATTCGCATGTGATAAACAAAACACATTACTAGAGGACAACAAAAGTAGATAATATTATTATATAATGTCACCCCTTAACAAAGTCATTTAGGTGACGTTTGGTTCATGAGTTTAAAACCATATTCATAATTTTAATTTTTAAAATTTAAATTTTTTATAAGAGAAAAATATTATAACAAAACCACGAACCATAATCTTAAACCAAATAGAACTCTTGAAATAAACGTCACCTGAATCTCTTCTAAAGAGTAAAAAATTGCGTACATTCAACAAGCCTAACTAGTACTGCAAAATAAAAAACATTCAACGAGGCTAACCCTTCATCATTATTATATAAAAAAGGTTAAACCGCAGTACAGAGCCGCAACTTTACGGAGCTGTATAACATAGCTATTATTTTTTTTTTCATCTCTTTCAATTAGGCTGCTAAAGTGGTTGGTTCGCAACTGTCGTGGACGCAGGCCAAAACATCCTTCTACTCCCTATAAATGGTGAAAGAGTCATAGAACTCGCCGTGGCGGCTTTACTTGTATTCAACGAGGAGTGATGAGTGATTGAATGCTGTGAGTTTGACGAATCCCCAGTCATAATCTCTGTAGAGACTCCAGAATGGTGTCAATGTGCTAATTTGGCTAGGCGTGGACCGTTCTATTTACTACGCTGTAATAAGTTGGACTTTTCTGAATTCACACATTGGTTCTGTACCAATGACAAAAAGATTAGAGAAAAAGGGAACCTAAATTATGGATTTCACTCTCTCTATTTAGGGGGAAAACGTAAAAGAAATAAAGACTTTGAGATAAATAAATAAATATATATATATGTATAAGGAAGTATTTTTAATAGTTATGTTTCCATCGATAGTTACTACTAAATATAAAAATTCAATCATGTGACGTGATAAAAATCCAATTACATTAATTGTCATAATTTTTTAGTCAATTATCTAATATTTTACAACTGTTAGATCAATATTTTATAACTAAAACAATAATATCCATTAATAAGTAAATATCAGAATAACTAAATCGTTAACCTTCCATTTTAATTTATCAGTTCTTCTAAAAACCTAAGCCCTAACCTTCAAAAAAAAAAAAAAAAACTTGAGCCGTTAGAAATTGGACAACAACGACTTTATATTCTGATAATCTGTAAGTTATAGGTACCAAGCAAAAATCACTCCAACTCCAATACTCTTAGGAAAAATTTTACTAATCAATATTTAAATAAGAAACGTGTGAATTCTTAATTAACTTTAATCTAAACAGTTGTTTAATTTTCATATAAGCACAAAGTGTAAACCGTTTTAAGAAAAGAACAATGATACATATTACAAAAAATAAATAAATAAAATACCATATAAGCAAAAGTGGTTCAAGGGAACCACTACCAGCAAAAATATTTGTACTAATGACTGAGCTAATTGATCTAAAAAGTTATTTAAGTTTCTATTCTACCAGAACTTAGCTCGGTTTTCAGCTGGAACATAATAGAGAGTCCGGCATGCACACCACATTCACCGCTTGAACGTGTAGTGTCCCAAAATGATCCTGAATTTGGCCAATCACGTTCATGGTTACCACTGCATTAATTCAGCACCCAAATAAAGATTAGAACAAAACTCAATTACATTATAAGAGAAAATGCCATACATTTTCAAGCAAAGTAATAATAATAATAAGGGACTTTCTCCGATAGTCTCTGTAAAAATAACTAACAGCAGTCTTTTACTTTTCAATCATTATATTTGTATTAAAATATATTTGTTTTGCATATTTTTTTATGTAATTTTGACCATATCCGACGGTTAAAAACTGCAACTATCAGTAGGATAAACTATCGGAGAATTACTCCCTCATAATAATAATAAAGCAAAATAATAATAATAATAATAATAAGGGACTTTCTCTGATAGTCTCTGTAAAAATAACTAGCAGCAGTCTCTTACTTTTCAGTCATTATATTTGTGTTAAAATATATTTGTTATGCATATCTTTTGATGTAATTTTGACCATATCCGACGATTAAAAACTGCGACTACCAGTAAGATAAACTATCGGAGAATTACTCTCTCATAATAATAATAATAATAATAATAATAATAATAATAATAATAATAATAGTAATGAAAATAACTTTGCACAAACCTTGCAACCATATAAGGCACAGAAAAAGCATTGGGCTCCAAATCCAATAGTGCTATGAATTGGTCCCACTCTGATATCCATTTGAATAAGACATGTCACAAATATGCAAAACCATGCCATAATTTTTCAAGTCTTTGATGAGTTGATCCGTGGTGATAAGAGTGCTCGTTTAAACCATCTCGCTCTTGCTGAAAAATATTTATATATAGACCAACATGAGTAAACACACCAATTTCATCAGCCTCAAAACTGCATCTTGTTTATTATCAAGGGCCTAAAATAGAGGAAAAATAATTGAGGGCACAATCGATACTAATCACCACCGTTAATAAACAATAAATCTCGTGTTATGATCAAATTCTCATTCTATTAATAGATGATGTTCAACACTACTGATGTCTTATAATATTATTTAAAATACTAATAACGTGAGTATAGTCTCACACATTGATTATGAAATTTATTTATTTATACAATAAGCGCCATTTGTAGGGTCACGGATAAGTCCCAATACCTCAGTTTTGGAGAACGCGTTTGGAAAGGGATTTTTTCTCCCTTCATTGCAACATTTTGTTACTATTTTACGTTATTTTATTTTTTGGTCTTGCCCTGAGACTCAAGTTGTTTTTGGATTTTATTTAAACTTTCTAATCTATTTTTTTTTTTTTTTCATTTTTCTTAATAATATTAAGTAGATGGTTCAGCATGGGATGGGTCTGCTAGTGGGTGTCTTGGGATGCGCTAATTAATTTCCCTAGTTATTCTCTCCCTTCTTCATTTAAAAAAAAAAAAAAAAAACATTTTTTAAAGGGAAAAAAGTAAACTTATCTATAACTATACTTTAAAATGAATAGATTTTTATGGAGTATTTAGTATAAGAATTTATATCATAATTTAAATTATAATTCGTTACTCGTTATAATACTTTTTTTTTTTTAAAAAAAAAACGTATAAATTAAAAATAATTTTAAATCATAACATAAATTCTCATACTAAAAAGTCATGTCCCGAATAAAGAGAAGATTTGAAGGAATAAGTTTTGCTCCACACGTGAACCATTGTGTAAACGGTGACCTAATCTGTAAATGTACCTGAGAAAAAAAAAAAAAATATAATATATCGTATATTGTATATATATCACCAGATGTTATTTATCGGGAAATAATATATTTGTAAATCTCTTTAAATCCTACGTATACATACTCAGAGTTTGCCCACAAGTCTTTGAGAAAACTTGTGTGTATGAAACCTGGATCACGCCAGCCAACTGTTCTTGCAGGTGCACCTGAAAAAAAAAAAAAAAAAAAAAAAAAATGGTGCCCTTGCGTTAATTTTTTTTATCATGTATTTTTGTACCTTTTTTTATTTGATTAAATTAAAGTAGGACATAATTTACAGTTCAAATTTTCAAGGGAATCATTATTATTTTGAGAATAGGATTTTATTAGGGCCTTTTTCTTTTGGGCCTTTTTAGTTCCTTGAAAATATCGTCTGTCCATTATTTTATCGACTTTTGATACGGAGAAATAGGAAAATACACCTTTGTGATGAATTAAAATTAATAAATTAATAATTTACATAAGTTAATAAATAGGTTAAATTATTATTTTTGTCAATAACTTGTCTGATTATGAACCATAACTTGACAAGTTATTATCTATAATTGTCCATAACTTATCTGACTATAAACCATAACTTGAAAAATTTATCTATAACTTATCTAGTTATGAATCATAACTTAACAAGTTATGACATATTAATTTTTATAATTAAAAATTGACCTATATATTTCCTTAAGCTTTTCATATTGGCCTAAGTTTGGTGAAAGAGAAAAATAGGCCCATTTAAATAATAGAGTAAAAATTGATAGGCCCAAATTTGAAAAAAGTTAGTAAATAGATTAACACAGTGTAAATCCTCGATTAAAAATTCAAAAATACTCTTAAATTAAAAATAAAAATTCTGAATTCAAATAACCAAAAGGGAAGGAGAGGGGAAGGGAGAAAGGTAGTTTAAAGAATATGGGTTAAAAGGTCAAATAAATCCTTTTGAAACTAAGAGAGAAAGAGGAAAATAGGTCAAGACTTGAGATGAATTAAAATTAATAGGCCAATACTTTACATAAGTTAATGAATAGGCCAAATTACTATTTTCGTCCATAACTTATCTGATTATGAACCATAACTTAACAAATTATTATCCATAATTATTTATAATTTATCTGATTATGAATCATAACTTGACAAGTTATGACCTATTAATTTCTATAACTAAAAATTAGCTTATATACTTTCTTAAGTTTTTTATATTGGCTTATTTTTTACTATTTCCCAAAAACTAAATATGACCTATTAATTTATAACCTTTAGTAAGCATGTTATTTACTTTATCATGTTATAAAAACAGGCCTATTTACTATAATTTCTCTTAATTTTTAATTCTACCAGTAGTTAAATTCCTGGGCTTCGTTACTACCTAAGATTAAAAATCATGACCTAGTCCATTCCAGAAGCCCACGCGCATCTTGCGTTCATGTCATATTGGGCTCGTATGTTTATCGTACTTAGTACAAGAGAAAAAAAGATAAATATTTTTTTAGATGGCATGGATCTTAATTTTTATTTTTTATTTTTAATTAAATATTATATTAATAAAAAAGGTATTCAAGATAAGAGCTAAAAATCTAAGCTCCTATATTTTTAAGAATAAGTTTTATAACTCTCTTAGTGACAATGAATCATTGAACCTTTGAGTCTTTTTAAATTTTTTTTATTGATAAAAAATCATTTTTTCACACTTTTCAATAAAAAACAATTTGAAATAGAAATATAATTTTGTAATTTATTACTAATCCAAAAACAAAAGATAAAAAAGAACTTGATTTAATTTTACATTTTATTTAGATACATAATTATAATTTTTAATACAAAATTAACGACAAAAAATATAAAACTACAAACAGCCTTTTTTTTCTAGACCCATCAGACCCATAGTACAAACACTCTTTAAAGAAAAAAGGATGCATATATAATTGATTCACTAATATGAGATAAGAGCTGATTAAAACTTCAGCGGATAAATCACATAGATCGGTGCTAAACCAATATTATATGATCTTAATAAAAAAAAAGAAAAAAAAAAATGGCAACAAGACAATGGTGATCATGAAACAGATTAAGAGGAACATCTTTAAGTTGCCAAAGTGGTGGCTTCGCAGCTATCATGGACACAAGCCAAGACATCCTTGTATTCTCTGTAAATGGTGAAAGAATCATAGACCTCACCATCGCGGCTCTTCTTGTACTCGAAGAGGAGCGACGAGTGGTTGAATGCTGTGAGCTTGGTAAATCCAAAGTCATAATCTCTGTAGAGACTCCAGTATGGTTTCAGTATGCTGTAGTCAGACAAGCTCCGTCCTCCGCCTCCGACGACGACGTGGATCGTTCCATTCACGACGCCGGAGTAGTGGGATTTTTCTTCATTCACGCATTGATTCTGCAAAAGGCACCACATAGCTTATCACAACATATATAAGCAGTATTACAATATGTTTGTTGCTTTTTAAGACTTTTTTCCTTTTTGCATCAACAATTTCAGTAACGAACCGCACCTTCACTTGGTATGATATTATTTGTTTTGAGTTTGAGTCTACACAGTTTTACTCTTGGAGTGACCATACCATTTGGAAGTGGTATCCTTTCTTATAAACCATTACCTATATCCATTTTCAGACGATATAAGACTGTACAACTTATCAGTTTTTGAACCTCTTAACAAGAGATTGATGATTTTCACAATTTCGTTTGTTTCTATCTCCTATATTCTGCTTCTATTTTGTTGTTGATTGTAGTATGTTGTGTCAATTATCAAAACATATTCGATTTTCTAATTGCATTCAATCTATCAGGGGTGGATTTTTCAATCGCATTAGTGATGGTACTTTTTCTAGTGCATGAATTGACTCTTTTTGTAATGTCTGTAGTCAATAGCTCATTTTATATATAAACATATAGGCGTGATGAAAAGGTATGCAAAAATTCAAATGGACTAATTTTGGGATCATTATGTGAGTGTAATTTTCTTTATAGGCATGAGAAAACATTACCTGGTAAATGGGGCAAATTCTTTCATAGTTATGGACATGGCCAAAGAAGGCAATGTCAACCTTGTACTTTTGCCAAAGCGTTTGCAAGTGTTCCCTTCCCATGGGCTCTTCGAACGAGCCCTCTCGGCCATACCAAAGGTTAGAGGAATATCCAAGCACGCGATGAGCCACGAATATCAACCAAGGCTGTTTCCTTCTATCTGCTGATGCAAGGCATTTCTCAATCCACCGGTACTGTTCGCTTCCCGCCCTCCAATCGTGTTCGCTGTCCGCGATGCAGAACTTAAACATGCCATAATCTGCCGAGTACCTAAGAAAAGAACAATGTTTTTTTGTTAGGTGACATAAATTAACATGACATGACACAACATGAATTGTCATCCTCAAGGAAATTGTTAGGTCATAGGTGACATGGGAGCTTAGTTACTATAGTGAAAAAGTCACAAAATTTACCAAAACTTAGCTCGGTTATCAGCTGGAACATAGAACATTGTTTCAGCCACTACACCACATTCCCCGCCCGAATCGACGACATCAAAGAAGGACCCTGAATTTGGCCAATCCCGTTCGTGATTACCACTGCAGCAACCAAATCAAAGATTAAACAACCAAGAAACTAATTTAACATAAATTTTCAATTGAAATTATTAAATATTTGATGATGATTCCATCGGCACAAACAAACCTTGCAACCATATAAGGCACAGTTGATGCAATGGGCCCAACCTGTTCTGTAAATTGGTCCCATTCTGACAAGTATCCATCTGCATACGCCATATCTCCAATATGGAAAACTATGTCATAGTTTTTCAAATCCTTGATGAGTTGGTCTGTGGTGTTAAGTGAACCAGGCTCAACTGAGAACTCGTTCGAACCATCACGCTCCGCCTAAAACGCAGATTGACACAATACGCAAGAAATTTGATTCTAATTAAGAACAAGTACATAAGATATGGCTCAAACTCTTACTTTTTTTGGTTTGTATCAACAATGACATTTGACACACCATGAAAATTATGTGCATATTACCTTTCCCATGTCTCCAAACACAATAACGCGCTGTAAGGAGTCCTGGCCAGGATATGGAGAGGAATTGAAGGAATAAGTCTTTTTGCTCCATACATATGAACCATTGAATAAACGATGACCCAATCTGTAAGTGTACCTGAGAAATTAACCATGAAAATGGAAGTACACATTGTCAGAGACTTCATATGCATAGATATAGACAACACTTGTGATGTAATTAAGGTCCCGTTCATTTCACCGATTCGAGTTTTACTATAGTAAAAAGCTCTCAGAAATAGTCACATCTAACTTTTTTACTACAGTAAAAAATTCTCACATAAAATCACATCTCAATTCAAATTAAAAATTCGAATCAGCAAACTAAATGAGCCTTAAGTGTTGCTCTTTGCAAAGCATACTCAGAGTTTGGCCACAAGTCTTTGAGGAAACTAGTGTGGAAGAATCCGGGATCACGCCAGCCAACCGTGCGTGCAGGTTCGCCTAGACAACAAGACAAAAACCTCATCATATGTTCCAACATTCTACGGATTAAGCACCCTAATCCTTACTAAACTAATGAGCGCAGTAATATAAAAGAAAATCAAGAAAGCATATATACACAAAATTTATAACGGTTCATCACCGATGTGAGAGTTGTGTCCACTTTCAACCATTAGGATAATTAAAATACATGTGTAAAAACCTCAACACTCTCATTAAAGATTTTGCGCCGGAAGTTCTGATCCCGGTGAAGGTCGATCCACATACTAACTCTACATACTCAACACAACATGCCTTCAAATATGTACAATTGGTTGTATAAGTAGGGATGTATAATAGATACGAGGAAATGTTGATCATACCACACATGCTGGTGCGATCATATGTCAATGTTCCAGCTGGGGATCGAACTTGGGTTTCGCCCTTGAGGCCCCACTCAACAAATGGAACGGCCTCATCTATGTTATAACCACTTGTCCATGTCACTGTCATCTGCAGAATTGGAATTTTGAAACAAAATTACTTCTAAGTACATTACTTTACTCAGCGTTGAAGTAAATTCAAATAAAATCATTTCTCAGTGTACAGAAAATTTGACTTAATTACTTACTTCATCCCAAGCTTTCCCAAGAGCAAGGCGTGGATAAAGAGGTGCTTTGGGATTGGCAAATGATACGGAGTATGAAATGGCCACTAGTTTCGGCTGCAACATTATGAAAGAAGAAGGTGAACATGTGAGAAACAAAACATTATAATATTTTTTAGATGTCTATCAGAGAAAATGTATAGAGCAGTAACATACATTTGCAACCCCGCCTGAAAACAAAGCAAAAGAAAAATCAGCCCTCTGATTAATCAGCCGAAACCTCAAAGTCGCTTTGCCGGTCTTTGCATAATTCGAGTTGGAACGATTCGCATACTTGAACTGAAAAAAAAAAAATGGAATTATTACTTATGTAGTGTTTGAGAAGCTAGACGATACATAATAAATTGCTTTGTATATATATACACGTAACACAACAAACCTTGATTGGTGCAGTGCATATGTATGGTTTTCCTATTTTCCAATTTGCTTCATCAGCTGGACAAAGTGATGAGCTGCATATATATATATATATATATATATATATATATATGCATGTATCATAATGTCAAAATCAGATAATTGATTCAGTTTTCAGGTACAATATTTTTGTTGGACTCTATGTATATGTAGGTGTTTATTCAAGCAAAGAGTAATATGTTTTGGATTCAATCATGTGTCAAGTGAAAGAAAATGAACAAAAAAACACATAAGAAATATATTTTGGTAAGTTATATAGAGGTGATGAGTTAATATTTTACTTGAAATTTGCCGGGGAGAAAACTCCAACCCAGTCATCGTTGGAGGGCTCAGGGTGTTCAAGCGCCACAGTTACCCATTGCACATCTTCACCCTATAATCATAAGAAAATAATTATGCATGTTTAGATTAGTGACAGTAAGCCTTAATAGTTCCTCCCCCACCACCTTTTTTTTTTTTTTCAGTTAAGTGTCGTTTCTTGAATATGATGTCGTTCATGTTTTTTTTTTTTTTTTTAGAATGTCGTTCATGGTGTTGCATTATAGGATGCCGTCCTTTTCCTATTATGTTATTGTTTTTTATTTCCTATTGTTTTATGAATGTGTCTTCGTCGTCGGGATAAAGTTGTTTTAAGTTTCTTATTCCCTGTTGTTGTTAGCTATTGTCCTTGGTTTAAGCATTCACTATTTGTCGTTTTTAAAGCTTTTTATCTAATGATTTCACTTCTAAAGGGAATAGAAGGAGAAACCGGAGGGGAAAATATTATGGTTTTGTTCATAACTAAAGGAACAATCAGATGGGCAGACGACACTAACTTGTAAAACGACAATCTCTGACAAACGATAATGGTCCTATAAAAGGATGTCATCTATAATAAACGACAATATGATTACGAATGACAACATATATTCCAAAATCCAAACCGATGGTAAATTTAAAGAGCAACAAATAAGTATTATATAGTGAACGACAACGAGCTAAAACAGCAAAGACAAGTCATCTTGAAAACATAGTGAACGACAAACAACAAATAAGTATTATATTATATAACTACGACCTCTCTTGAAAACGACGAACTCTTTAAAACGACAGCTTGTAGTGCAAACGTCAGCAACTTTATAAACGACAACAGTATATTGCGTCTTAAAAAGGATGTGAACTATGAAAAAGGACAACGTCATAAGAAAGCAACATACTAACAAATCATTAATAAACAAATGTTTCAATAGGTATTGACTTTATTTAGGTATCGTTCGCTTCGCGAATTCAAATTTTAATTCGAGCTAAAATGTAACATTTTTTGAAAGCTTTTAATTGTAAAAACTTAAACTTAAAAACTCGAATCGGTAAAATAAACGGAGCTTTAGTTGTGTGATATTAGAATAATAAATCTAAAAAATAAAATAGTAAGACTCTAATATTTGTTTTTCAGTTAATATACATTACACAGCTCACATCCATTGGAATATAAATATATATATGTTTTAAAAATTTTAGGAACCTATTGTTATTACCCTATAGTCATTTTCAACTGAAGTAAAACTGTTAAAAAAAAAAAAAAGATCCATATATCACAAGAAGATATACGTTTTCGTCATACAGTTCTAAGTATACCGTCTTCTATCTCTACAACCCTTTATAGATAGTTCAAAAAATAAAAAATAAAAAAAGATATGATTGTCTTGTTACCTTTAAGCCAAGAAGAAAAGGGTAAGCCGCAATAGAGGCAGAGGCATGGAGAGCAAGGACGGTTTTGCGGATATCAATGTTCGAAAGAGGTTGCTGATTTTCCCCATATCCACTTCTGTGACCACTCCAATCAGCTGATACAAAGCTTCCCAACACAAAGATGCACACCAAAACTACTACTTTATGCACTCTTTTCATAAGAGGCTGCTTTTCACTTTCCATTTCTAATTAGAGATTTTACTAACTATGTAAAACGGCTTAATTAAATATATACCTAAGAATTCATGAAAGAAAAAGAAGAGAATAGAAGAGAGAGAGAGAGAGAACCAGAAAATAATCTCTTTGTGTATTAATTACTTGTTTATGGATGTCAATTATTTATAGAGAGTACTGGAGTGAGAGCTATTTTGGACTGTTAAATAAGAAACGTGCATGTAATGTTGTTTTTCTTATTACTATTATATTCAGAAGTTGGTGTAACAAGGCAAATTTTTTCGGTAACAAGCATGTGATATTGTTTATCATTTTTCATCTTTTTACTTTATGAAACTAGTGGAGATTAGTTGTAATTATTTGGCAATATTATACATTTGAAACCTATGAAAAGCTATGAGGATGCTATAACTTAATCGAATAAAATCATGATAAGGTAGACAGTATCAAGTCCTGAGAGGATGAACATAGTGGTGGCACTTTAGTCTTTAGCACTTGATTTTCATTATTTTTTTATTTATTTTTTTTTTTTAAGGTGAAGAATAGACATATAGTAAAGCTGCCACCCAAATGTCTTCTTATGCATACCAAAATATTAATATTATGGCTACTTGTTTTGTTCCATTATTATTATGTCTTGCTATAATCTTTTTTTAGGTGGATCAGACTTTGTTATCTTTTTGTTTCTTTCTACAAGTTGTATAATCTCCTCCCAACTTGTAGTATTTTCTTGTTTTTCTACCATGTCACTTTTATATTTAAATAGCTATATACAATCTCTGCATATTCAACTCTTATCTGCAGATGAAAAAGAAAATCGCAATTATCTCCTGAATTTATCATTGATTGGCCACAAATAGCTCATTGAAAAAGAAATTGACAATCAACCCCAAGCATTTGAATTTCTTGTCAAATTATCCCAAATTGATAACCCCGTTATTTTTAGGATGGAAATCAACATTTATGTTGCCGTATTTGAAGAGTAAAAGTGGAGTAAAAATTAAACCAAGGAAGAAAGACTAATGGAACGTTTGGAAGGGAGATTCGGGCCCTGATTCGAATCATGATTTATGACTCTCTACAGTATTTTCTCTCACAAAAAATATACGTAAATCAAAAATAATTTTAATCTTATAATTCTAATCTATGAACCAAACGTTTCCTAAGAGACCTTTGAAATGGACGGAAGAGAGAGCAAACCAACTACATGGATGGCAAAAAAGAGTGAAGGTGATAAAAGACTGGCAAGAGAGATTTTTAAAACCTCTCATAAATAATTCAAGTACAGTACTGGGCCTGTTTAGTTCGTTGATTCAAGGTTTTAATTCGAATTAAGATATGACTTTATGTGAGACCTTTTTACTATAGTAAAAAAGTTAAATGTGATTATTTATGAGAACTTTTTACTGCAGTAAAACTCAAATTCTAAACTCAAATTTGTAAAATAAACGGAGCATGCATTCGTTAATTTTTGTCCTGTAAGTAACAAAACGTTATTAATTTGGGGTGATTTGATAAGAAATTCGAATTCAAGAGATTGATTGTCAAAATTTTAAAAGGATGTAAGTGCAATTTGCCAAACCCGAAAGGTTCAAGAGGCAAAGGTGCAAATTAACGTTTCTTTTACTAGTACGCTTTACATTATTGCAATCGTAGGTAATGAGCAAAGAAGGCTGCCAATAGAGAATTTCAGTGAGAATAATCCCTCTTATCACATTGACACCTTCAATAGGTTTATATTTGTTTATATTAATTGTTATTTTTCAGTAGGGTTGCATTGTTTATATATTAATTGTTATTTAGTATAAAAAAAAAAAATACACGTAAGGGTAGCCTTTTTTCTCTCTTAGATTAGACACACGTGATTCATGATCAACTATATTTTAACTAGCAAAAATCAGAATCCATCATTTTAGAGGAAAACTTCTTCATTCCAATCGACAAGTTTCAATAATTTGCCGACTAAAATAAAAAAAAAAAAAATCAATTATTCACATCTTTGTCTTTTAATTAATCTCGCTTGAAGATATTTACACTATTTAATTTGGGAGTTTGTCTTGTAGGTTCTGAAGAGGTGAATCACTGAAAATTTTTAATTTTCAACTCTCAAATCAGACAAAAAATTATTTGTTATGCATATATTTTTAATTTTTTTTGTGATTTTAACTAAATCTAACAATTAAAAACTGACCCTATCAGTAGAAAATCCTACAAGAGAAACTCCCATTTTATTTTACTAAAAGGCCAACAAATAAAGAGGAATGACTCAAATCTCAACTCTTATATACCAACATCAATATGAGTTATCATTTTTCTATTAGTAGATACAATCTCTTATCAATGTAAAAATAATAACTCATACAAAAATAATACTATTCAAAAATAGTAATGATAAAATATCACGTGCAAACGAGAAGCTGATCAAGTTAAAGGGAATAAAGGTTTTGATAATAAGAATGTGGATAAAAAGAAGAACAATCAGACAAATTGAATTTAAAATGTAATCCAATATCGGATTTTCCCTACCTACCACATTGATTTGTCACATGGATATTATTCGTTAACTATTAGGCATGGGAATAATGCTGCAGAAATTCACCATCTATGCATGACCTAATTCCACTATTATACTAAAAATATAGGATGGAAGAAAAAAAAAATATATATTATTCAAGATGCCAAAGTATGTGCTTCACAGCCATCATGGACACAAGCCAAGACATCTTTGTAGTCCCTAGAAATGGTGAAAGAATCATATACTTCGCCGTCACGGCTCTTCTTGTATTCAAAAAGAAGTGATGAGTGATTAAAGGCTGTCAGCTTCACAAATCCCCAGTCATAATCTCTGAAGATACTCCAATTTGGTACAACTTCGCTGAACTCAGACAAGTGACTCCCACCACCCCCGACCACAACATGGATGGTTCCATTCACAACACCCGAGTAATGGGATTTTTCGCTGTTCATGCATTTGCTCTGCAACAGCCCGAAAAAAAAAAATGTGAGAACGGAGGAAAATGAAATGGTAAGTCTTCTTCTGTAACGTTTTGTTTTACAGTTAGGAGAATTTTGTAGTACGGTATGATGAAATACCTTACCGGTAGGACATAATTTGAACCATCACATTAGAATTATATCAGATTAAAATATATATATGTATATATATATAACGGTTTGACAAAACTTAATGAAGATATGATGGTTCGGGACTGTGCCTACCAGTAGGGCACCCTAGAATTCCCCTTTACAGTTTGTTTATGACAAAGAAAAAAGATCCACATGATGAATGAAACTAGAATATTTGCCAAAGCTTATAATACTCTCTTTTTACACAAGTCACACACAATAACATTATGGTTTTTTTTTTTTTTTTTTTTTATACAACACGGGATTGAACCTGCAACCCCTACCCAAAGCCCACCCCATCCATAGTTTTCTGACACTAGTCAAAGGGAAATGAAAAATAGAAACTAGCAATTGGCACCAAAATATGCATAATGAAAAGCAATATATATAGCAATGGAGTTAAGCTGTCGTGTGAGTTTTTTAGTTGGGGCACAAGTGAAGATTATCAGTATATACCTGGTATACGGGGCATGTTCTTTCATAGTTATGGACGTGGCCGTAAAACGCAATATCCACTTTGTATTTTTGCCAAAGTCTCTGCAAACTTTCCCTTCCCATGGGCTCTTCAAATGCGCCCTCCAGCCCATACCAGTTGTTGGAGGAATACCCGAGCACCCGATGGGCAATAAAGATCAGCCAAGGTTGCTTCTGCCTATCCACAGATGCAAGGCATTTCTCAATGAACCTGTACTGTTCCGTCCCCTCCCTCCAGTCATGTTCGCTGTCAGCTACACAGAAGTGAAACATGCCATAATCTGTCGAGTACCTGTATGGGGATAGAGAATACGACTTATATGGATGAAAACGAGATAAGAATTGACTAGCTCCATCCTATTACTTTAACAAGACATAAATGCATTAACTTATTTTAAATAAGGTGTGAAATTTACCAAAACTTGGCTCGGTTCTCAGCTGGAACATAAAACATAGTCTCAGCCACTACACCACATTCTCCACCCGAATCCGGAGTATCATAGAAGGACCCCGAGTTTGGCCAATCACGTTCGTGGTTACCACTAGATGAAACAAATCGAAATTTGATATTCAGTATTCAATATCATGATGTATCATATGAAAGATATTTCTACATATAGAGGAAAGTGAAAACATGTAATGAGCATTACACGCAGACCTTGCAACCATATACGGTACAGTAGATGCAATGGGCTCCACCTGAGCCGTGAATTGGTCCCACTGTGAGATGTACCCATTTGCATATGAAATATCTCCGATATGCATTACTATATCGATGTTTTCTAAGTCCCTGATGAGTTGATCAGTGGTGTTGAGTGAACCAGGCTGATAATCACTGTACTCATTTGAACCATCGCGCTCTGCCTGAAAGATAGAGAAGGGAACAATGATGTTATCTTCATATAACAAAGCATTACCCTCTAAGGGCTCCTTTACTAACTTTTAATGGAATGTAATGGGAGAGGACAAGGTGTTGGAAAAGAAAGAGAAGGAACAAAGGCATGAGGTGTTGGAAAAGAAAGAGAAGGAACAAAGGCATGTTTTGTAAAGCACTTTTGTGGTCTATTCGGACTAAAAGGGAATTTAGAAAGGCTAGAAAAGTAACTTTATGGTCTATTCTAATTGAAATGGAAACACTAGTAACCTAAGGGCCCGTTCGCTTCGTTGATTCGAGTTTGTAATTCGAGTTGAGATATGATTTTATGTGAGAGCTTTTTACTGTACCAAAAAAGTTAGATGTGATTGTTTCTAAGAACTTTTTACTATAGCAAAACTCAAATTCTAAACTCGAATCGGTGAAGTGAACGGGGCCTAAGATTGTTTTTCCCTTTCCTCATTCTCTAAAGCATGTGGGGCCCACTAAATCAGCATTCCTATTTGTGCAAGAAAGCACATGAATAGGCAAAAAGAGGAACATTCTTTTTTCCTTTCCCATTCATGACTAGTAAATATGCCCCAAATGAACTCAACTCCTTGTAACATAGACATACAAACTACTTAAGCCTTAGACCTCAAAATGCATGTAAAATACCCAAATACACAACACAAGTGCTTAATAGTTTCCGCTGAGGCTAAAACAACTTGGAGAGTTTGAAAATTAAAAACAGATTCCATGTATTGTCCCCACATGGTATTGATTATGATCTATTACTGTCTTTTTTAATGTCTAGAATTACAACGGCGGGAACATTATCATCTGTATCAAAAGCTGAGTACAATATAAGCCCTCAATCCATCATTAGCAACGAGCTCAAGATCTCAAAAGTTTAAACAACATTCAGAAATCTACCTTACAATTCCCATAAATAATTATCTAAATATACCATGCACAAATTTAACTTTGTAAATATTACCTTTCCCATATCGCCAAACACAATAACACGTTGTAATGAATCCTGTCCGGGATAGGGAGACGATCTGAAGGAATAGTTTTTGCTCCAGACATATGAACCATCAAACAAAAGATGGCCCAGCCTGTATGTGTACCTGAGAAACCATCAAATAACAACCATTAGAACAGATATTGATACGCATAGAAGTAAATGACTAAATACTTCAAATGCATACGCAGAGTTTGGCCACAAATCTTTCAGAAAACTTGTATGTATAAAACCAGGATCACGCCATCCAACTGTTCTTGCTGGTGAACCTGGATAGCATGTAAACCCAATTATTCAACACGCCCATTTATTACATAATAATCCTTTCATCACTCATCAAAATATAACAATCCCTTTCCTAGATTGGGAAAGGTTTCTAAGTAAACCAGCATGAAATAAATGTGTTGTGTATTACTGGAGCTATCATAGTGCAGCAAAATCATTTGTTATGAATCATACCACACATGCTCCCCCGACTAAATGTCAATGTTCCGGCTGGCGATCGCATTTTACTTCCTCCTTTCATACTCCACTCAACAAATGGAACAGCCTCATCAATATTATAGCCACTTGTCCAGGTTACTGTCATCTGCACGGTTCAAAAATTTTGCAAATATTGCAGCTTGTATCAGTTCATATATACCAGAAAGAGATATTAAGGAAAATGGATAAACACACGACTTCCGGAATTCGTTTTAGTAAAACAAAACTGCTATCGTTATTCACATATCCAAGTTTTGTCTTGTAACTCAACAAACTGTACTATTTTTCTTTTTCTTTTTCTTTTTCTTTTTTTTTTTTTCTTTATTGCACTTATAATCATTCATTTTTCCCTTGTTCGAATTGTTTGAGAGATAAGGCTCAACATGTTCCATCTTGAACCATGGATGTTCTTCTAAATGGGAAATTACATAGATTTGATCAAAAAGGAAGCTTCAGCAACAAAGTGAGAAGAAGCAGAATCAGGATTTGCAAGAAAATCACTCTCTTACCATGGGAAGGAGGTATAAATAGGACAGTTTCCGTATCAAAACTACAAGTCTATAAATTTTTATTCTGACTTTTGTACACGGACGGACCTCAGTACTTATGTGTGGATAATCCTTCATGTGGCTCACTTAACACTATTTACAGGCTCACATCATGATACAAAGAAATTGCAAAACTTTAACACAGTAAATCCTACTTAGCCAAACAATTTCCATTTCAAATTCAACCTGGAGACATAAAAACAGTGAGCAGCGTGAACAATAGGCGAAGAACCATCACTGAAAAAGAAAACTTACTTCATTCCAAGCCTTCCCAAGAGCAAGCCTTGGATAGACTGGCGCTTTTGGATTGGCAAATGATATGACGTTTGAAACCGCCACCAGTTTTGGCTGCAATATTGAGTTAGCTGACTCAGTCATGTAGCCAAAATATCACTTGTACTCAAAATGTAAAATGTTTGGTGAAGCATATTGCAAAAGAAAGAGTCGAGAGCACACACATTTGACAACCCGCCTGAAAATAACGCAAATGAAAAATCCGCCCGCTGATTTATCAGCTGGAACCTCAAGGAAGCTTTGCCAGTCTTTTCATAATGAGAGTAATCTCTCACAAACGTGTACTGAAGAAAAAGCATTAGACATCACATAAGTCAAGATTTTTTTTTGGCCAAATTAATTTACCATTCATTGCTAAACTTGCATTTGCACACCTTGATTGGGGCAGAGCATATGTATGGAGTCTGCTCTTTTGGGGCATTTTCCGGTGGGCAAGTCGATGAGCTGCCATATGGAAACAAAACAGAATCACATCAATTTTCACCATGGCTCCAGTAATATTTATATTTCTACTCTATGCAATAAATTATTCCACAAACTCAGCTATATATAAAGTCCACTTAACAATACAAGATTTAACAGAGATGTAGATTACTTGAATTTTGCAGGAGAGAAAACACCAACCCAGTCATCCCAAGCAGGTTCAGTGTGTTGTAAATCCACAGTTACCCATTGGGTATCTTCACCCTGTAGCATATGAATCAAATCATCCATCACCAAAAACCCCACAAAACAAAAATCATAATAACATAACAACCCGTAAATTTGAACCCCCTAATCCAAAAATCCTATGGAAAATTCAAGCTACTCAAAATCCCAACATCATATTGTGGACAAAGATTGTAAACAAGCAAACAACTACATTCAAAAATCAATCAATTGATAAAACCTCACAACAAAAAACAGTAGGATAACTAATTTTCAGCCAAAAAAAAAGTTCTGGGTTTATTCAAAATCTTCAAATTGTGGGCAATCCATCAATTTTAAAATTTAAAAAAATAATAATAATAAAAAAAAAAGCATCACACGAAAAAAAGAAGCAAAATTTGAGAGCAAAGTGTTACCTTTGAGCCAAGAACAAAAGGGTAGGCTTTCAAGGAAGAGGAATGACGAAGAGCAATAGTGGCTTTGTGTATGGCGATCTTGGAAAGTGGCTGCTCTCCAAATCCATTACCGTGAGCCCAATCCAATCCAACGTTCATTAAAAAAAACACAAACACCAAAACCTTAACCATTCTCTTCTTCACCAATTGAAAATCAAAACTTCTCTCTTAAATAGATTTTATTCTTAAACTTTGATCCTTTTTGGGTTCTGAGAATAATCTCCAGAATCTTTAATGCGAACACGTGGGGGAAAAAATCAGAGAGATGTGTTTATAAAAGGGAGATAATAATGATAACAACTGAAAAGAAAAAGAAACAAATATCTCTCTCAAGACTTTCTCTGCACTTAGTTTGTGAGAGATAAAATGACTGGTGGGATTTTACAGAGCAGGTCTTATAATTGCTGTGGAGGGAAAATAGACGCTTGTTTTTCTGTGCAAGTGTGGGAAGTAGTTACCGCGAAATTTTTTGTTGTTGTTGTTGTGTTTTTTTTTTTTTTTTGAAATAATTACGGTTTGTATTTAATAGGTACTTTTTTATTTTTTATTAAAATATGATTCATTCACTTTATCGATTTGAATTTAAAATTTAAATTTTATTATTGTAAAAAGTTCTCAAAAACAGTTATATCTAACTTTTTTGTTATAGTAAAAAGCTCTCATATAAATCACATCTCAACTCAAATTATAAACTTAAATCAGCGAAATAAATGGACCATTAATAAGTACTTGCCTATTTGTTATAGGTTATCTTATAGATTCCATGGACCTTATTTTTTATAAGATATAATTACGAAAATTACATATAAAGATTCACTTTCTTTTCGAAAATTCATCCACATCTTTTACATTCGATTCAAACATTTAAACTCAATTTTAAAATTCAATTTAACAATTTTAAAATTCAATTTGTTACTCATACGTATTTAAACTCAATTAGATACTGAAAAGATTTTTTTATTTTTAAAGAAACCACAAATATGGAAAAACAAAGGATTCAATTAAGAAATGAACATATTATTCTTTAGAGATGAAAACAACCTTCATCTTGAAGATACAATAATTTTAGTTTGCAAAGCAAATTGAGAAAACCAAAAAAAGTGCGGACCAAATACAACCAACCTTTTTCATGTACATTTTCTTTTTCCTTGTTTTTTTTTTGTTGGTACGAGACCAGCTCTTTTCTTATCCATTATTCAATTTCAATATCTTATTATACTTTAATACAATATTCTATAGTTAATTATTTTAATAATAATAATAATAAATTAAAAAAAAGACTTTTTGTATCACACTAAATTAAATCAACCTTTTATTTGAATGAAATAAAATCAAAGTGATAATTAATTTATGAGTTTAAAATTATAATTTTACTTTTTAATAAAAAAATACGTAATAGAATTAGAAACAAGAACCATAATCTTAAATTATGTATTATTCTTGAAAAAAAACGTCACTGAGGTCGAAAATCATACAATATTTTTATTATGGGGCTAAAGTGGTGGGTTCACAGCCATCATGTACACAAGCCAAAACATCCTTGTAGTCCCTTGAGATGGTGAAGGAATCATAGACTTCCCCATCACTGCTCTTCTTGTACTCAAACAGCAGTGAAGAGTGGTTGAACGCCGTTAGTTTCACAAAACCAAAGTCAACATCTCTGAAAAGACTCCAAGTTGGCTGCACTGGCCCGAAATTCGACAAGTGGCTCCCACCGCCGCCGGCGACGATGTGAATGGTTCCGTTCACCGTGCCCAAGTATTGAGATTTTTCCTTATTCACACACTGATTCTGCATCATATAACCGTAGAAGGTTAAAAGCGTTGGATTGAAATGTTAATGTGTTATAGAAGAAAAGTTTTTTTTTTTTTTTTTTTTTTTTTTTTGGCCTTATATCCCTAAGAATGTTTGATTTGTTAGCAAGATCAGGAGCTATTTTCAGCAATATGTTTGGCAAATTCTTTATTCTCTTTTATTTGCTTTTTTACTTGTAACATTGGTATGAGTAAGTTTTTTTTTTTTTTTTTTTTTTTTTTTTTTTGCTTTTTCTTTTTCATGTCAATAATGCAAGAAAAGATGACAAAATAACCAATGTAGTTTGTTACACACTTGCGAGACCCTGTTTTCTTCATTGGATAAAGGAGCAGATATAAATTATCAGATGAAACCAATATTCCAATACTGCCTTCAATATATGACTTTATATACGAGGTACACTTTTTAAAGGGTATATAATTCGTTTACTCGGATGACTTTATATACGACTTTTATACATGATGCAGAAGAAAGGTTTTTTTTTTTTTTTTTTGGTTGATGTTTTTGCATACCTGGTAAATGGGACATGTCCTCTCATAGTTGTGGACATGACCAAAAAATGCAATGTCCACCTTGTACTTCTGCCATAGCTTCTGTAAGCTTTCCCTTCCCATTGGTTCCCCAAATGAGCCATCTTTCCAATATGCAGAGGAATAGCCCAGAACCCTATGAGCAGCAAAAATCAACCATGGTTGTGTCTTCCTGTCTGCTGAAGCAAGGCACTTTTCTATGAACTTGTACTGCTCTGATCCCTCTCTCCAATCATGTTCACTGTCGGCTATACAAAAGTGGAACATTCCAAAATCTGTTGAGTACCTGCAATGAACACGAACAACATTGGCTTTTATTTGGACACGTTCGTTTCGCTAGTTCGAGTTTGAGAGTTTCAGTTAAAAAGTGCATATATGTGAGAGAATGAATTTGAATTTTTACGAGAGAATACAAAAAGTTTGAGCTGTGATTCGAATGGTGAAACGAACTGAGGCCTTGGAGTTTTAGAGATATGTCCATATTGGGTTTAGCTTAATTTAAGGCAACTAGACCAAAGAAAACCTGTTGGACTAGAACTAACACTCTTTTCTGCTGAGAACTAGAATCCTCGAGATCCTTTACTACCTAGAGCGATAAAATCGAAGAAAACAAATAAACGAGCACACACGAGATTAATAGTTGTTCATCATTATGAGAGCTACGTCCACTTTCAACTGTAGAATTCCAATAAAAGAAGAAAATTACAAGAGAAAACTGCACAACTCTTACGTTTTTTTCCCCCTCTAACCTCTCTTACCCCCTCACTTTACCCAAAAATACAAGGTAAATCAAGTGCTAACAGGGCAATAATTATGATCCACACACAACATTTGCAATTTGGTTTTGCAGAAAAAATAAGACCAGTAAATGGCTGGAGAAATCAGGTTATATTTTCTTGTGATCCTAATTAAGCTTGACTTCCTCATATTTACCAAAACTTGGCATGTGGAATCTTTTTAAATCTTACTTTGGCCCTTTTCAGAGATGATTCACAAAAGAATATCCATGTCATTTACCAGAACTTGGCTCTGTTCTCAGCAGGAACATAAAACATTGTCTCAGCTAGCACGCCGCATTCACCGCCCGAATCATTGCCGTCGTAGAATGAGCCTGTTCCCGGCACGTCACGCTCATGATTGCCACTATCAGAATACTCAACATGTAAGTTTAGAAAAAGGAAGTGACTAAACTCTCAATTTAGGCACTGAAACAAAACAAGCATATCAAACCTTGCAATCATATATGGCACAGTAGATACAATGGGCTCCACTTGAGCAGTGAACTGGTCCCACTGTGAGATGTATCCGTTTGCATATGTAATGTCACCTACGTGGAAAACTATGTCTATGTTATCTAGGTCCTTAATCAGTTGATCTGTGGTATTGAGTGAGCCTGGCTGGTAGTTATTAAACTCATTTGAACCATCACGTTCTGCCTGCAACATGATGGAAAAAGGGTTAATTTTGGTGCCGATTGGTATTGTTTTTTGTTGTTTTTGGAAATGTTTATGCACGCCGTCTGAGGTACAAAAACGAAAATGTTTTGTAGACAACATTTGATTAGCAAATATTTTGAACACAAGAACAAAACAAAGAAAAAAAAATAGCGGTGAGAATGGTTTTTTAAAGGAAATAAAAAATAGTTGAAAGTGTTTTTACACTTCCGTTTTCATTTTCTAAGATATAACTTAATACACGTTTTCAGACACATAACCAAACACACTCACTTTTCTCGTATGCTTAAAACAATCTTTCAAAAAATAACTAAACGCAATTTCAGGAAGAGTCTCACTACCATTCCCAAAAAATTCTCATCGCCATTTTCATACTCAAAACAAACCATTTTTGAGAATACTATTTTCTTTTGCTGTTTTCTGGTTTCCACTTAATTTTCTTGACATACCTTTCCCATGTCACCAAATATAACTACACGTTGTAATGATTCTTGTCCTGGATATGGTGATGATTTGAAATAGTAGGACTTGCTCCAGATAAAGGTGCCGTTTTGTAACTTATGTCCGAGCTTGTAAGAGTACCTGAGAGAGAATGCGCCAACTATAGGCCTTAAGAGCAACAATATAGTACTCTCTTGGAAATTTATGAGATTACTTTTAGTATATAAGAAGCATACATAGAGTTTGGCCACAAGTCTTTTAGGAAGCTCGTGTGGATGAAACCCGGATCTCGCCAACCAAATGTGCAGGCCGGTGGGCCTGTTGAGTGAGAGAAGAGAAAAGAAGAGAGCTTGGTTACTACAATGGGATTCAACTGCCATTTCTCCTCAATTTCCACAAGTTAAAAACTAAAAACTAACTCTGTGTGTGAGAAATTGTGTGTTTGATATGGAAAGTAAATAGAAATCTAATTCCCACACTGGTAGACAACGGAGAGAGATTAGAAGATTCGCACCGCACATGCTGTTTCGACGAAAAGTCAACGTTCCTGCTGGTGTTTGAATTTGATCTCGTCCCTTGAAACCCCATTCAACAAAGGGTACAGCTTCATCAATGTTATAGCCGCTTGTCCAGGTCACTGTCATCTGTATCAAAGTAAAACAGCATTTTCACAGAATTAGTACTACATAAGGTCAAAAAATGATGGTTTGAAAGTTGAGTCAGTTCAGACACCATCTGATTTTCTTTGATAAAAATATTCTTCAGCAATCAGCATTACATGAAATGAATGAAACAATGGAAGAAAAAGCACAGAAGGATAAATCTAGGGCCTTGTTTGGATAGGGGTAAGAAGATTAGTGCATGGATTTGTTTGGTAAGAAGGAAGGATTAGAGAAGGGAAGATATTGGGTGAGAGATTAGTGGGAAGAGGGAATCCATACAAACACATTAAGGGAAAGATCCTCCCATTCGACTGCATTCATCGTCGCCTAAGATGTATAACTCTTCTCCCTCCCTATTTCTTTTGCCACCATCCAAACACAGCAAAAATATTTTTCTACCCGAAGTATGATGATCTCATACTGATCTTAGATTAGGTTTCAACACAAACAACGATGAATCAAACATTTAGATCATGTGGTAATTGCATGAACTTACTTCATTCCATGACTTTCCTTGAGCAAGACGCGGATAAAGGGGTGCCTTTGGATTTGCAAAGCGTATGACATTAGAAACGGCCACCAACTTTGGCTGCATATCAGAACATGGAAGTTAGACAACAATTCAAGAAGAGGCACTGCAGAAAGCCTATATAAGTGAAAGAATATAAACTTAAAATGCATGAACTACACAAACACCATCAAGAACCGCGGGCGAGCGACACTACGACATAAAACACAAATTTTTACGAGGAAAGAACCTGAAAGAAATAAGGGTAGTTAACGTACATTTAACAACCCGCCTGCAAACAACGCAAATGAGAAGTCTTCTCGTTGATTGATCAATCGAAACTTCAAAGTTGCTTTGCCGGTCTTCCTGTAATCATCAATCGAATCATTTGCAAACTTGTACTGAAAACAAAAGGAAAAGTTGAGCATGAGAATGATAAAAGAAGATGAAATGATTACTGAACAAAAACAAAAGTTGAACTTGAGAATGATAAAAGAAGATTGAAATGATTTAGTCTAACAGAATTATGTAGATTGCAATTGGTATACCTTAATTGGAGCTGAGCATATGTATGGAGCATTCTCCATCTCATCAGTAGCTGGACAAATAGATGAGCTGCCATAATAGAATATGCCTATTTAATCTGCCAACTTTTAAGCAAAAACACCTAACAATATACAAACAATTTCTAAAGGCAGTTTATAACAGCCATCAAAATGAACATTACTTGAAATCTGCCGGAGAAAAAATCCCAATCCAATCATCTTCACCAGGTTTAGGAGAGTCAAATTTAACAGTGACCCACTGATAATCTTCACCCTGCAAAACAAACCCGTCAGCTTAAATCAACCAGTCAGAACTCTACAATTTCCTTAGCCTTAGCCTCATGTACATAGATAGATAGATAGATAGACATGATATGTTTGCCCAAGAACAAGACGTGCAAGTGTGAAGTCATATATTAAACAACCTTGGTTCCAAGAACTACTGGTGCTGCTTTGATGGAAGCATTTTCGTGAAGCTCAGAAACCGCCCTATGGATGGCAATCTTAGACAATGGCTGGACTCCGTCGCCTGCACCGCCATATCTGCCTCCGGTGTGAGCATCGGAAATATGCACTAGGACAATTGCTATCGTTAGTAGTGTAACTTTCAAGGACAAGAAGGAATTGAGGCCATTCATCTTCTTCAATGGAACTTCCATAATGTATGTCAATAGTGATGTTGATTGGGAATTCGGGACTCAACTTTGTTTATACTTGTAGGCCGGCCATTTTTTATTGAAGATGGTTTTGTCTTTGCTGTCTAGTCAACCTTTTGTTTCTCTTCCCAAATGTTTTTCTTTTCTTTTTCTTTTTGTTTTACTATTATACACTTCACTGTTATTTGAAAGATGCTTTAAAGTTGGAAGATCCTTTTTCCAGTTCAGACTTGAATAGCAAGGGAAAGAAACAATGAACGTTGAAATAGATGGCCAGAAAAGAAACCAACATTGACTTAAAAAAAAAAAAAAAAAAAATTGACTTCACTGTTTTGTTTTTGCTGAAGCTGTGATTATCAAGATTTATGTTTTATAAATTCAATCTACCTAAGAAAAATTGTAAAAATTGAAACACAATAATTTCTTAAAAATTACCGACAGACATCTTATACAGATAAGATGCTTGATTAGAAAGCTACAAATGTTGAACTCCAATCCTGCCGTCTAGTTTTATTGCGTAGTTCCAAGTTCCCAAATGGTGTGACATAAAGGCCACTTTCGCTTCGCAGATTCGAGTTTTCAATTTGAGTTGAGATGTGACATTTTTTAATTATTTTTAACTGTAACATAAAAAGTTAGATATGATGTTGAAATTTAAAACTGAAAACTCGAATCGGTAAAATGAACGAAACTGAAAACTTAAACAAGGATTTGTATTAGCCAAAAGACACCATTGTAACTTAAGCTCGTGGTTTGATAGAAATTAGGACACGGAAACTGCTAACTCAGCTTATGCGCCCTTTTTCTCGCTAAAGTCAAGTCCGTGGAGGAAGGGCAGGCAGCGTTAACATTACTCCTGAGGGGTACTAAAGAGGCTCCCCAGACGCTGACATGTTTGCTGAAGTCACTAAGAAGTCACCGACAAAATAGGGAAAAAAAAATTTCCAAGGAAAAAAAAAAAAAAACAGAGAAAAAAAGAAAAAAAACTCCATTATTATACTGTTGCTGCTATATGCTATAAGAACTTAGAATTACAGGTTTTATTATCGACATCCGAATTTTGAAAGATTTTGTAGAACATGACTTGCCTTGTCAGTAAGATCAGGTTATTCAGGCCCATGTTTCCCGCTTTCTAAATTGTAATTAATAATTAAGAAATAATTAAAGTTATTATTTAAGGACTAGGAATTAGACCAATCTGATTGCAAAACTGATATGGGAAGCGTCATTTTTTTTTTCTGCATTTCTATTGTGAGCAAAGATATTTTTTATGAATACGTAATCAAAAGATATTAGGAATTGAGTCAATGAAAGCTAAAATAATAGACAGAAGAAAAAGATATTGTCATAATATGCTGTGGGCCTTTTTTTTTTTTTTTTTTTTATTCCACGGGTATCAAACTTTTGAATCATCTATAAAAAGTCAACTATTCATGCTTTTTGGATATAGAATCTGGCACTTAATGAGGACAGATTTGAAGATGCAAAGAAAGAAAGACCAAATACACTTGAGAAAAACTAGATATTGCATTCAGCTCAAGCAAAGTTGTAAAATTTACAGATAAGATTGAATACAACTCTGGGACCCCCACTTTTTGATTGCAAAATAATTGGATTCTTGGATACCACATTAAATTGTGTTTCTAGGCTCTAGCAGTGCTTACTACTGAGAGAATAATTTACAAACTGAACTTCTATGAAGTGTTTCAAAATTCTTCATTTGCTTAGCTCTTGACGCATGACAGATGGGGAAAGCAGCTTCTCCAACTCTACTAAACTGGAACCACGTTAACATGATCAATAAGTAGATGGGAGATTAAAAAAAAAAAATTAAAAATATGTATTAAAAAAATATCAATGCTTGACCTACATTTCATATTTCTGAAGTGCCTCCTTTCGCTTGGCTAAATATACGTCACTATCTTTAGGTATGTTGGCTGGAGAGATTACTGCAAAAAATTAAAGTAAAACGGGTTGAATCATGTAGGTGACGTTTGTTTCAAAGGTTTACCTGGTTTAGGATCATAGTTTTTAGTTCTGCCATAATGTTTTTCTCACACAAAAAACTTAAATTTCAAAAATCAGACTGGTTTTAAACCCATGAACCAAACATTCTCGTAATATTGAGGAGATATTGTAATTACTCAAAAAGATGACAATTATGCTGTAAACAAGCTTAGAGAACAATAATACAAAACACTGTGAATATCACACCCCTTGAAAGAGCAGATGAGATAAATGCAATATGATCAGATTATAAATATTTCTCTTTCGAGCAAAAGACAATAAAGACAAGGAATTTGATTAAAGATTGTTAGACTACTAGTCCTTCTAAAAGCTTGAGCTGACGAATTACTTCACGCTCTGACAAAGTTAGATTTAACTTGTAAATCGTACCAAGTGAACTAACTTAATCAATGAAAGCTAAAGCGGATAAAAGTTAATGATCAACCTTATTTTGAGAAGATAAACATCCAGTGTATCTATAATCAATGAAAAAGCTAATGCCAATAAATGGAGATTGGAGACAATAAACACCCAGCTTCGAATCCTTGTCATAAAGCAATTAAATATCCTACAACATTTAATACAAAATGAGGCTAAAAACAACTCCGTGAACGGTGAATCTTTTCATCCTCTCTGATCATATGCACAATCATTTGAATCTAACTCCAAAACTTCCCACAAGTTTGAATAGAAAGATAGCAAATAGTTGCTACAGTGGGCCTAAATTCACTGATTCCTTCGTTTATTATACAAAAAATGTGACGCCACATTTGAAATGCGTAATGCTGATTTGAATTACGCTATTATTTAATACAAAGCTCTCTCTCTCGCAACACTTCTTTGGGATTGAATTAGAAAACTTTACCTTCTTTTCCTTCACTTTCCTATCTGGTAATAATCTACATGCATCACTCAAAAATGGGTTTGGATTCATGCCTTCAAGCGCTTTCTAAAAATCAACATATCAACAAGCAAACCGCAACATTTAGAACACTAAGCCCCATTTGATTCATAGATTCCAACCCAATTCAAACATTTTTACTCAAGTGTTTTATCTTATCCCTCAAAAATTCAAACTTCTGCTCTAACTTTCTGTTCAAACCCATGAACCAATAAATACTACATAAAATACCTAAACTTGGAAGCACGGCTGGTTGTTTCATCACCACATCTTTATTAACCTTGAGAGACGCTGGTTTCTCAGACTGCTGAAACCCCTGTTCAGAAAAATAGTCACAGAATTAAATTTCAAAAAAAAAAAAAAAAAATAAATAGAAAAAGAAAAGACCAACCTTTTTTCCCTTCAAGTTCAATTATTTAAATAAAAACAAAAAAACAAAAAAACAAAAACTTTAACCATTTCCTACCTTCTTCTTTTCTCTTCTCTTGAGGATCTTCATATGACACTTTTTAATGTAATGCATCAAGTGGTACCGAGAATGCCTAGAGCACAACTGTTCTTGCACATTCGGATTCTCAGTTAGCCAATCCGAAATATCCTTAGACTTAACAACCTCGTCTTTGTCCAACGATTCCAGCCACGAATAAACCGGTCTCCACTGATCGGTGCGTTGAAACCGCGCATGAGGAGTATCAACTGGACTCGCTTCTTCTTCTTCTCCTTCTCCTCCCTTTAAATTATGCATCGGAAATCTTGAATTCTTGAGCCCAAAAACACATTTTTGAACTGATGAAACAAACGAATTCGAAAGGAAAATTGAACCTGATTGGGGAGTCGCATGTTCTGAATGGAAATGAGCCTGAGAGAGAGGTCGGAACGAGGCATGGATTTGATGCCGTCGGGTAAGGAATCGAGGTTGGAGTCGATCCAGGACTCGACTTCCGCCATGGAAACGGCTTTGGCTTCGGGGAACGAGCAGAGCCAAGCTCGAGCCATGGTCTCCCATTCGTGGGAGAGATCGTCGTTTTCGTTTTCGTTTTCGTTTTCGTTGTCATTTTCGGAGCCTCTCTGTTCGTACGCTCCTCCTTCTTCTTCTTCCATTTCCGCTAGGGTTTCTTCTGCGGTGTTCGACATTTTCTTCCGTGTGTGTGTTAGCTTATTTGCCGTATGGAAGAAGATGAACGAAGAACGCAACAAATCAGCACGCAGGCAAATTTATGTAGGGTTAATCATGTAAATATATATTATTTTCGATTTTTTTCACCATTTACGCCTCTACTTTTATAAAGTACAAAGAAAATAGTTATTCTTCATTTTATATTTTTTTTTAAATTTTTTATTATAATAAAAATATTAATATAATATTTTTTTAAAAAAAAAATTTATTTTAAAATTAAATATGATATTTTTAAAAAAAATTTGAGATCTTTTTTTCATTAAAATTTTAAGCTTTCCCTTAGGGTTTTTCATGTTTTTAAAATGTGAAATACTTTTCTTGAATTATTTAACTATAATTTAAATCTGTTTAATTTATTGATTTAAATTTTTAATTTGAATATAAATATAATTTTATGTGATTATAATAAAAAAATTAAATATAATTATGAAACAGAACTTTTGTCTCTGCACTGTTTATAAACACGCCGGAAAAATTTAAACGGAAGTAGTGGACAAATTTAAAAGGATAACGGAAAAACTGCAACGGACCAAACGACGGGAACACACAAAACGATGACTTAGAAAGGGACGAGACGGCAACAAATTAGTAAATGACCACAAAGTATCGAAAGGCTGTGGTATGTTAAAAACGACAACAAATACGCAGAAACCAAAACCAAACGACAATAAATCCAACAATCCAAGTGACATTGAAAATAAACGGCAGAAATATGGAGACGACAAAGAAACTAACAAAACGATAGAAATCACAGCCAATAAATAAACGACAATAAAATAGAAAAATGAAAACAGACAATAAATCAATAAAAGACAATAAAATAGAAAAATAAAAATGACAAAAAATGAAACGATAGACGCGCGCATACAACAAAAACCAGAAAGAAACCTTCAAAAGAATCAAACCATTAAAAAAAAAAAAAAAAAAAAAACAAATAAACCTTCAAAACAATAGTAACAAGTCGCAGTAATGTAAAAGACAATAATAACAAATAATATAAATAAGAAGGACAAAAACCATACAAAAATTAAAGGAAAATAGTAGAAAATAGATTAATATGAAAAGTTTAAAGAATTATGATTTAAATTATGATTTATAATCAGATAAGTTAAAGATAAAAACTGTAAATTATGAATAATAATTTATCAAGTTATAATTCATAATCAAATAAATTATAAATAAAAATAATAATTTAACTTATTTATTAACTTATATAAATTATTAACTTATTAATTTTAATTTATCTTAAATTTTAATCTATTTTCCTCTTTCTCTCAAAATTAAACAGACGGAGCAACATCAGGAGTGAACATCGATAGGCCCAAAGAACAAGCGAACATCGAAATTGAACAAACGACAAACCACGGCGGCACGGCATTGTAGAAGGCGGGATAATTTTAAAAGAAAAAAAAAACGACAGCAAATAAGTGTACGACGACAAAAAAGAATAGACAATAAACTAGAAAACGACATTAAGTTTGTAACTTTGTGATTTGTTGTCTTCTCTTCTGCTGTCTCACGGCGATTTTTTTTTTTTTTTTTTTTTTCAAATCTAAATTTGGCTAAGTGAAGGGAAACTAATTGATTTTCCAGTATAATTGAGCTGTTCATTTGCTTAAAAATTGGTTTTCTTTTCCTTCGTCTTCTAATTTGAATTTACGTAAAAAAGAAGGGAATTTTTCTATTAAATTCAGAAAATAAAAAAATTTCGTTAAATTTACATCAGAAATTTGTTACACATACTTTATTAATTTGATTTAATTTTGACCAAATCTAACGATTAAAAATTGACTATATCAATAAAACGATCCTACTATAAAGCGATCTTATTATAAAGCAATCCTACTAAAGTAACTCCTCATAAAGAAATAGTCAAAACTAGTTTTGCTTTAAAATCGCATCTCCAACAAGAAATGACTTTCCACGTTCAGAAAGAGTGGTCTCTATATCCCCATTACAAAGTCGCCCTAGGGGGCCCTAATTCTCAAGTCTTCTCCTCCTATTGAAAGAGACGATTCAAGACTAACTCCAACTCTGAAAATGAGTCCATGCCAAAACAAATAATTGATGGCCGGCCTTAATAACTAAAGAAAACCCAACCATCTGCCATAAGCGATAGAAGCTTATGTGAAAAAATAAAACAATTTCTTTTATAACAATTTTGTCGCTTTTTTATTTTGTAGAATATAATAAATTGTGGTTAAAAGTTAAAAGAATGTACAATTGTTGTCCCCAACTTAAAAGAATATACAGGTGACCATATTACCATAAAAAATTGCCAAACTATGCGCATAAGGTAACACTTCAAAAATAAGGAAAAAAAAAAAAAGAGAGAAAATTTCATATTGGTATCCTTATAACGTAATTGTCTTTTAGTACCCATTTTTAGTAATTTTAAATTGATATATTGACGTTTTAAAAAATTATTTTTTAGTATTTTGAGATTATTTTTTAGGATGAAAAATATTAAATTTATCATTCTCATTACTTTAACAAAAATTAATAAATTTTAAAAAAAAAACTCGTAAAAATTATTTTTAATTTAAAGCATTATTTTTATTTTTTATTTTTAAATGTTTAAAAAATTTTCCAAAATTTTCAAAATTTATTATTATTTTTTTAAGTAAATGATATAAAAGGTAACTTTAACATTTTACATTTTAAAAAAATAACCTTAAAATATTAAAAAATATTTTTTTAAAATGTCGATATACTAATTTAAAATTATTAAAAATAGATAGTATTAAAAAATAATTAGGTTAAAAAATAAAGTACCAATAAGAAAATTTTTCAAAAAAAAAAAAAATCATCGGTGATAACGGTCATAGGTTTTCTTTTTTCTTAATTGTTCATAAGTCTCATAGTTGATAACATGAATGAGGGTTTTTTTTTTTTTTAGTAGAAACATAAATATGTTATTGGTTAAAAATCAATAATTACATAAAGAAATAAATTTGTGACCGATTGAAAAGTAATGAGGATAATAAGCAACACCAAATTTGGTTAGAAAAATGTAAACCCAAATTTTGCCAATGCCTCTATGCATACACAATTAATTTCCCAAGAACCTTTCCCCACCTGTACAGACAGAAATCAAAACGGCACTGCCGAACCCCAACAAAATCTCTTATCCCCATAATAAAAAATAAATAAAAGACAGCAAATTCAATTTCCCATTATCCAATAATCACGTTCTCACCATGATCCTCACCCTCCACCATTTCCATCCCACCGCCGCCACCAATCTCTCCGCCGCCGTCCTCCTCCAGCCACCGCTGCTCGCCGGGACTGCATTCGCCCTTATGCCTCACCTTCCAGTCAAGCGCTTGACACCCACGGGAGCAGTAATTCACCTTTCCACAAACCGAACACCTCCGAAACTCGTGAGGCCTCGTCTCGGGCCTCCCGCAGCCGCCGTGCGCGCACAGCCTCAACTTCTGGCCCAAACCTCCCCGGCCAAGCCCAAACCACTCCCTCAAGAACCGGTTCGCCGGATGGACCTCAGGAACCGGAACGGAGCACCCGAAGTCGCTCAGGAGAGGGCAGCAAAACGACGTCGTTGTAGTGGAAGAGTAGAGCCGGTGGAGCTGTGGCTGCCACGTCATCGACCGGAGCCCCGCCACGAGCTCGCGCGCGTTTGCCTGGACGAGGAGGCGCCGCCCTTCGGCGACGTTCTTCCGGACGCCGTAGCCGTCTTGGAGGCAGTGGCCGAGCTCGCGGAGGGCGTCCACGTGGCCGAGGAAGGCGGCGCGTGCGCACAACGAGACGCCGGCGCGTAGGTCCTTGTCGCTCTTTGAACCTCCGCTGCCGTTGAACTGGATCACCGCGAGCGAGTACAACGCCGGCGCGTGCGACTTAATTGCCGCCTTCGCCATCAGCGACGCTCCGCTCCCTCGGTTTTGTAAGCAGTAAAATCGGATCTGTTACATAAATCACAAAATTCCTTTCATCACAAAAAACTCTTTCCTTCGCATATATATGCATATATATATAGATATGTATATATATATATATATATATATATCTAAACAGACATTTGGCTCACCATTCCGAGAGTGTAACAGGCCTCAACGTTGCCGGCGCCGGCGGACTGTTTCAGAAACCGGTGAGCGGAATCCGACCAGTTCGCGGCTCTAATCGCAAACGTTTCTCGACTCGCTTTGGATAGCACCAAAGGATGGAGACCTAACCGGTGGAATCTTTTGCATCTGCGAACAGAAATGTTCGATAATAAGACAAAGAAGAAAACAAAATCAACCGAAACAGAGAGAAAATTTTCATTTTCTCAGCAAACGAAAGAGCTTACGTGAGGTGAATGCTGACGAAATCGGAGGGAGAAGAAGCGGAGGCGCTGAGCTTGCCGAGAATGCAAACGACGAGATCGTCCGGCACTCCATCGAAGAAGTCCAATTTCTCCGTGGCTCTGCGACAAGCTCTGAGCTTTTTCCTCTGAATTGCTGCCATCTTCTGTTTTTCTCGTTCACTTTCTCATCTTCCAAACACTGTCACTGTGTCTTCTGCAATATATGCGTTACGTCTTTTTTCTTCTTCTTGTTTTTTTTTTTTTTTTTTTTTTTTGTTGCTCCGTTTATGAATTGTTGTGCGTATCGGTAAAAGGCGATACCAAAGGACAGGACTATATATAGAGAGAGTGGAGCCCGAGGCAAAGAAAGACGCCAAAATTCAAGTGAACGGGGTGGACCCGCAATAGATGCAATTAAAATAGGATTAGTTAATTTACATCAGAAAAATTAATTCTGTTCCAAATTTTATACAAGAATTTCGCTTTGGATTCTAATTTTGGCCATCGATTATGGAATTTTTTTTTATCCCCATTCACTTCACTAAAATTTGAGTTTTATTACAGTAAAAAAATTTTAAAAACAGTCACATTTAATTTTTTTATTATAATAAAAATTCACAAAAATATTCATTTAAAAAATTACATATTAAAATTTAAAAATATTTTATCTTTTTTGTTGGGTTAATAAAATGAACGGGTTAAAAATATTTTGTCTTTTTTGTTGGGTTAGTTCGAAAACTTCCAAGTAATTTAAGACTTTTCTCAATATTCTTTTTTTATCTTTTATTTTAAAACCGCCATCAAGGAAATTGATAAACATGATGTCCACAGACGTAGAATTTTCTTTTAATATTCTGTTTGTTTCACTCTTTTTTTTTTTTTTAAAGACTTTATCTTTGTTTTGTTAACGTACATTAGAATGTAGACGTTAGAACCTTCCAATAGTCTTTTTGAATTTAATGAATAGATTTTCTTCCAAGTGCCCTTTTTTTTTTTTTTTTTCCCTTCAACATAGGTTTAACATGAGCAGTGACTTTTTATGTATAGATGGGAAATACGTATTTTTCGAAGCCTTAATTTGTACAAAACATCAACGTTAATATAAGTAAGGTGTGAAACTAGTATAATTTATGTAAACTGCATGATAAACGTGGTACCAAACTACAATTTGTTTGTGCCGTTTCCATGAGTGACGGTAAAGCCAAACCTTCCTAGTCTTGTGGAAGTATCAATCTCTAGCCATCCTATAATACAGTTAAAAAACTATTTTGTAAGATCTTCGTCTACACATCTTCTGTTTACAATTCAAAAAAAAAAAAACAGCATCTCTTCATGTTTGAATCACATAAGACCCTGAAAATATATGAGGGTGTAATTTTGTTTTGCTTTAGGAGTTTTCATCGAAATACTCTATTGTAGTGCATGTTTGTGAATGTTTAATTGAGTACAAAACAGAAAAAAAAAATTGTATTTAATGGACGTTTAATTCACAGATTTAGAACCATAATTTAGAATCATTCTCGATTTACGTGTGTTTTTTGTGAGAAAAAAACTGTAACAAGTCACCAATCTTAATTCAAATTATGATATGAATTCTCATACTAAACACTCTCTCATATATAAAATTGATAAATCTTTATTCCTAATACATTCTAACTTTATCAGAACGAATTCGCATTAACAATACTAACAGTATTGTGTTAGTATTGTTTTTCATATTTTACCATAAAAATCTCAATCTTGCCTAGTAATAACTAATAAGAGTAAATTTATAGTTGGCCGGTGTGAGTTCAGAGCATGCTTGATACATCATGAATCCCTTATGTACAATGTTGGTACGGTTTGAACAGGGTTGGTGAACAGTATATCATAATTCTATATATATATATGTGTATGTGTGTGTATGTATATAAGTAATGTATACATTTTCTGAGTGCGGAGGAGAGCCAACAGTATCCCATGATCCCGTCTCCGCAACACTTTAAGATCCGTACGCATGGTAAGTGCAAGTTGGAGAGCTGAGAAAGAGTTTTGTAAATCACGTTAGGCTTAGATATTATTGAGTGGGGTCAATAATTAAGAAACAAACACACACACACACACACACACACATGTCTTATATATATATATATATATATATTGAAAACGTTACCCCCCACTTGTATAATTGTGATATGGAAAATATGGGTTTGGATAAGGGTTGAAGATGTGGAGTTGGTGGAACACAAATCTTTTTTCTCATCTATTCCCATCAAAAGGAGATGAAGTAGCTATAGTACTCCTTTGGATTTGGTAGAAAATGAGTGTTGCATTGCAGCTGCTATAGCTACTTTCTCCCACGTGCCCACCTTTTTTATCCATTTTAACACTCATATTTCTATTATTAATCTCGTTAATCATAATTGTCTATTTATTAAAATAAATCAACTTAAACAACTCAAACAAAAAGGACAATACTCAATAAAAGAGGCAATATTGATTTCACATTAAATTTTAAGAGTCAATTCTATATTTTTTTTTCTTTTTGCCCTTTTGTAAATTCCTTTTATTTTCTTTCTTTCTGCCCTTCATTTCTTTTTTTTTTTTGGATTAGTATCAAGATTACTTGTGAAAATAAATACATGGAATAGTACTTTGGACTGAATTTTGGGGTCAAGCACCAACTTGATTATGAATGAGATCATAATTTTCTTGCATGTTTCAGTTTTTGACTAAACCCTTTGGTATAACTGATCACAAAGGACGGAACCGTGAAACGACTTCAAGATTGTCATTGTGTACTAGAATACGTCTTTGTATATGAATATACTAAATAATTTATATAGATATACATGCTCTATATATGTTTACGTAATAACGTAATGACCGTTTAGTTTATAAATTTAAAATCATGATTCATAACTATTTTTATTTTATGAGTGTTTTTTTTTTTTTTTTTTTTAAAGAAAGACACTGTAAAAAATCATGAATTATGATTCAGAATTATTAATAAATACAGAAAAGTAGTAGAATACTTTTTGCTGCTTCATATCGTCACTGGTTTGATGTTAATCTCGGCTGACTGATCAAATATGGTAGGAGGCACACACACACATATATCTTTAGTTTGAATGAGTTTTTGCCTTGTCCCACTGTTTACATTTGTATCTAATTACATCATTTCGTGGACGGCTAACTATGTATAAATATGATCTCGACATTTTATTATTTTATTTCCAACAGTTTTCTCATCAGTCATCACGTTGCACGCTTATTCCGCATATAATTTCTTCCTCTAAAACGGAAGAATCACACACACACATATAATATATATATATATATATATATATATATGAAAAGCTTTTTAGTTTGAAAATTCAAGATGAAAATCAGCATAATTTCTTTCAAGCCACTTCAAGAGTCATCGCCTTATGGAACCATAGACTCAGCCGCCTATGCTTTCTTGTCAAAATGATTAAAAAAATTCTGGGATTATTATTTTTGTTTTTGTTTGTTTTTGTTCTCCTGAACAAGAATTATTTGTTATTGTTGCGTGTAATATAAACTAATTAAAATATATATATTCATCTTGTGAGGCAAGTAACCACTAATCCCATCCAAAGTGGTACAAATCAAACTCATTATGTCCACCATTTGAATCTTAATCGGACAGTAATTAATTTTACTACATAAATACATATTATTATTAGTTATAGTTTACTATATATTAAGTCACTAATATAGCAAACTATATCTTCACTATCAAACCAGAAAAAAAAAATAAAAAAAAAAAAAATATGACAACCCATGAACAAACATGGCCATGTTATTCCCTAGTATTGAAATAGTATAAAGCAAGGAAAGAAGGGGATGAATTAGCCACGAACACAAGCAAAGACTGCATCATCATGTTAATTTTTCAAACCTAACGATCTAGAGATAGAAATCGATTGATCGGTCACTGTCCATAGTTAAATTATGTGTTACATAACATAATTGTGCAAAACACCAATTTTTTTATTTTTTGAGTTTGGATTTTTAGATGTACATCTTGTGGTAATAAACAAGTCAATAATGCCAAAAAAAAAAGGATTAATAACGCATTATAAACTGCCGTTTTTGACATTGCAACTTAGGAAAGAATGAAAGTGACTATAGTGTTTATAAAGTCATGTGTCATACGTGAATGAATGCCACATAGTGGAAACTTGTGGGAGAAACAGGGTCATACCCTCCACAATAAAGTAAGGTTGTTCATGTGATTACTCTTTCAGGGGGCTCATAATTATAGCACTAATTGCCTTCACATGCATGCTTGTATGAGAGATAACTACCTTTTTTTTTTTTTTTTTTTTCTTTTTTTGGTGCATTACCGTGGGGAAGACGATTTTACTCTACCGCTGGAAATTGTCTTTTTTTTGTTAGAATTAATTTTTTAACAGTTTGATATACAATAAAAATAGTTTTATATCTCATGTTATAAATTTTTAAACGTTAAAAATACTATGGAACAAAATATTCTTTCTTACTGTGAAGATTCTCTTTTTTCCCGACCCAAAAGAAAAATTTGTGACAATTCATTTAATTGACGTTTGATTTATAAATTTAAAATCATAATTTAAAATTATTTTTATTTTATATGTATTTTTTATAACAAAAATATTATAAAAAATTATAAATTATAATTTAAAATAAAAAATAAATATAAAAAATAAACGTCTCCGTAATAATTTAATAATTTATGACATACCCATCAAATTTTTCTTTTTTGGTCTTCCGTACATTACATGATTTTATGACCGTACTTAACGCGATTTGCGTTTAAATACATTGTAAATTTTGACACTCAATATGGTCGGGTACATATGGCATAATTCACCAACGTACGTAATGGGGGTAGATAGATCCTAAAGCCTAAAGATAAAATCCTTTTTACCCTCGCGGCGGCCATAGAACAGTCGATTAAAAACGTACCATGCTTAATTATACATGGTTTTTAGGGTATTTTCATTGGCCAACTCTTATATATAACAATGATACCTCTTCCCCAACAAGTTACATGGGTCATGAGTATCTTCGACCCCATTACATTAGACTGCCGACTATATTGCCATGATTCCTCAAGAGTTATTTTCACTAAAGATATACATGCACTTGTCTTATCTTGTCGTTCAACATTTATTTTTAGAGTTTCAGTGTTATAAATACTCAGACATATTTATTCATTTTGTGAATTTAAATTTTTAATTTAAGTTAAAATATAATATTTTTTGAAAATTTTTAATTGCAATAAAAAAAAAAATTAGATAAAATTAAATGTAAAATCACTTAAGGCGATGGCGCATGAATATTTTAAGAAAGATGAAATATTTAAAAATAATAATAAGAAAATTTAATAAAAATGTATAAAAATACATATCGTGCCGCTTGGTCAAGATCTATTTATATATATATATATATATATATACATATATTTAACCACATTATCCCTCTTAATGGGTTAAAACTACATATATATATATATATATATATAAAATAAATCGTTAGGGCCAAATCTCTAAAAGCAAATATTGAAGATTAAAATGAGACAAACTCATGTGTATTCTCATAAGCCACTAATGAGAAAGGAATCCTTCCCTTAATGGTGTTTTGCGCTTAAAACCTCTCTCGCGCTAAGGACTTCCAGAGAGGCAAAAAGGCAAATTGCTTGCGCCAAACATTGAAAACTGACAAAACTATACATGTGATAATATTTTGCTGTCCAAGATTTTCCAGCTTTTCTAAATCACATGTTTTTTTTTTTTTTTTACTTCGTTTGCACGTTAAGGTCATTTACTAACTAGCGGCCATGATGTCGTACGCTATTATCAGTTATTAATTCTATTATAGCGGCTGAGGCTGCACAACCAATTAGAAGTGACAACGGCTGTTTCGTTTCGCCTCCTTTTGATCCGGTCAAAAACAAAATGTACTCAATGAAAATACTATAAATACCTTCACAAAAAAAAAAAGAAAAAAAAAACTTTAGTTATATATTCATTTTTAATTCGGGAGATTTGATTTTATGTGAGCTTTTTACAAAAAAAAGTTAGATTGATTGTTTGTGACTTTTTCTTTATAATACTTGAAGGCCTATTATATATGATTTTAAACAGTGATTATTTACTATAAAAAAAAAAAAAAATATATATATATATATATATATGTATTGTGTGTTTTATAAGTGCTTAAATTAGGATTATAGTTTGGAATTTTAAATTTAAGTTCCACAATTTTTGGGGTCAAAATTGATTTTCACTATAAATTAACTAATTAATCCTCTACAACATACTAAATTAATAAACACCGATTTACACGTTTGACTCAGTAAATATATAATTTGATATGAATTGAAATTTAAAAGTATAATATTTTATCATTATTTTATTTTATTTTATTTTATTTTATCATCCGATTGAATTATTTTATTTTATTTTTTTGTTGGTTAGATTGTAAGTACTAATAATGTTCTTCTCCCAATTTAGCATGATGTGGATACTTCAGGATAGGGAATTTATTACACATTTGAAAATAAAAAAAAAAATAAATGAATTGGTTGAGATTTGGATTGTTTTGACAATATGTGATTTTGAGCATTAATTAATATACAAAGACAAAACAAGACATCTCGTCGTTGCCCGGTTTTGAGTAAGTAATGGGTTAGCGAGTCTTTCAAACTGTGATGGGCCCTCACTCTAGCTTTATGGAATTAGGATTGAATTAACAAAAGACTTAAGGAACTTAAACTCATTGTTAAGATAAGCACAATCAATGCTTCTTCATGTTCTGATATTTTGGTCCACTGTTGGGTTAAAGCTTATTCACTTCGTGGATTTGAGTTTTCAATTCGAGATAAGATGTAACATTTTTTGAAAGTTTTTCACCGTAACAGAAAAAGTTAAATATGACATTTTTTAAAAACTTTTCACTGTAAAAACTTAAAACTAAAAACTCGAATTAGTGAAATGAAGAAGACTTCTTTGATAAGGCCCTAAAAAAATGAACTATATAAACTCTTCGTTTTGCATATATTTTTAATTTAATTGTGTGATTTTGATCGGATCCAACAATTATAAATTGACTTTGTCTGTACAGGGGGTCCTACCAGATAAAAATCCAAATAATAAATGTGCTTGAAATTACTAACCTCAACATTATATGAGGACATAAAGATATGTAGTTAGACTTATACCCACTAAAAGGGAAATATGAGGTTGACAAATGGGTGGTTGGGTGGCGTATCAAACTTATTCTATTCGCCTTGTGAAATTTGGCTCCACAAACGGACCAATCTTTGATTGATTTAGTTATATATGATTATAGAATTTGAATCTCCTTTTGTTTGCGGGCTCCACCTTTTCTTTTCTTACAAAGATTGGTTATGTAGACATTTTTTTCAGATAGTGAAATGCAAAGTTGTAGATAAGCATGAATTCCCTTGAAAATATATATATATCCTTTCACTAAATTATCATAATGTTATTATCATAAGGGTGGGCTTTTGATTTTGTTGGCCGCAGCTTCTTCTAGGTGAGCTTTTGTTTTGAAAAATAGTATAAAATAAGGTAATATGAAAAGCTTAAGAAAATATATAAGTTAATTTTTAGTTATAGAAATTAATAGACTATAATTTTTCAAGTTATGGTTCATAACCAGATAAGTTATGAATAAATTTGTCAAGTTATGGTTCATAGTCAGACAAGTTATGGATAATTATGGATAATAACTTGTTAATTTATGGTTCATAATCAGATAAATTATTGACAAAAACAGTAATTTAGCCTATTTATTAACTTATGTAAACTATTGGTCTATTAATTTTAATCCATCTCAAGTTTTGGCATATTTTTCTCTTTCTCCATTTTTTTTTTTTTTTTTAAATACCTTATAAAATTAGAAAATAGTAGAAAATATGTCAATATGAAAAGCTTAAGAAAGTATATAGGCCAATTTTTAGTTATAGAAATTAATAGGCCATAACTTGACAGACAAATTATGAATAATTATAGACAATAACTTGTCAAGTTATGGTTTATAATCAGACAAGTTATAAACGAAAACAATAATTTAGCCTATTTATTAACTTATATAAACTATTAGTCTAGTAATTTAAATTCATCTCAAGTCTTAGCTTATTTCTTTCTTTCTCCCTTTTATTTTTCATCTTTTATATATGGACCGACCCATCTCCATGAATGTCATTTAACCGAGTGTGAGAATTATATTTACCAATGTGCAATATTCATCATATGGGTTATTAATATATGAATTACTAATGAAAAATCATTAACTTTGTTTCTCATAAGTTAATAATAAATTACATCTATCCCAACAACAACAACACAAAGGAAAAAGAAAAATTACAAAAAAAAAAAAAATAATAATAAAAAAAAAATCACGTACCAAATCTCACGCTACATAACCCGACCCGAGTGAGGGGGACATTGTCACGATTCCAGATCCTTAGCTCTTGCATCACCTGTCGATGCCACCGGAGAAGAAGGAGGGAAAAGAAAGAAGAAGAAAAAAAAAGGCAACCCTAATTTGATAATATGGGTAAAATGATTTATACAATCTTTTATTATTATTGTTATTATTATTTTTATTATTTTATAAATTGCAGCTACACATTGTCGACTTTTTTTTTCGTTTGAAAGTTGGACTGTGAACATTTAATCGAGACATTTAGGCCTTATTTACTTCGCGGATTTGAGTTTTCGATTCGAGCTGAGATGTGACATTTTTTGAGAGCTTTTTACTGTAGCAGAAAATTTTAATGTGACATTTTCTAAGAGCTTTTTACTGTAAAAATCTAAAACTAAAAACTCGAATCGATAAAGTGAACGAGGCCTTAGAATCCTAAATTTAATAATTCTTGGCAATGTAATTCAATATAATAGATAACAATTAGGAGCCTAAATGCTATAATTTAAAGGTTCAATTTCTAATTACTTGCCGACCAAATTAGAGATTGAGATGCATTTGTGTAAAAATTTTATGACATTTCCGTCTATTACTTAACATTTATTAATTATTGAACCACAATTGTAATATATTTTAAATTTAGGATTTCATTTATCGAACTTGCAAATTTGGAATCCGAGTTTCCTAACATTGTTAGGTTCGATGTCTCTCTTGTTCTCTCTCATGTGAGAGACAGTCAACAACGAAAAAAGTGGCGCCAGAGGTAATTGCAAGTGCGAATGAGATTAGATAGATGCTTTAAAATTGATCTCGTTTTTATTTTTTATATTTTAAAAAAATAAAAATAAAAACGTTTTTAAAACGGTATTTGGCATAATAAAGAAAAAAATAGAAATAAAAATGATTTTTTGATTTAGTGTAAAATAAGAGAAAAATAAAATATGACTTTTAGTCGTTTTTTATTTTATCATCTCTCGAGCAGAGAGAAAAAGAGAGACATTAATGAGTTTTTTTTATACAGAAAATAATATCTTGATAAAACTACTAAACATATTTTCAAAAATAATTTCTGTCTGAAATTGAAAACGTTTTCATTTTTATTTTCATATAAAATATAACATTATTTTAGAACGAGTTTCAAACGCGCCAAATGATTTGAGAGTTGGTATTCTAAATATACCATTTCTTAAATTTTTTTTTTTTTTTTTTTTTTAGAAAAACAACTTAATTTACATTTTGTGGAATAGTGAATAGCTAGACTTTTACTATGTCTAATTTACACAATTTTCTTTGACCAAAACGGCAAAACCAGTGTAAATTAGATGAATATCACTTTTGAAAAGTCTGACTCGAGTATATGTTACTTCTTTAGAAAATTTAAACCTAATTTATAAGTGAAAGCGGAACAAATGAGTAACTAATCTTCAAAGGTGATACTAAACCTAATCAGCACACAAGACCATTTTGGACATTTTGCCTTTGGTGAGTTCAATATGCAACGTAATTTTACTAGCGATGTTGAAATACTGACGAAAGATTTTAGAATATTTTACAAACATCAAAATTCAAAATCACTATAATAATTGCTACGTAATCTGTTACATAAAACGTGAAAATCATTATAGTAATTACTACGTAATTAATCTCTTCAAATTATTTCTTTAAATTATTCTTTTTCATGTAAATAAAGATTTTATACTTATTTCGAAAACAAATAGAAATTTTTACTATGTAAATTATTTTTTTTATCAATTGTAAATAAAAAATTTACACGATAAATTATTATTTACTTTAAGTAACTTTAAAATATATTATTTACTTCAATTATTTACTATTTACTCCATTTTTTCTTCTTATAATCGCCTACTTTTTACATTGGGCTTATGGTGGAGTCCTTCCAGTGGATAATTTTAACAAATACTCTTAATATAGTATAATTAAGGATTTTTAGGTTTTAAAGTAAATAATAAGATATATTATTATTGATAATTTGACAAATATCACCAGTAATAAGTCTGCGGTCACCTGCAATGAGCGTAATTTGATAAATTATTATCTAAAATTTAATAAATTATTATATATAATTTGACAAATTATTATTAAATGGGTAGCTATGGCGTCAGTTTTTGTAATTTTTTCCATTCTGGCGCCACCCAGCCCATAATCGATAATCAATGGGCCTGAGCCCGAACCAATAGATTTTGCTTCTCCGACGACAAATGGTAGCATTTCTCTCCGGTCCGGAAGAAAAGATTCCGGTTTCCTTCCCAGTGCTGGGCAAAAAAAAAAAAAAGGCCGGGTGTTAAAAAACGACAGACGCATATAAGCAAAGAAACGAATTTGCGAGAGAGAGAGAGAGAGAGATGGAGGTTGAACTCAAAGAGGTGCTGAATGAGCTCGAGTCTCTGAAGCAATCGATCGCTGATCCTTCTCATCGTGCTCCGATCGACAAGGTATTTCTCTCAATTCAGAATAGGCTCCAGGATCTAATTGCTATAGTGGAGAATTTCTTTATTCCAGCAATGGATTTGATTTATTGTGATTAGAGCTTAATTTCTGCAAAATTATGATTGGGATCTTAATTTCATTCAACAATAGTTGTGATTCCTGATTATTCTTAATCACATTATGAAGATTAATGGCGGATAAATAGAGCTTGTTCTTTTAAGCATGCAATTGGTTGTTATTTGAACAATCTGGTTAGTTGGGAGAATTCATAAAATTTTGTTTTTTTTTTTTTTTTTTTTTTTTTTTTTTTTTTTTTTTTTTAACGTTTCGTAGCTAAAATTGCGTGTTGAGCGTCTGGCGTATCTCGGAAACTATGGTCCAATTCGGCGTTCAAAAGTGAAGGTATTTAATTTAATTAATGTATTTGTGTAGGTTGTTTGTTGTTTTCTGAAATGTGCTTGGTTTTAGGCCGTGATTTTATTGATTGTTTGTTTATACTTTGGTTGGTGATAGGATATGAGCGCTGAGGTGGTAGATAGCAATCCTTACAGTAGGCTTATGGCTCTTCAGAGGATGGGTATTGTGAAGAACTATGAAAGTATACGGGAATTCTCAGTTGCCATTGTTGTCTGTATTTATCTCTTCTTTCAACACTGCTTTTGTTGTCGTACAAAAACTTCATTATGTAGTTTGATGTATATATGTGAACTTTTGCCATTATTCCCGCCAATCTAATATGGGGTTCTCTTTTTGTATAGTTTGCGCAAGTCTTCTTGTAGTTTTGGTTTCTTATGTTAGTGTATTGGTCATTCTCATGTGACTTCAGGGAATTGGTGGTGTGGGAAGTGTTGCAGCAGAGATGCTGACAAGATGTGGTATTGGTCGCCTTTTGTTATATGACTATGACAAAGTGGAGTTGGCTAACATGAATCGGCTATTTTTCCGTCCAGAGCAGGTTTTTTGATCGTGTTATTGATGTTCTTCTTATTGTTCGTTTTTGAAATTTTTCTCGTTAGGACACTACACACTTTTAGTAGAGATGTCTTAAACTAAACCTGGATTCTTTATAAGAAAATGATCATTGTAATCCAACACACGAATTCTGTAATCAGACATTTTATAAATTTTCTATTGGATGAGGAGAACTTAAGCATGAGAGTACTAAAATAAGGTCATATGCCTTTTCAGGTTGGTATGACAAAGACAGATGCTGCTGTACAGACCCTCTCAGACATAAATCCTGACGTTGTGCTCGAGGTAAGATTTTCTGAGACCTTTTTTTTTTTTCCTATCAAAAAATTCCTCAACATTTTTGAGGATATGTAAACAAGAATGTCTTCATGCTAGCATGACTTTTTTACGAGTTTTTTCCCATAGCACATTGAGTTTCATTCCAGCATAAGAAATGAGACGCATAAAATCTTATACTTATCTTATATGTCATTTCTATTGGTTGATTTCTTTTGGCTGCTGATCTATATGACAGCATTGCATCCAGAGTCTTGAAATTTTTGAAACCAGTGAGTTGTTACACTGGAGAATTAAGGTTTTAATATAGTTTGTAATTCTCATATGGTCAATGCCTCATATCCACATGGCATGGTAAAATAAATTACAAAAAGAGTGGATGCTTACTCTATGTAGTTTTGGATTTGCTTTATTTTGTATCTAGAGTTATACGCTGAACATCACAACGATGCAAGGTTTTGACACATTTATGTCAAGTTTGAAAAATAAATCATTTCGCCCAAATAAAGATGGTAGTGGAGTGGATTTGGTGCTAAGTTGCGTTGATAATTATGAAGCAAGGATGGCTGTTAACCAGGTAATGCATCATAGATCAGTATCTGGTAATTGTGCAGAAAAACTTATATGACCTTTTCTTTTTGTTAAAAAATTTCCTTATCAAATTATCTTAATGTTATACAGGCATGCAATGAACTGAATCAGACATGGATGGAGTCTGGTAAGCAACAGTTCCCAAATTTATACATCCTCATGCTGAGAAGAACTGTCTTATTACTCAAATACGTCAAGATGTGCCTTCTTGTATTCAACATTAATTTGCAATTTGAAATTTTATATTCTCGAATGATGTTTGTGGCCACGTTGTGCATAGTTTATGCATTTATTACACGTATGGATTCTGGTATGTGTCAGTATACATTGAAAAGAAATTCACAATCAAATCATACTTTTGTGTCAGGTGTATCTGAGGATGCTGTTTCAGGTCATATTCAGTTGCTGATTCCCGGTGAAACAGCCTGTTTTGCATGTGCACCTCCTTTGGTATGCTTCTCTCAATTCCTTGACTATTTGGGTATTTGTGAAAGTATAAATTTGTTGTGAGGTGAATAATCCAGAATCATCTTTTGCATGAATGAAATGCAGTGTTAATACTTCCAAGGCATACTTTAAACTTTTTTCTTTTGCTCTGAAGTTTCATACTTCTTTATATTATACTTGTCGATGCCTACTTTTCTACCTGTCATTACAGATTAGTATCTTTTGTTGTGTAATTTAGGAAAACATAGAAACTTTATTTTGTTTTGTATATCTTAGGTTGTTGCATCTGGAGTAGATGAACGTACGCTTAAGCGTGAAGGGGTTTGTGCTGCGTCTTTACCAACGACCATGGTAAGAAATTTTTGTCTTTGCACTTTATTTAGTTGATCTTTGCGTTCAGTTTGTCATGATACTTTGGCACTTGCGAGAACTTGCTCATTGTAGCAATTAATGCTTTCTTCCTAGAGAAGTTCTATTTGTTATTATATGCGAAGCTCAAAACAGCTAATGTTTGACTTGAATAATTGGTTGAATTAAATCTGTGTATCATGTTAGCATTGTTAATGTGCTATGGCCTATAATTTTATATGTGCTAATACGAAACAATTCTTTAGGGCGTGGTTGCTGGGCTTCTAGTCCAAAACACACTTAAATATTTACTGAAGTTTGGGCAGGTCTCTCCATACTTGGTGAGCACATCAAACTCTCTTTTCTTAATATCTTATGAACTGGTTTATGTACCTATCTTGTATCAAATATGAAGCCTCATCATTCTGAATTTTGTTTTTCATGATCACAGGGATACAATTCTCTTAAAGACTTCTTTCCAACCATGGAAATGAAGCCAAATACTCAGTGTTCAAATGTAGCTTGTCTGGAACGACAGGTAACACAACTCAGATGCTGCCTTATTCTTGATCTGGTTTTATATTTATGCAGTTTCCTTTTTGATATGATATTAACTTTTATCGGCAGAAAGAGTTCTTACATGTAAAGCCAGCAAGGGATGCTGCAGCTAGAGCAAAAATGGAAGCTGAAGCATCATCAGAAACAGAATCTCCCCTACATCTTGATAATGAATGGAATATAAGGTGCTTCTGCTGATAATGTCTTGGTTTGAACATATTAAGTTAATGCCAACTTTTAAGATTATATTTCTTTGCCAAAAAGCAAAAATGGTGAGCATTGGGATGCTTGCTTATTTTCACAAAACTGCATTTGACTGAAGTACATGCATTGACAGGTAGAAGTAAAGCATATTGTCATTCTCAAATAATTACAAAAACAATTATAAAATGAAAAAATAATGCATAATTTAGTGACATGATGCTGGGTCACTGATAAGTGTTCCTATTCCATTCTCAAAATTTGAGCTTTCGAGCTCAGTAGTTAATCCATTCTCAAAATTAAACTTTCAAGTTCAGTAATATAATTCACTTTCACATTTAAGCCGATTCCTTCATTAATCTAATGTACTTTATTTCTCTTAAATTTCAGTGTTGTTGATGAAAGCGAGCTGGATAAGGTAGATGTAAAGAGTTCAGGTACCTCATCTTTTTATGTGCTTTAGGCTATAATAAGTATATGACAACGGTTAATAGGTGCATGTTTGCAAAGTGGCCGACTGGCCGTTGCATTTTTTTCCAGTATTCTCATCATCTTTGATAGATGGACTTTACATGGTCCCTTTTTATATTTCATCTATGAAATAATATTATTCCATATTTTACTCCGTTTGATGAATGCATGCCAAGGTTGGACTCATAGATCACAAATTGGAATTGCCACATAGGTTTTGAATTTTACTTTATTACAACCTCCTTGATAAGTTAAAACCAATCCTGCAGGAACTGGAAAATGAATTCTCAGTTTTTAGTTTATTTGACCGAATTTCTTTCCACCCAATTGATCCAAGGGTGATAACTACGGTTAAATCAATCCTACTTGGATGAATAATCAAAACTTGATTAAAAGACAATTCTGTTTTCTGGTGTTCTGCTTACATATTGATGCTTTAAAGATTGTATTCTTAATTCTTTCGCTCCAATGCTCTTCTATAATTTTGACTAGGAAATAATTCTAGAATTAAGATCGTCTTAAATTCAACATCTTTCACGTTGTAATGGAAATGGCAAATATCTTGCATTATTAATACTCATTACATTTCTTCTGGTCTCCTTTTTATTCAGATGCCCCCCTTCCAGAAGGTCTTATTCGGGAGCTTCCGAGTGCAGATGAGTACCAAACATTGCCTGCTGAAACACCAGTTTCTCATGTAGATGACCTGGAAGATCTTCGAAAGCAACTCGAGGCCCTCAATTCTGCTTAGATGCAAAAGGTTTCCTTACAGGATTTTTGCAGTCCCATAGAAAGATGATGAGAAACAAAGAAAACCTTTAGACATCTCCCTTCTCTTTTTTGTCATTTTCCTCGCTGCCTCTAACAAAACAATCAAAACACAATTTTTTAAGGCAAAAATACTATTTAAAAAAAAAAGGACTGTTGTTCAGAAATTTTCCTAGAGTTGTGAGAAGTGTTGGTTAATGAAATGATAAAATACAACTGTTTCAACTACCATTAGTTCGTTAAAAGTACATGATCTGCTAGAGGTTTGCATATCACAAGACAAAACTCAGCTGGGCCCCACAACGACTCTGACCAGGAAAGTTAAGCTAACTACCTGAGTTAAGGTTACATTCTTTTCAAATCTGTTTATATAGTTTTGGTCTAAATCAGCTTTGATTCAGGTCAAAAGTTTTGGAAAGTCTTTTTGGCAACTCAAGCTGAAAGAGAACCTTTTGTCATCTAGGAGAGATTAAAAATAGATAATCTAAAACTACTTTAAACATCAATCATTCTTTAGAGATGAAGGGCTATTTAAGGCTTGTGATGTGTTGAATCGTAGGGTTGGTAATCTAATCTTGGTCCTTTATTCATCAAAAATAAATTAAATATCTAATCGCGGTCCTTTGATCGGGCTCGAATTGGTCAATAATTGGAGGAAGAAAAGGGAAGTTCGACGGCCGAATATGTCACGAGTGTGACGTAATTCAAAGGGCAACTAGGCAACTACCGAAAGAACATGTGGGTGTTGGTGCCAATAGAGTTAGTTACCAATTTTTTTAGCAATGGAACTACATAATGAGAAATTTCGATCAATATAAAAGTAGACATGACATATATTTTGCTCCTTTCTATTTTTTTTTTTTTTTTTTTTTTTTTTTTTTTTTTTTTTTTTTTTTTTTTTTTTTTTAATTTGCAATTTTAGAAAGCATTTATGTAGGTGTTGGAAGTGAAACCAATACAAGTTATCAAAGAAGGTAGAAAGAAACTATTTACTGTCAATTAGGGGGGTCTTGGATACCTTTTCTTGTTTTTTTTTTTTTTTTTTTTTTTTTTATAAAGAAAATTTCGTTTCACACAGATAAATTATAGACTCAATTATAATGGAGGTATATATATATATATATATATATATATATATATATATATATAAATGGAGGTGGTTTTTCCACCATTCGATTTTGTTTGTGTCTAACTAGATTTATATCTATGTCGTATTGTTTTTTGTTATTTTTTGAAAAAAAAAAATTACTAAAATGTAGTAAATACAAGATCTTTCTTATTCGGATTATTAATAGCTGAGCTCTCTTTGGAAAGCTTTTTAAATATCTTAAATTGAGTCTAATTTAAATAAGATTCCAAAAAATTATATGGTTGACTATGAATCAATGCACCTATTTGATTATTGAAGGATGTTGCAGCCGGAAAAAAAAAAAAAAAAAAAAAAAAAAAAAAACACCAAAACGAGGTTGATATTTGCACTAAAACTACATTTTCTTTGATATCGAAATTCTCTCTTCTATGGAGACAGTATCAAGGAAGTGGTTATTGTGATGCTATGCGCAGAGATGGAGATATATCGGCATATACTTAAATGGAAAAAAACAATACTTTTTTGTTAATAGAAAACACTACTTTTAAATGTAAAATAGTACTGAATTACATAGGTTTCGTTCGTTTTGCGGATTTGAGTTTTTAATTCTAGCTGAAATGTGACATTTTTTGTGAATTTTTCACTGTAGTAAAAAAATTAGATGTGATATTATTTGAGAGTTTTTCTATAAAAATTTAAAATTAAAAACTCAAATCGGTGAAATGAATGAGACTATAATGTTTTTATCGGTTCAACTTTCCTAACGTGACTATGTAAGTGTGAACACTGAACAGATTTTTGGACGTAAAAAAAAAAAAATGCTTGATTTTAATTATTTTATTTTACAAACACATGCCTAGAGAGACGAGAGTCAAATGCATGATGTGGCATCACTCTCACTATTCGTATGCACAAAGGTCACATATATGCGAGTCCTTATCTCTATCTATTTAATTAAAGGTTTGGTTCATAACGTTGAACAAAAATTAAAACGAAAATTTAATTTTTTATGAAAAAAAGGGTACATTGTAGAAATATTTAAATTGTGATTAATTTTTTTATGGAAAAAATGGGTACATGATAGAAATATTTGAATTGTGATTAAGACCTATGGAAGCACTATAACAATCTTTTTTTTTTTCCCTTCGAGTTTGCTATCAAATATATACTGTCAAAAAGAATATTTACCTTCATAATGTAGAGAATGAAATATTAAGAAAGGCAAAAAAAAAAAAAAAAAAAAAAAAAAAAAACCCAATTGAATCCTTGTAATTGGTAAAAGAATTATAAAATATAATTTAGAAAAAGTGGGTGAAACAATTAAACTTATATTAAGAAAATGTAGAAAAAACTCCAAAGGCAAAAGTTAAGATGGTAGGATGTGAAAAATATAACTATTTTTTTTTTTTTTTTTTTTTTTCCTAAACCAATAGATTTTGTATTAATTTATGTTAGTTTTGCATATATATATTTACTATTTATTGGTTATATTTACATCAATCTTTAAAGATTTAAATTTAATAACGTAATGTGATAAGAATTTAATTTTATTAATTATTATTAATTTTTTAATTAATTATTTAATTTATTATGACGGTCAAATAAATATTTATGATTAAAATAATAATACTTATTAATAAATTAATATTAAAATAATTACAACTTACTTTCATTCTACCACAAAGAGCTCTAAATAGAAGACCTCTTAAGAAAAGTCCTCAATTTATTTACAACTGAAAGGGCAAGTGATACTACGGCGTCACATCTAAGCCAAAAATCACTGCCGCACATCCACTTTTTCCTCATCTCAAAAACTAGAAAAAAAAAAAAAAAAAAAAAAAAATCATCGCATTCAATAACGTGAAGCATGCATTGATTATCGATTCCAAAACATGCAATTTGCCCTTTTAAAAAAGAAAAATATCTAGCACACAATTCTTTTCTTTTTACCAATATTTTATTAATCTTACACAAATTAGCTGAAATCACTGACCTCTCGTCAAATTTACGGAAAAGGACGACAATCATGTGAAATTGGGCCCATAATTCCAGCTGTCGTATTCTCAATGGTGGAGTGCACCGAACCGCAGGGTTTCCACCGCACTGTACTTTCCTTAAGCCTCCCAACCCAAGTCCCAAGCCAAGCCACACTTCAGACAAAGCACGATAAGAGAGAGAGAGAAGAGAGAGAAGAGAGAGAAAGAGTTTATAGGAAGTCTCTGTTTCCCCTAATTCCTTGTTTGAATGCCGTCCGAGACGAACAGTCTTTTTCAGTTTTCAGAAAATCTCCAAAACCCTAAACGAGAAATTCTACGAAAGCCCCAATCTTTGACGGTTAATCGATCCGGAGATGTTTTCAGTGTGTTGTTTGATTCTGGAATCGTAGTTGTGGATATTTTCTTTTTCTTTTTCGTTTTCTTCTCTGCTTTCTGAGCAGGCAAACACGCCCTTTTAGGAGTTCTGTTGTGGCGGAGAAACCAAACTCTAGAGAGAAGGGGGAGGAACTGATGGCTACAACCACCACGAGTATCGGCGGCGGCGGCGGCGAGGACCGGGTCCTGGCCACGGCGCAGCAGATCGTGAGGAGGCTGAACCCGCCGAAAGAGGTCCGTGAGGACATGCTTTTGATCTTATCGAGCTTCGACAATCGGCTGTCGAACATCACTGATTTGATCAACGGCGAGGAGGCCAGGACGGAGGACCGGTTCGAGGTTGCTGAGAAGGTGATTCTCCGGTGGGACTCGAGTTCCGAAGCTTCCAGGCACTCTGTCCTCTGGGAGGACTCTCCGGATGACGCCTCCGAGTACTTATTGGCCGTCGATGAGATTCTGAACCTGATCGACGGCCTCTCGATCCGGTCCGGCAACGAGTTTGTGGACCGGGCGGAGAACGCGATCCAGCTCGCGATGTCGAGGCTCGAGGACGAGTTCCGTCACATCCTGATTCGAAACACCGTCCCGCTCGATGCCGAGCGCCTCTACGGCTCGATCCGGAGGGTTTCCCTCTCGTTCGCTTCCAACGACGGCGAAATCGATGAAGAATTTGAGAGCTTCGGCGAGGAGGACCGCGACGCCTCCCATGCCGGACGGTTTCACGAGCGCGGCGCTAGCCTGGGAGACGACGTTTGCGTCGACTTGATTCATCCCGACGCCGTCGTCGAGCTCAAGGAGATCGCCGATCGGATGATTCGCTCCGGCTATGAGAAAGAGTGCGTTCAGGTGTATAGCAGCGTCCGCCGCGACGTCCTAGATGAGTGCCTTGTGATCCTCGGCGTTGAGAAGCTGAGCATCGAGGAGGTCCAGAAAATTGAGTGGAAATCCCTGGACGAGAAGATGAAGAAGTGGATTCAAGCCGTGAAGATTGGGGTCAGGGTTCTCTTGACCGGCGAGAGGAGGCTCTGCGATCAGATTTTCAGCGGCTCCGACGAGACCAAGGAGATTTGCTTCAACGAGACCGCTAAAGGCTGTGTGATGCAGTTGCTGAACTTTGGCGAGGCCGTCGCAATCGGGAAGAGATCACCGGAGAAGCTGTTTAGGATATTGGACATGTATGACGCCTTGGCCGACGTGTTGCCGGACTTGGAAACCATGGTAACTGACGAGTTCGGAGTTGGCGAGGCTCGCGGAGTGTTGGCTGCGCTTGGGGACGCCGCAAGAGGGACCTTTTCGGAGTTTGAGAACGCCGTCCAGGGCGAGGCCTCAAGGAAACCGATGCTCAGCGGAGAGATTCATCCGTTGGCGCGTTATGTGATGAATTATGCGAGGCTGCTTGTGGATTACAGTGAAACTCTGAACTTCCTCTTGGAAAGCGAAGGCGTTGAGTTACTGAACAATGGTGGTGGGGATAATAGTTTGGAGTTAGAGAACGTGTCTCCAATAGCCCGCCGATTGTTGTTGTTGATCACCACTCTGGAGTCCAATCTCGACGAAAAATCGAAACTTTACGAGGACAGTGCTATGAGATACATATTTCTGATGAACAACATTCTTTACATAGTGCAGAAAGTGAAGGATTCTGAGCTGGGAAAGCTTCTGGGAGACCACTGGGTCCGAAAACGCCGCGGTCAGGTGCGCCAATACGCCACGAGTTATCTGAGAGCTTCTTGGAGTAAGACATTGTCTTGTTTGAAGGATGAAGGGATTGGCGGGAGCTCGAGCAACGCCTCCAAGGTGGCTTTGAAGGAAAGGTTTAAGAATTTCAATGCGTGCTTCGAAGATATTTACAGAATTCAGACTGCTTGGAAGGTTCCGGATCCTCAGCTCCGGGAGGAGCTTCGGATATCGATTTCGGAGAAGGTGATCCCGGCGTACCGCTCATTTATGGGGAGGTTCGGAAGCCAGCTTGAAGGTGGAAGGCATGCTGGGAAATACATAAAGTATACGCCAGAGGATTTGGAGAACTATTTGTTGGATTTGTTTGAAGGAACACCTTGTGTTCTGCACCATCTGAGAAGGAAAAGTACATAAGAGGATCATACGAGCGATTGTCATGTAACTACAGGTATGCCTCAAATGCTTTGTCTGAGGATTAGTGGTACAGAAAATACCATGTTGAATGTAGTTGTTGTTCATGATGATGATACACTATTTATATTGCTGGTGTTGATGCTTTTAAACACAGGTTTTTGTTCAAAGTTATCCCCCTGCCTGCCCTTTCTTGATATACTGTAATAATTTTTGTACATGTTTTATATAGACTTTTAGTTTTTTCTCTTCTTTTTTTTTTTTTTTTTTTTTTTTTTTTGCCCCCCTTCATGTGTGCATTTTGATGATGGTTCATGTGTTATGATCGTTTACTTTGTATATTGTAACATGAATCATCACCATTTTCAGCTTTTGGGGTACTTCTCTTTGCCATCAGCTTCTGTATATTATAAATATACTGAAGAACAAACCAAAATCTTTACTTTTTTGTATATTGTGATGACCCTGAAAAATTTATTTCTGGTTGTTAAGTCATTGAAACCTATGAGATTTTGAAGGAGTGGTGTCTAGTAAGATCAGATTAGAATGCATTGATTTGTGGAAGAAACTTTCAATTGGATGGATGTTTAATAATGAGTTTCCTGCGCTTTTTTTTCCCCTTATAAATATAAGAGTTTGGTACGCTCTAAAAGACACTTGAGTTAAAAAGTACTTTTATCACTATTGCACTTGGCAGTTAGTTTTTTATTTTTTCAGGGACTGGTCATTTTAGCATGGAATGCAACATTTTCAAGATGGAGTTTTCTGTAGTCTTGTTTAGTTGAAAGGATTCAAGGATCGATGGAACCTCGAACGTTTTCATTGGCTATTCTTGCTTATTGAGTGGCAAATAATCAAAACGGTTCGAGAAAGTTTCCTAGGATGTGTTTACTTCAATGAAAGTTTTACAATTTGAGTTGAGTTAGGGTTGGAGTTAGAATCTAGATTGAAATTGTAAATGGAATTGGAGTTAGTGTCTTAAGAGTCCATATGAGTTACAAGTTTGACTCACAATTCAAGTTGTAGGTGTTTATTTGACAGATTCATTATTCCAATTACCGTCTCAATTCTCATCCATTCATATGAGAAAATGAAGGAAAAAAATAACTTCCGTTATTCAAATTGAAGAACATGCCACGTTTCTAATTTTTTTTTTAAAATGTCATATTCATAGGTCAATACATGTAACCAATTAATAAAGAAAGAAGTTACTTGTCACAAAAAAAAAAAAAAAAAAAATTTGCAAAAATAGAAAAAAAAAATTATGAAAATAGACATTGCCTCAAATGGCTCGATTTACACATTGAAAAACATGTCTAGTTTCTATGGATTGTTGTTTTTTCGTTGGGTTTGCCACATGAACCTTGCTATTTCATCTCTTAAGAGACTCATCTGTCTAAGATTTGTTGTGTTTCTTGGTCCTTCTGTTGCCTGATATAGAAAGGCTGTTCGTTTTCCTCGTTTTCCTCGTTTATGCTTCGTTTAAATTTGGTTCTCTTTTTTTTTTTTTTTTTTCAAAAGAACGCTTAATTACCGTGTAAATGAGCTTAGGCTTGGGATGCTAATCCAAATGCAACAACTCACTAAGAGTCCCCATTTGATGTGGAAATCAACCAAACAGAACACCAGTCGTGTTAATAATTAACAACTTCCACATGTCTGTGTCCGTAAGTTAAGAAACCTATGGGGTTGATCCGATACACTGACTAAGTTTGCTTCATGTCTGTCTCGCTAGTTGCATTTAAGTTCTCTAGTCTTATCTGATTGCTGTCTTTTTAACATCGCCATCGCTTTCCTTGTCGCGGCCAAAACGAGCAACTCGAACCCGAAGTAGTAAACATCTGCTTTGCAGTGAAAATGGCATTTTTACAATCTTTCCCAACTCGTTAGCGACCCCAATTAGGCCATATAGCCAAAACCGAACCCCGCACAAGTAGTGAGAACACTAGCTACAAAAGCCCCACTTTCGTTGATGCAAAGTGCGACCAACAAAAAGTGCCCATGTCTGGTGCTGAAACTGAGAGCTGACAGAGCATCATTTATTTTTTTCTTTTAATGGAGGGAATGGGATCCACCTGCCTGATGTTGTTGTATGAGGTTCTAATACGTGACATGAGTTATAATGGGTATTTTTTCTTTTGGGCATTTTGATGTCGTATCATTGTTGGTGCGTAGGTTTGGTGGACCATCCATTGTTTGTCCTTTGTTCACGAACCATTTTTAGTCCTGGCGAAAATAGAATTATGCTCCATTTTGTGTAGCCCATGTAGAAGACCTCGGGACTCCGGAGGTCCCCTCCAATACAACACAATTCGGTGTGATTGTCAAGTAGTGCATTAATTATGGTGGTAAAGCCAAGCTTTGATGGGTTTCCATTTTCCATTAGTTGAAAAAGTTGATGCCATGAAATGAAGTGTTTAGGTCTTGTTTGATTCAACAATTCAAGATGTGGAGGTTTAAACTCTTTTTATTTGAATTGTAAAATCTAAACTGTGGTGATTCGAAATGTTGTTTGGATATGTAAATAAATTATAATTTGAATTGGGAATAAAATTAAAATTGTATTTGGATAAAGTATTGAAAATTTTCATTAGAGTTTTGTAACAAATCTTATAAAATCTCATTGTAAATGAAATTTAAAAATATGCAATATGAATGGGGATTTGTTCCTCTTTCATTATGAACACAAAAAAATTATCCTAATCGGAATTAAAACGAAGATGTATGCCATTTTTAAGATTTAAGTTGATAAGAGAGAAAAAGCAAAAAAAAAAAAAAAAAAAGTTTATTTCACTGTATCAAAACCATTTGGATGGTTTGAATTCAAGGGAGGTATGAATTCTGATTTTAATGGTTTGAGAATGGTTTTAGTTGGCAATAGTCATAAATGAATTGTTTATGCGATAAATTGTTATTAGTTTTAAAAATATGTTATTTACTGCAATCTTTTGGTAATATATATCACTTTGGGAATAAACTCATACAAGATTTTTTCTCTGCGAGGACTAGAAAAAAAAAATTGTCAGTAGCTCTTTACTTTTCAACCTTAAGATTTACATCAGAAATTATCTGTTCTACATATATTTTTAATTTGATGTAATTTTGATCAGATTCAACACTTAGAAACTAATACTATCAGTGAGGAAGGCCTGCCGGAGAGTCCTTGTTTCATAGGTTTAAATCACAACTCATACTTTTTTACTACAGACTTTCTTTCCACAAAAACTATGAATTTCAATTCAAACTTCCTATTCAAACGTGAACAATCGACACCTAACTAGTAACTATTTTCCTCCATTTCCCTTGTGCCGTCGTTTTCATATGACCCACGCATTCCTCAATAATTATAAAGACGCCTTGTCGTCATGTTTTATTTGCAGGCTATCAAGGGAAACACATATATGTATCTTCCTATATGCATTCATTAATAATCTCATTGTTTCATTGTTTCTAATAGGAAGATACATATGTATTGTACGAAACCAAGAGAATGCTAATTGATACACTTAACTTTTTAGTTGTAAAGTGACAAAATTACTTGTCACATAAGAGTTTGGCATGTCGTTGAGGCTACCTCTTGGGGGGATCGATCTGTTTCGCTTGTGATGGGGGCAAGCCATGGTGGCCTTTGATGGCCGTCAAGGAGATGTGAAAGTGATTATGGAGGATTTGGCAAAGTGTGTGTGTGCTCTATGGTCTTCGTAAAGGACCGGTGGTTTTTGTTGTTCAAGATTTTCAATCCTTAGCTCTCAGTTAAATGAAGATGATTGGTAATAATGCCGCTCATAGATTGAGAGCTTGTTTAGTTCGCTGATTTGAATTTTTAATTCGAGTTGAGATGTGATTTTATGTGAGAATTTTTTGCTATAGTAAAAAAGTTAGATGTGACTGTTTCTGAGAGCTTTTTACTATAGTAAACTCGAAACAGTGAAATGAAAGGGGCTTGAGTCGTTAGGCTCTTTTTAAGTCCCTACTTGTTTGTGAATGAATGTTTCTTGTTTGTATTCTTTTTGGTCAATTTTATCATTTTGCTTTGGAAACATCTTAATCACGCAATGTAAAATTGAAATGAAATTACCTAAAAGATACGCTCAAGACATCTAGGGATATGTTTTTTGACCATATTAGAACACTGTATTGTATAATAATACATTAATACGAGTTTAGTGTGACTATCATATTGTATAAATTTAATACGGATGGTAAATTAATACAATCTATTTCATACTATTGAATACGGCTCATTTTTAGTGTATTGTATGTATTATTTTATATCGGATCTGTGATTTATGTCGGAGTTGGGGGGATCGAGATCGAGCCGGCATATGGTTATACTGGAGCCTATAATTGTTTAAAAATTAAGGGGCCACAATGCAAAATTATATTTTGAGGAGCCCTCAATTTTTATAAAATTATATTTTGAAGCCAAAACTTTTACAAAATTACAGTTTGACTCTACAACTTTTAAAATTTTATATTTTGACCCTAAAAGTTTGAATAATTACATTTTGATCTTAAAATTTTTAAAATTAACATTTTAACCTTTATACAAATGGACATGACACTAAACACTATATTGTATATGATAGTGCAACATATAGTACTTACTACTAAACATGGCCCTATTCTTCATGACCAACTGATGGAGATACCAGACACGCATGCATTGAGTAGGGGTGAAATTTGGCCGGGTAGGTCGGTTTTTTGGTAAGATTTGGGCCGGCCCGCAAGAATTGGGTTGAGAAAACTGTGGGCCGTAACAGCTCACTTGCTCCTAAAACTCGTACACCATTATGTTACCTCGGGTCGGCCGGGTTACTTCGGGTTCATAGGTGGTTGGTATCTTATTATCATACCATTCAGAAGCAATGGTTTGGGCCTGAATGATTGGGCGGGCTTGGTTGGTATCTTACTATCATACCATCAGAAGTCATGATTTGGGCATGAATGATTGGGCAGGCCTGGGCTGAACAATTGTAGCTGAAAATTTTAGGCTACAACGGAGAAAGTGAGATGAAGAAGAAGAAAAGGAACGGCTGAGCGGAGGAATTGAGAGAAAGAAGAAGCGGCGATGGAGGAAACACTCAGAGAGAAGAAGAGGAACAATGGAGGAATTTGTTTTCGGCCGGGTCAGCCTACCGTGGGTTGAAAAGTGACCGGCTCATGCTCTTACCTGTAAATTTCGGGATGGCCTTATTTGAAACTGGAAAAGGAAAAAAAAAAAAAAACTGAATATTCGGGTAGGGTCAAGTAGTGTAGGCCGGGTTATGTCGGGTAGGGTCGGATTTCTTACACCCCTAAGTCAGTGAGAGATAAATCTGACAACTATTAAGAGAGTCAAACTCTTTCTCTTCTAAGTTGTCACTTGGCAAGCCCTCGTTCTCCCACTTTTTTTGTGAATATTGAAATAATTTTCTTCAAACTAGCCCCTACTTAATTGTTTTTTTTTTTTGTTTTTTTTTATTTTTTATAATCCTATCATATCAAAAGTTATATTTACATGTGTTTTTTATACTAAATCTTCTTCTTCTAATTTACAATTATATAGATATCTTTTATTACTAAGTGTTTGAAATAAAAAATATATATTATTTTTCAAATAAAACTGATTTTGAAAATAGATTAAAAAATTTATAAATAGTCGTATAAATAAATTTTTCATCATCCTGTAAAGTGTAAATAATAAACTCTTAAATATCCCTAATACAGTAATACATACAAAGCACATTCTCAAAATCAATGCGAATAAAAAGAAGCTACAAACTAGAAAGAGTTCTTAGGCCCCGTTCACTTCGCCGATTCGAGTTTAGAATTCGAGTTTTACTACAGTAAAAAAGTTCTCAGAAACAGTCACATCTAACTTTTTTGCTACAATAAAAAGCTCTCACATAACATCACATCTTAACTCAAATTTAAAACTCGAATCAGTGAACTAAACGGGCCCTTACACATCGATAAGCTGAAAAAGTGTCTTACTGTACAATTAGGTTATTGACACCTTACCTCCCGAACTCTCTCAATTTGACACTTTCAATCCTACATTTTATTTTTTTTAGTAATTTAAACCCTGAACTTAATGAATAGTTGCAGAACTAGTCTGATGTTAACAGACGTTTATTCTTGGACGGGAAAATGCATGTGTATCCCACATGATGCATTAAAAAGGGGCAAGGCATGGAATTTTAAGGTTAAAAGACTCACTTTGGAGGGAAAACAAACCATCTGTTCTGCCCCCTTCTTGTTCTCGCCTCTCCTCTTTGTTTATTTATTTATTTTTTTCCTTTTTGATTAATACTTGCATTTATTTTGGTTAATCAATTTAAGCCCTTAATCAGCATAGACTCGACCATGACCGTTGATTGTTTTAATTTGGGCATTATAGGAACCTAAACAAACAAAGCAGTCATGCCGTCTCGTAACGTTATTGTCAAGCTTTAGTGACGTCCCGATCCTTCATCCTCACAGAAGAATATAACAGTCAGTGCAGAAGAATATAGCCTTTATGGCATGTTGGGATCACTCTAAAACCAAATAAGATAAACTTTCAAATTTCATAAGATTCTTTAACAATGTCATATTTGGATGAAATATGTTTTTTGAGTGGAAACAGGTCAATGCATAAAACTCGTCAATTGTGACATTTTTTAGCCAAATTCTATTGTTTAGGCCTTCAAAAGGGCTTTTTTCCTTTTATAGTAATTTTTGTTTTGTTATTTTTGATAGTTCTGATTGTGTTTTCTTATTACTTGTGTATAATTGTTTAATTTTTGCTTCATATTTAACATTTTTCTTTTTAATTTTTTTTTTTAAATCTCTATTATAATAAGCTAGTTTTTTGTTTCTGTTTGTCTATACATTTAGACGCCTCATTGTAATGAAAATTAGTAATGATTAATAAATAAATAAAATCTCAAGATTTCTCTCTTTTCTCAGATCTTCGGTATTTTTTATAAAGTGTGGATCAAAGGATTTTGAAGCAATTTCCCTGAAATGATGTGTGAATTAACAGGTTAATTAATTTATCATTTTTTTTTTTTTTTTTTTTTAGTTTCGATTTTTCTAGTTAAGCTTTTGCTATATCACCCTGGTTGAGCGTAGGTGACCTTTCCTCCTACCACCGCAAGCCAAGACGACCTCTTTCTCCACCTCTGGAGGCCATAGGCCCATAGCAAATTCTTGTCTCACGCCCAGCCTACTTCAACTCATTCAAATACATGAGATTTTTTTTTTTTTTTTTTTTTTTATTGATGAAATTGATCTTTTGTTAGAACATAATGTAATTGATTTATTTATCTTTTAGAAAATCATATAATTGATTTTTTTTTTTTTAAGATATGGTTGATTTTAGATAACGAGAACTGTTGTGTTTTTTGTTTTTCATTCTTGGAAAAGTTTTTTTTTTTTTTTTTTTTGGAATTGAAAATAGTTTTAAATATTTAAAAACTTTTATGGTTTTATTTTAGGTATTAATTGAGAGTTAGTGTTTTTAAAATTAATTTTATATTTTTACTAGAGTGTAAAAAAGGAGCTTTCAGGAAATATGTTACAAATAAGATGTTATCTTTTTTATTACTAGAGTGAGACTATTTATAAGCGATAAAAAAGAGTACTAGATTACTTAAATGTATATTATCACCTCATTTTTTTTTTAGTTCGAATTAAAATTCAAATTTTTATGACAGTATTTTTTTCTCAAAAGTTAAAATTTAAGTTTTTATCTTGCGGTATTTATCTCACATAAATGTACTTTTTAACTCGAGTTAAAAACTCAAACCAGCGAAAAACGAACGAGACATGTATATCTTTTTATCATTCTCATATATTGCAAGTGTATATTGTCCAATAATAATATTATTATTTTAGTTAAAGTGTAAATTATGGTTACTAATCTGTGTAAAAATGAATTAACTAAGCTATCATTTATTTTACCGGTCTGAGTTTTTAATTTTAAATTTTCTAACAGAAGTTAAAAAAACGTTGTGTCTTTTGAAAATGTCTCATTTAACTTTTTCTTAGACAAAAAAAAAAAAAAAAAGGTAGTTAAAAAATCTTTAAAAAATAGAACAAACCCAAATTATATCTTAATTTAAATTATAAACTCAAATCTATAAAGTGAAAAATTGATTAATTACAAAGACTTAACTTTTTGATGCTTAATAAGGATAACTTTTTGCAGAGTTTTGGTTTAGAGGAGTGATTTATTTATTTTATTGTGGGCCACATTGTAGCCACCCAAAATCATTGGGTTCACCTCACCTTGCGCGCCAGCACCAGTCCATGTCAAGGTCACGCATCACTAAAGGGGGGAAAAAAGAGAAGGGGTTAATCCTCATTGTTTTTAGAATTTTACTATGCATGTGCAATTGTAACTGGGTTCCTTTGCGCTAATCCGGTAATCTTTTATCCAGGGCTCTTTTTTTTTTTTTTTATTATTATCTTTGGACATCATGAAATTGGAATGTTATTATACTCTGTTAGAAGTTGTTCTTTCTGGTGATTGACAGGTTTTGAAACTGGAATTTTTGTATTTATGAAGATTCCTCTTCTAAAAGTATGGCTGTATTTGTTTTGGTTGATACTTTTAACGCTTCTCTTATGTTTTTTTTTTCAATTTTATCTATTTGTTTTGGTTGTATTTGTAAGTTGGTATTTTCTTCTTTATTCTAGTTATTTTGTGTGCGCTGAACCAATGATTTGATTGTCATACTATTGAAATTGCAAATAGCATTTAATATTTCATTCTGCTGTATCTTGATTGTCTTATTCCAATCTGTTTTTTTACAAGATCATTCAGTACATGAAATCATTCTTGTGTGTACATTATTTATATTTCTAACATCCCGTTTATTTTACCGATTTAGATTTAAAATTTGAATTTTATTATAGTAAAAAATTTTCAAAAACAGCTATATTTAATTTTTTTACTGTAATAAAAAACTCTCATATAAAATTACATCTCAATTCAAATTAAAAATTTAAATTAACAAACTAAACAAAAATTCTCACGTTTTTCTATGCATTTGAGTATTCGCCATAGATGAGAAAGGCGAAAAGTTTTTGCCTTCACCATCTCAGCCGAAGGTTTAGCAATCATCATGTTGAACAGAAGAAAAACAAAACGTTGTGTCATTGCATTGACATCATCATCAAATGGACCTCTTACCCCAAAAATAATGTTGAAAGATAAACATAGACAAAAAAAAAAAAGGTATAGTTGATAGACCAAAAGGAGTACCAAGATTTTATTAATAGAACAAACCCAAATGAACAACGGCTGCTCTTATTAGAGAGTTTTACAAAAATCCTTGAATGAAGCTCAAGGGTACAGCAAAACGTACAAAAACCGAACGCCATGTCAAACTGTAGATGATTAATTACAAAGGCCCTACTATTTTACAATGGCCACATTCAACTCACACCAGTCCATGTCAAGGTCACGCATCACTGAAGGGGGGAAAAAAAAGAGGAAGGGGTTAATCCTCATTGGAATGATGAGAAAGTTGTTGGTGATGCTTCTCATCAAACCCTGCTGTTTTGAGGCAGCGGTAGAACACCGTCGAAGAAATCACCGAAGTAGCCACGAGGCTCGTGAACTAGCTTTGAGATGATGTCTCTGAGAGTGATTACTCCTTCCAAGTTCCCATCATCGTCAACAACATACACTCGATGGATCTTCTTGGAGTCGAGCAACAAAATCATTTCTTTGATGGTGTGGTCCTTTTTGCACGTGATCATCTCGCTCAAAGTCAGGGAAGCCTCCTTATGCTTCTCCGAGTAGCTTCTAACAGCTGTTAGGAAGTTCTTAGCCGTGATGGATCTGTTAGGACATGCCAAATTAGTGTCAACAAGAAAACCAAAGCAAAGTACCTGGTAAATTTACCAACAATGAGAAGTGGAAAAGCAGGCTTTTCAGTTCCAACAATATCACAACAATCCACTTTGTCAGCCTAAACGATACTATTAAGTTGGCTTTTAAAGATTGTCAAGTTACCTCCTAACTCCTTTTAATTTTGACAATTTACCCATGAATTTAACAAGTGTGGCAGAGTTCCCTCAATGGATGATGGCTGTTAAAATGTGGTGTCAACTCCCCTATACACGTTAATTGAGGTTGTTTGAAGGAAAAGTGAAATTTCGGATGACAATTTGAGCACGTCATCTCCCGTGCATGAGAGTGGGTGTTTGCTTTCAAATTTTAACATTATTCATTGATTTAAGAAACTCTAAAAAATTTAATTAAATTCAGAGGGTACTTTGTCACAATTAAAAGTTTAAAAAGGGCAACTTGCCAATTCAGTCAAAATTTATGGGGCAAAAGCGCATTAAAAAATAAATCTTTTCCGATTCCTGGAGTTTTACTTTGATTCACTTGTAATATATAAGGTGAAAAGGCGTCACTAGCTGCCAAGTTGAGCATAAACTCGTGAGTGTTGTTTAAACCTCAATTAAATCATCAACATTCAGTTTTATTGTGCATGTCAACAACTCCTTCTGGCTTTCCAAAATCGTTTTAAAAAAAAAAACAATTGCAGCAACAACAATGTACAATTCTGCAAATAAATGGAAATAAATTTCATATACGCACCTATAATCATGGTAGATCTCTGGAGCTGTAAGCAAGAACTGGATATCTCTCAAGCTTATGTTACCAACTGCTTTGGTGCCACCATTTTCAATCACAGGCACCCCTCCAATCCTCTTTTTCCGCATCAGCTTAAATGCTTGCAAGACTGGCTCGTCCTCGTAAACCTTCAAGAAGAAAGATCAGGAATTAAGAAAACTAGTGACGTTGAAGAAATATAACAAATTTTTCATAAACGAGAAAAATTCGCACACCTTGATAATACGATTACCAGTCACCGTTGGAAGACCAACTTCGGATAGTTTCTTGGTTCCCCAACTCTCGAACCAATGAACGCCAGCACATTCCGCTAACATGTGAATCACGGCAGACTGAGTGATTATGTTCTCAATCTTACCCTCGCCCAAATCAACTACAGGGATGCTCTTCATCTTGTACTTGGAAAGCAGTAAAAGCATAGTCAAAAATGAGTTGGATGTCTGCAAAGCAAGAAATGGAGCCCACCGGAATGACCCTGAGATGTCTCGAACCTGTATGCATCGCAACAAGTCTAGTGTAAAAAGCTACTAAACGCCATATATATCAAAGCTTTTTCTACGACATAAGGTGCTACAAACAGGACCTTTGTATTCTTGTAAAATTCAGATGCAGTCAGGGCCTCAAAGAAGTTTCCTGATGTCGGTGCAGCCGAGTCAGGGCCCAACACTCCAAGTTCAAGCAAAGTCACACCACTTGCCGCCGCAGCAACAGCACTTCCACTACTTGGGCTCCTAGGAGAGGAAGGTTCTGACTACAATAACATTAAAAATTTAAGTCATGTTTTCAGTTTCTCTGCTGTGAAAATAACCAACAACAGAATACGCAACAGAACTACTATGTTATACGAATGCCATTTGAAAGAATCGACGAACACTCAAAATTAGACATTTAGATTATCTTTATAACATCAGAAGTCATTATTTTACTTTCATTTCACTTTCTCAAACAATTCAAGCGCAATATAGATAATTCAACAAAGTACAGCTTTGGTCATGTAGCCAACCTGATGCAGAATCCACACAACAATGCCGGCGAATTCAACGATCCCAATGTATCTGTCAATCCAACTAGCATCCTCAGGCGCATCAACATCCACAACCGGTGCACTAAGGATTTTGTGGTCGGCCAATATTTGAACAGCCTCAGCTAAGCTACAATCTGATTTTATCTCTATCACTGGATACAACAAAGATTTCATCAACCACAACGTAATCTGATTTTAAAATAAATAACATTTGTGATCCCAAAAGAGATCACTCTCTCCATTTTGTTAAATACAAACACAACCCTTTCATGATTATTAACATCCAAGTTCATCTTTCCTTTTCTTTTCTTTTCCTTTGCCATAATTTTCTACCTGTAACAAGAACTTACCAAAAAAAAAGGGAGCAATTCGATGTACCATATGGTTTTTAACTTATTACAGATTACAAATTAGAGACAAAATTTTACTGTTATGTCAATTGATCACAGATTGAAAAAGCAGGAAAAAAAAGTAGAGATCAAATAATGATCATCATGGTGATATTCAACATTTTTACATAGACAAAAACAAGGTACAAAAAGCATTTTCCCATCAATACTCACACCGATCACCTATAAAATTCACAAGTTGTTCATCAATATATACACATACACAAAACACCTAAAACATACCACAAATCCAATCATAGAACATATACTGTTGACGATTCTGTTAAATAAGAGCTACATATTGTATTTCTCTTTTGTTCGTTTCAGATTACATCCCCTTTTATAGCTCAGGTTTCCTTTTAGCATATACGTACACATATACATATATACATAAACATACATATATATATATATACCTTGATCGGAAGGAGCAGGAGGAAAAGCAGAAACAGGAATGCTTTCAAAGCAAGCGTTGAGCTTCTCAGTGGGACTGAGCTGAGCCTCTTGCGTGTCCCACAGATCCTCCACTTGCATTCCAAGCTTCGCCTCTGGGCTTCTTGGACTCGGACTCTGCTCGCCCGCCGTCGCCATCTCCGCCTCACCCATCTCTCTCTCTCTCTCTCTCTCTCTCTTTCTTTTTTAGTGTGAATCAGACAAAGATTGGATCCATAATTCACTGACATAAATAAATAAAAAAATCTAGCTTGATCCGAAGATTCTAATGCCCTGACAAACTATTTATGACAATAACAGTGCTCCTTAAATCTGAACCGTTTGATCTGCGTATTTTTCAGTGATTGAATTACGATATCACGTGGCGAAATCAGAAGTGAGAGGCGTTATGTCCGTCATGGACTGACCGGTCAACGCCCTGAATTATTGCTGGTTTTAATGTTTATCCGATTTGTTTCTTTTTTTTTAAGTTAGCGTTTCGAGCTTATCCGGTTTTTAATGTCGAGCCTTACAAGTGGTGGGCGGTTCTAACGTGCGCCGGACCGAATTCTGCGCACTAACAGGGAATGTCCACGTGGCTTAGTTGGGGACACGTGGACGTTGATGACTGAATTGTTGTTAACTGCTACCGGTAAACAGTGAGCGGGAAGTAGGCCAATTACCGAATACTGTTGGATGATGTATGGTTGCTTAATCGGGTTATGGACCAAGGTTCGGGTAGGGGAAAGGCCCAATGGATATATTTTGTGGGCCTCATGGGCTTACACATCCCTATTCAGGCTTGAGCCCATACCCGTGTTCACGTTCTTTCTTTTTCTCTTTCTTTTTTTTTTTCCCACTTTTTTTTTCCTAACATGAAGTATCAAGAATCAAGTGAAATGATAAACCTAATAGGACAAAAAATTAAGGAGTGAAATGATAAACCTAATAGGACAAAAAAAAAACAAGGAGTGAAATGATAAACCATTAATTTCAAGTGAATATCTCTTAAATTAATGGGGGAGTATTTATTAAGAAAAATAGTTGTTGGAAAGAAAACTTTCCATGAATTTTTATTATTATTTGATTATATTGAGTAACAGTAGCAAAATAATATATTTTTTTGATATTTTCTCATTAGTTTGGGCGACTCCATTCTCCAATCTCTAAACGAGGAATGAAGTTACATGTACCACAACTAACCTGAATACATAATTTATAAGTCGTTTTTTTATTATTTTTTATTTTTAACAATCACCCTCAAGCACTTAGAGATAGGACCCGATTCAAAGGCAAAGTAGAAACCTTCCTAAATAGCCAACAATTTGTTAGTTTTACCATCCAAGGAATTTGAAAAAAAACAAGTTGACTTAGGGCTCGTTTAGTTTACTGATTCGAATTTTTAATTTAAATTAAAATGTAATTTTATGTGAGAATTTTTTATTATAGTAAAAAAATTAGATGTGATTGTTTCTGAGAACTTTTTACTATAACAAAACTCAAATTCTAAATTTGAATCGGTGAAATGAACAAGACCTTACATTATATATGTTGCTTTATCAAGAACTCGGACTACACATATTAATTCATGACTCAATTAATAAATATCTAAACCATATAAAAAAAATATTGTCCATAATGAAACTCTACATTATATTACATAAAAATCTAAATTATTGTATAAAAATAAATATATTGTACTACTATTTCCTTTACACTATTAAGATATTTTGTATGTAATAACCTAGAAATATATCCAACATTATATTGCTAACTTTCCATCATTAAAATCTTTTATCATGAATATATTAAGAATATATTCCATAAAATTACTCACTCATACATTAAATAATGATTTTTCTCCATAGTTGATTAGAAAAAATGACAACACCAATTCGTGCATTAAGAGCAAATGAAGTCTATAAAACTATTAGGGCAAAAATTTGCAGATTATAGACAAACAATGATTTGATTACGGGCCGTTTAATAAGTCTTAACTGTCTTTTAGTTGATGATGAGGTAATATTCTTTTGCAAACACCATATTATACTATCTTTGATCTTATATGATATTATAAAATAAATAACGATCTCATTTTTTCCATTTGCAGCACGAAGCAATTCAAATAACAATTTGGGCACATGATTCAGACACCATTTCTCAAAAAATTCAAATGGGCAATACATACGACGTCAACAACTTCTTTGTTATGCAAAACAACCAACATACAAAGTTGTGCCCCATAATGCAATGTTTCAATTTACACGTGCCGCAACATTTGTCCCAATTACAAAAGAACTGCTGCCCATTCCATTTCATTGATTCGATCAACTTCAACATAGAATCCAGACAACAGAAATTTTAAGCGATAACATAAACCATCGTTTCAAAAAAAAAAATTATTACTTTATTTATCCATATTCTTTCAATAATCTATTTATCTACCAACAGATATCATTGGCGTCCTTACAAAAGTACAAACAGTTGACCAAACAAATATCAACAACAAACAGACATCGCGGCAGACTATAATGATAAAAAAAATAAGGGAAATGACCTATGCACAAACTTCATCGCAATTATGTCCCAATAACTACATAAAGCTTTTACAACACTTAGAACATTCCATTATAATCTTCATTTTTCTATTTTATTCTCCCAACATAAATGAACAACTTCAGGTTACTTTGTGGCGACACAAAACAAATTAATTCGATGAGAATATCATCAAATCAATCAAAGGACCAGTTGTGGCAGTCTTTGTAGCAATGTTGGTAAAGCAATATCTATGTATTTTCTCAATATTTTATAAAAATAATCCCACAAAAAAACAAAACATCTATAGCAAGACAAATGAAAATATTAATTAATTTATCGTCCAAACCTCAAGAAATGCATATGTATCAAGCATTGCAGCAACAATTTTTTACATTGAACTAGAAATACTAGAGACAAAAACATTAAAGACAAGATAATAAACATACTTCATAATATTTAAAAGCCAAAAAACATTTATTACCTCTCTTCCAAACCGTTATTACCCTTCCATCCGTAGATTCTCTCAACAACCTCAAGAAATTGACTTTGCAACAGCATCAACAGTCTCAACTCAACCCATTGAAGAACAGAAGACACATAACAAAAGAATAATTGATGAACTAAAGACATTAGACCAACAAAGCAACGAAGTTAATATTCTCTGTCCTTTTTCCCCTTCCATTGTACTATTGACATTAACAACTTTTCCTTATCTACACAGGGCACAAAATTTATAATAAAAGCTACAACAACAAGATTCTCAACAGAACAAGCCTGGTATTACAATTCCGGTCCTAAATGTTATCGACAACTGAAGCAAACATGTGTTGATTAATGGTGTGACAGCCATGGACACATAAAAACAACACCAAGCCCATGATAATCAAAATTTCAACCACGCTACTGCCAAAATATATTCCCCTTTATTATCCATAATAGACAACTTATTATATCGATCCACTATTACTTTATATATTACAGGTACAGATTAACCGTCCAAATCGAAGATACAACTGGAGACATGAATGTTACAATATTTAGCAAAGTAGCACAGACCCTTAATAAAAAAAACTATGTTCTGTACTAACAATTGATGAATGCATCACCGATTCATTTACAATCCCCCCGGTCATCACTCAACTAAGAGGGTATACAAAGATTTTCCAAATATACTTTCAACTAAGAAGACCACAAACAAATACAATAGTCTCAAAAATATTTGAAGACACGGAGCTACAGTACCAACAACACAAATATCCACAACTGTAGCACCAACCACAAAGTAAAATATTTCTACTAATTTATACTCATCACACATAAAAATAGTATCTCATATATAAACAACATTTTACCATTTCAGGCCTCACATAAGGACAACACCGGCAGCTCCAACACTAATTCATCCACAAACTCTAGACCCAAAACAATCAGCCATAAGGTAAACTAAATATATTAATTTACATTATACATAAATAAAAAATAATATTTATAACTTTAAATACGCATCTAAACAAACTTTTACCATTTCAATTCTCAATCAACAAAAACAGATGAAGCTAAAAATCATCTAAAAACCAGGTAATCACCATCCCTAAATCAAAACATCTCTAATTTCTTCAATTATCAATACTAACATTTTCAAAATTTATGTTTCACAGATAAAAAAACAAAACGAGAAGCATTAAAAAAATTGAAGTACAATATAAATAAATCTTTATCAGAACATTATACAGACCTATATATATAAATATGTTCATATATATGCTTATGTATTAAAAAAATTATTCCCTCTCACTCTCACCTTCCATATCTCATCTTTAATCTCTATCAATTTTGCAACAACTTTATATAATGTAAAATTATTACCAGTAGCAATTAGTGCTAGAACTTTGGACGAACCGCCCACGACCGCCAGAAAATACTGATTTTGTGCCCGATGCCTGACTTGACTTGCCTGAAATTTTTAGGTGCCCGCTCAAGCCCGAGAAGGCTCGTGGACGGGCTGCGGGCCTAGCTTTGGCTGCTCGAGCCCAGTCGGGCAGCCTAAGCCCGCTCGAAATTCATGAAAAAAAAATATATTTTTTTTCTATTTTTTAATTTTTATAATTATTAAGTTATTTTGTGTTAAAATTATATAAAAACTAAAATCAACATTTAACACGCACTATTAACATAATTTAATAAATTAATTTTGTATATTAATTTTTAAATTCATAATTCATGATTGCATCATTAAAAACTTACCTAAAAAAATCTAATTGGGATAAAAACTTGGTAAGGAAAAAAGAGTGCAATCATTTTGTGACGAATTACAAATTTTACAAACTTACAAAGTCTAAATATACAATTACAATGTCGAAAGCAAATACATATTTTACAAATTACAAATTTACAAATTAATTTAAAGCTGAAGGACCGTTTTCAAAATTAAATGTTAATCTATTAAATTCATCGATCCATTCTTCACTTGCCAGCGAAATTGTATCTTGTAAACGTTGATCGGCACGATCCCAATCCTCAATGCAAACCATGGCTTCAACAATGTCCCTTTGCAATGCGTTTCGGCGTTCCTTAAATATTCATTTGGTCATACTGAAGGCTTGTTCGAATGAAACAATGGAGACTAGGATAAAAAATATATCCATTGCTATTAGAGTTAGGATTGGCTAAGCTAATGCTCGTGCTCTCCACCATTGAACTAAGTCAAACAATTCTCTAGTACCGTCGACTATTAAGCTCTCACTGAGGTACGCCATAAGCTTGTTGAAGCCGCCACCTCTGTTGCCACATGTTGATGAAGATCCACTCCCAACTTTTGTTTGAGTCGTCTTCTTCTTTTTCTTCAACCCGAAAACATTCAAATTGTCGAAGTGCGCTTGCATTTCCTCTTGGAGGTTGCAACACTTGCAGACGCAGTCGCACTTGCACTCACTGCTTCTCCACGCCCACCACAGCACCACTATTGCGACCACGACCTCCAGTACGTCCACCAGGGCTCGGATTAGCATATTCCTGCGTAATAAATTTATTAGTGGGAAATTACCCTTCTTTCACGTTGTGTTGGGCATCAACGAGAATACCACTATAACCAAAAAAATCCATTATAAAAAAATAATAGCAGTTTGAGAGAGAGGGAGCTTTAGAAAATTGTTATAGTTTTTAGAAAAATTGTGAGAGAGATTGAGAGAAATTGATAGGGATTGAGAGAGTTTGAGTGCAAAAAATGTGTGGGGATAAAAGGTATTTATAGGAAAACGAAAATGATTTTTTCTCCCAAATTTGGATCCAACTGTTATTTTTTTCGGCAGGTCGGGTTTAGCCGTGCTTGGACAGAAAATTAGGCAATAACTGTCAAAAATATATCCGTTGGTCGAGCTCGGGCTTCAGACAGATCGGGCCGACTGAAAAACATTCAAAAAAATTTCAAGGGACGGTGATAATACGACAGCAGGCTTCGATGAGCTGTCCATTTTCGAGCTGCTCGAACTCGAGCCCAAAAAATAAAGTTAGACAAGTCGGCATTTGGGCCCTGCCGAACCCAAAAAATTTGGGCCTCGGACCGGTCCGCCGGCCCAAAGTTCCAACACAAGCTAGTAGCTACTAGTTGCAATGCGCGGGTAATTAAGGTTGTTCTTTTAAAGTGTAACTTGAGTGTAGTTTTTTAGTTGAATTTAAGTTATAACTTGAGTTAAAGTTAGAACTTAAATAAAATTAAGTAAAATTAAATAAAGTTAAAATTTAAAAAAACATGAACTTAAATAAAATTAAAATTTAAATTGTCTTTTTTTTTAATTTTTTTAGACAAAAAAACATGCCCTCACTAATTAACCGCATAAAATAACCTTACTAGGAAATTATTTTCCTCCGGATTCTCATCAACCAAACAGAGAGCAAAAGGTCCCACACTCCCGCTCTCCATATATATAGGCAGAAGCCGAAGAGAGAGCGTGCTGCTTAGGGCCGTGAAAACAGGCGCGACCTTTTTTCACAGAACCCGCCACCACTTTCTTTCGTTTTCCATTATTTTCTTTGATTTTCTCGCGAGTTTCTGTGTGTACTCCATGGGGAGCTCGTCTTCTCCACCCTCCGATTCGAATCGATCGCTCAATAATGGCGCTTCCGATCTTCTCTCCAACCTCCCCTCCCGTGGCCTCTTCTCTTCCACCGTTATCTCCTCCAATCTGGTGATTTTTCTCTTCCCATAACTTTTTCACTTCGTTCTCTCTCTCTCTCTCTCTCTCTCTCTCTCTCTCTCTCTCTCTCTCTCTCTCTTTTTTTTTTTTTTTTTTTTTTTTTGGTTGAATTCGCTTTTCTTCTCTTGTTTTTTGTCTCGAATTTTCTGTCTGGTTCCCGAGAATTTGTGAGGGGTGTGGAGATTGGAAAGTTTGTAGTTTTAGTTCACATTCTAGAGTGATGAGACAACAGGGTTCTAGTTTAGCAACCAAAGTTTCCTTTTTTAAGTTAATTGAGTTTGTTGTTTCTGTGGTCACAATTTGCTAGTAATCTTTGTGTCATTTTAGGTATTAGGGCACAATAAATGATTTGTTTTTCTTTTCTTTACTTAGAATATCGTTGCTTGGAAATTAATAATTGGGTTTCGAACTTTTATTTGAAAGAACAAAATTTGGTGGATCACAGGATTGATTTATGATAAATTTACAGAGTTTGGAAGCAAATACACACATTGTTTTGTTCATTACTATTACAGTAACAAGAATAATTTAGGCTTATTACAGTGTCAATAACTGTTTCTGGATTCTATTTTGTGGGAAAAGATTTTATGTTAATTGATCTAGACCAAAACACTTGTTTTTGTTGGAATTGATATTACTATTACAGTAATAAGAATAATTTAGGCTTATTACAGTGTCAATAATTGTTTGTGGATTATGTTTTGGGAAAAGATTTTATGTTAATTGATTTAGACCAAAACACTTGTTTTTGTTGGAATTGATATCCCGGTGTCCTGAATTTTTCATATTGGGACAAACAATCAAGGTCAATTAGTCTTTGAAGCTAAGAAGAAGTTTTTTATTCATTGACTGAAAATCAAGCATCTTTACTTTCAACTTCTGTGATCTATCAGTGCTTTTAGGCTCTGACCTTTTTATCGATTATTTGCAACTTTAATGCGCACTGCTACTTTTCTTTTGAGGAAAGGAAACGATATTATTTTGTTTTAATTATTTCAACCTACATTGTAACTTGTTTATAGGTTGAAAACTTTGTGCAGGGTGGAATGCGAGTTTATGTTTGTGTCAATGACACATCTCCCCCAGGTTTTCTTCTTCCCTTAACTGAGTGCCTCACTTGTTAAGTATTTGTGTTATGTTTTAATTACTGCAAGTTTATAGCATTTTTGTTAACACATTAAGTTGGAGTTTATATTTTTGTGTCCGTGACACATCTACCCCAAGTTTCCTCCTTCCTTTAATTGAATGCTTGGCTTGTTAAGTATTTGTGACCTACTATATTCTTACTAATCCTGTTAATACATATAGTTTAACATGAAATGTGTTTGACAAAATGCAAAGTTGATTAGCGTTTTCTTCTTTGTTCCGAAACGAGATGTGACAAGTTTGGTATGAATCTCTTATGACATTCTATTGTGGCAAGAGGCACATTCTACTAGTAAGGAGTTAAAAAAATAATAATAAAATTGAGGTTTAACAAATGACTTGACTCTACGTTGTTGTGAGTATGGTTCCTGATGTCAATGTCGGAGATCTAATCTTATTAAAAAAGTTAAATTTTGATGAACAAATTTCTAACTTACTAGTAAATTTAACCCTACACATATTTCATTTTGTGTTTGCATCTTTTTATCCGTCCTATTTTTGAATGAAATCTTAAAAAAAAAAAAAAAAAAAAAAAAAATTCCATTTGGTTCAAATCTTTGTTCAATAGTTGTGCGAATGTTTTCTTTTTCTTTCTTATATATATATTCAGGCAAGTGTACATTTGAAAAATATATTCTTAGAGACAAAAACTAGAATGTCAAGTAATGTTAATGGTGACTCGTTTATTCATTAAGTTGAAACTTATATAATTCTTTTTTTCCCTTTTTTCATTCCAGATGCATAATGAAACATTGGATTAGATTTGGATTTGGAATTTTTTACTATTGAGCATTGCTTTCTGACCACTTTTTCGTACACACTCAGAGGAGCAGCAAATAAAGACAAATCAACAGAATATATTGATAAGATCACTCATGCTCAGGAACAAGAAGGGTGATTCTAGTTCGAAGGATGTGAAAGGTGCTGGTGCAACTGAAAGTTCTAGAAAGAGGTACTGCTAGTGCTTTAAGTTGGGTTGTGCTGCCTTTCTTGGAATTGTTTTTCGCATGTTTTATTTCCACGCACTCTCCTCTGCTACAAATTATTTTAAGGTTTAGAAAGAGAGCTTGGTTGTCTACAGAGCTACTTTGTCCTGCCAATCATAGTATCTACTACTTGTTACACATGTTTGCATGGTTAATATCCAGGTTTAGATATTGCTACTGCTCTAATATGTTGTCTAGTATTTGGTTACTGTTTATTTTATCATGTTCATTCAATCTGCTTCTTGTCTGCAGTCTCACTCATGAAATTATTGTTTGTGTTTTTAGGACGGCAGAAAGAGTTCTGGATAGCAGGGCTTCAGCTAAGAGAGCCAATAGTCAGAGTAGCTCTCGACAAGGTAGTTCTGATATTTCTTATTTTGTATTTCCTGGTTAGATGTCGCATATTGGTAATTTTCTTCAAAGGCTATGACTCCTCAGCTTTCTGTTAGCTCAGTATAAGCAAGTTTTTAGTGCTTACTGCTTACAATAATTTATTGTTTACATTTGAGAGTGCTGTGTGATCCTAGATTCGATTTCCCTAGTTTGTGGCAAGATTACGGTTTTTGTCGTTATAACAATGAAATGGTAGACGTTTCTTGTAAATTCTAAGTAGAATGAGTGGGCTGTTCCATATCTGTGAGATGTAATGCACATGATAAGCAATTTATCATCTGTTTGACCTGATCTATGCTCTGAATTCCTTTTGGTAACAAATAATTATTGTCTTTGCTTTCGTAACGACTTTTGTGCAGAGGGAATGGGATCAAGCAGTCAAGCATCAAATAGGGACCACCAACGCCTAACTGTAGAGAGGCTCCGTGCACTACTGAAGGCAAGAGGCCTTTCTCTAAAGGGAAAAAAGGCAAGTGTTAAGACAATTTAGTAGTGGCGATTCTTGTCCACTCTAAGAATCATCTAGTAACATGCACGTTCCAGAGTTGGCTGTGTATTATGTGGGAACCATTTGTTGGCAGATTCTATCTCTTTCTATGTTTTGTATATTCATAGGTTGATGGTGATGTGTTGTGCTTCCTACGCAGGAAGAACTGATTGCACGCCTCAAAGAAGCTAGTGGTTAAGCATAATGCAGAAGAGAGAACCGATGAAGCGGCGGAGGAAGAGGTTAGAGCTTGGTATTAGCATATCTGCTCTCTGCTTTTGTACTCATCGAGGACAACAGTAGGTGATTTTCTTTATTTTGATGTAACGTAGGATTGGTTTACACCGGAATCAGTGGTCATCTAAGGATAAAATGAGGTTGGTTGAAGACTGAAAATCCTATTCTGTATAATTTTGTAATTCTAGGCGTTTTTCTCTTTTTTGGGGGGGTGTTGCTTTTTCTGTCGTACGCTTATGTTGTCATGAATTCCAATGCATGTTCTTGCTGACTACAAACGAATCTAATTTGATCGATAGATGTGACAACATTCATGGTGAGAAATTTATTTGTTTGAAACTGTTTCTTGGAAACCATTTCAAATGGGTACTTGGTATGCTTGATATGTTTGGTTTTGGACGGGAGAAAATGCTTGATTGTTTAGATTAGGAAACCGTCCTCTCCACTCTCCACGACTTGTCATTGTTTCAGGCGTGGTTTGTGGGGAAAAACATGGGAGGGCTTGTGTGTTGGGAAGGATCCATTAGACTATTAGGTAGTCCATATGCTAAAAATTGACAAATTAGTTTATAAGAATATAATGATTGAATTGTTGGTTTACGAAACTTTTTCAGATGCGTAAGTGTGTGTGATACGAATCGTGTATAATAAAAATTTTTATAAAACTTTTGAGATACTCTATAGATTATCTTAGTTTATACACGAATAAATTAATCAAATCAATTTATTTACCTAACAAATGATTAAGTTGATGACTTGAGTTTTTTGACCACGAACGTTTCTCGCTTTAAGCTAGTTTAGAACACTCAAATTTTTCTTGTCAATTGTTAGAATCTACAAAGATGTGTGTGGGCATACTTGAAACAAAACGGAATTAGCAAATAAACACTCAAGTTTTTCACAAACACCAATACATGCACGATGTGAAATTTTGAAAAAAAAAATTTCCTTTCCTGACTCTATAAAATTTGGCCACTATAGTTAGGAAAGAGTAAAAATTTTGTTATCTAATTTTCTGCAATCTCATATTTATAGAGTAGTAGTGAGATTCTCAGAAGAAATCTAATCTTTATTCTCAAGATAAAGGTTGATAATTATCTCTCACTTCTAATTTGATTTTTGAAACAAAATCTCATCTCTCTTATCCACTTATTGGTCGGCCATCACAAGGAAATTTCTCCATGTGGTAGGCGCATACTGCAGATAAAGAATAGGGTAAAATTCTTGAAAGTAATCAACTGAATCCCAAAGAAATTCACATTGTGCTGTGCGCTCACACCATGTGAAACACCTTCACATGTGTGTTTCAAAATTTAAATTTAAATTTAAATTTAAATAATCATATTATTTAATTTATAATTAATTTGTAATTAATTCTTCTTGTGTTTTATTTTAGAATTTTATAATTCTAAAATTCTCATTTTGCTCGTAGTGTCTTGTAGAATTACAAGGACGACGCGGAGACTCATAAATCTATAATTTCGAGTTCCAACAAAATTAATAATTAATTAAACTCTTTAATTAACTAATTAATTCTATTAATTCTAAAAGTTATTCCATTATAAACTTGGAATTGCACTCTCGTAATTATAGACATAAATTACTTCTAAATTGTGAAGTGTCCATTTGATATAGTCATTACATATAGATTAATCCTCCATAAATAATTCATAATTAGAGCTAGGTAAAATCTGTTAACCTCTCTAATTATATCTCTATCCTTAAGTACCATTGATTCTCTAATGGACAGTGGCTCATAAAATAAATTCATGAATCGGAGCTCCTACTAGTCCAAGTATCGAATCAACCCTCAAGAGAATTATTTATCTACTTCTTTCTCAAGAAGGAATGGATTCCATCTCGTATAATAACATTCTCGGCTACTCACTTCATCATGTCTCCAAAATATAAGGAATGAGATTCAGGATCTTGGAATCCGCACTGAGTAAATCAAAAGACACAAATCCATAAATAAGAGTTTGCTTATAACTCATGATTAAGATCATTTTATATATGACCATCAGTAGACTCAATTAGAATTTTTATACTTAACAGAATTATCAAACATTTATATTGTGTATGTGTCCCTATTCCACATAATCTCATTATGCGTAATACACTCATTCAATATCTTGTCATATTAACAGTGCGGATAACACCGTTCCATTCTAAATGAGAATTACATGTATTACTAATGTCTTAATTAAAGATTCTGAACTTTAAATAAATTTATTACATCCTTAAATATTATCCTTTCGCATATAACATTTATATACAATATTTAAAGTAACATAAATCATCATAGAATTTTCAATAATATTCTTAAAGTATTCAATAATACATACATATAAATAATGAAATTTCTCTTTTATTATGTAAATAATATTATTCTTTATTACATCTCATACTTATAGAACATCATTCCCAACATAAATAACATTCACCATTGATAGAGTTCTCAAAATCCTAATTGTGTTTGTGTATAAAACTAAGTAAATCCAATATTAGCACATAGGAGTGTTGCTTGATTATGATGAGCGGAACAATATTTAGCATTTAATTTCTTTCAAGCTAATAGTAGTTAATAGCTATCTTTTTTGCTAGTGTGTGGAGTTAAATTATCTGATGCGTAAAGGAGGCTCCAGTTTTGTGGATTTAAAGGATTTAACAGAAAATTCAGTTGATCGTGTGATTTTCTTATAATTTTAATTATTATTGTTGACGGTCAAATTTCGTCAACAAAACTGTACCTGTTTACCCTGAGGTATCTCGCTTGGTTACCAGTTCGGAACTAGTATTTTTGCTGAATATGGAAGTGTGGTTGTATTTTTAGGTAGGTTACTGAATAAGAATATTATATCTCATGCACAAAATAAAAGACACATAAATTTTATAGTGGTTCACCCTTATAGAACAAGAGCTACATTCACTGTAGTATATTTCACTTTTTTGGTTCTTTACAAATTACATGAACAAATGGAGATCCACCCCTTCTCTCAGGGGTTTCCTCCTATTTATAGCCCAAAGGCATCCTTCCTCCCACTATGGGCTTTCCCCTGGACTTTTTCTTTGGCGGTTCCTCTCTGGCCCACTCACTCGAGTGGGCTACCATCTTACATGTCTAATCCGTAGCCTGTCAATGTCCTTGGGACCATTCACTTACGCAATTTGTCTCCCTATTACGACTCTGCAGATCCTCTGTAATGTCGATTGATATGCTCTAGACGGTTTAGGGGGATTTGTAATCATTCCCTATACATCTGACCTCGCCCAACTCCAGACGTCACCTTCGGATTCCAACGTGTCACCTCAAGGCCCTTTCTCAAGGTATGAGCCCTGTTGCTCACGGCTTACCCTCGGCGTTTGCGTTCTAGGGCGCCGATCCTATCATAGCACTTGGCATCTGACCGGGCAAATGGAGTGGACGGTATACCTTCTATGCACCTGGCTCTCGCATTGTTCAAAGGGGAAGGACCTTCTGAAGCGTCGAGGACAACGTGGCATGACAGACACTGGGTCACGTGGAGCATGGCCAATATCCGACGTGTCACGTGAATTTTCTCACACAATAATTATGATGAAATTTTATATTAGTTATCGTCAATCATGCAAAAATGGCACAAAGAATGTAAATAAACCATTCACTTTGGCTCCTAAAGTAGACATTTTGTATATAATCATTTCTGCGCTTTTCCTCTCTCTCCAAAACAGAGTAATTTTACAATATCAAATCATTTGTTCTCTTCATAAATCATATTGCATCCTTTTTATAAAAAGATGTGGATCTCTCTTCTCTTATTTCTTCACCACATATTACAACATTTTTTTTGTGTGCGGGTTATAAAATCATATAACATGACACAGTACAACACACATGCCCAACGTGGTCGGAACAAAAACAATCATCGGCTAATGCCGCCAGGACAGCTATATATGCATGCCTAAAACGCAGGCGACGTTAATGCGTCGTATGCGCGGGTCGCAGTCGCGGTCGCGGTCGCGGTCGCGTGGGTGATTCAGACCACAAAATGATTAGGCACGCATGAGCCGTTTTATGGACGGTGCGGGCCCTACACTGACCCACCCACTCTCACTCTACGACATCAAATGTTAAAAACCCGGATAGAATAAAATTCTTATTTTCAAGTTCTACGTTTTTTTTTTTTTTTTTTTTGCTTGTATATTACCAGGCGTGAGTTGACTTTTTAGGTCGGTTTAAAACTTTTAATGGTGGCAGTTATCCGCTGGAAGTGCGGCGCAGAATTTTCATGACAAGGATTTATTAATGATTAGGCAGGGAAAAAAAAAAAAAAAGACCAATTGAGATTATATACCATATAAATTGTCCTATGTAGAAGGGATGGGTACAATAAAATATTTATATAATGTAAAGGTGTAAGAAAGAATGTACAAATTCGTATTCTTTCTCTCTCTTCTTTGTCTTTTTGATAAGGATAAAACATATTCCAATTTGTCCTCTCTTTTTTTTTCCTTTCTTTCCCCTAATTTATACCATTTTTTTACCAGAAAAAAATCAAAATGTAAAAGCCATATCAGTTTTTGCTTTGACTACTTTTGCCCATGTCATCTATTAATTTTTTTTACTTCTAGAAAATACAAATCTATGAGTAAATTATAGATCCTTTGCCATTAATTGACAAATACAACAGCTTCTTGTTTGCCATTAAGCCATTAATTGATAAGGATTAATTGACAAATAAAAATCTATATGTGTAATCGCCAATCAGATTCTTGTTTACTATATATATATATATATATATAAAACTTTGAGCATATAGTGCTTACAAGCTCTATAATAAAACTACACGTAAAAAGGCATCGATTACTCACTTGAGGTAGGTCCATTAATCAGTCATATATATGTCGTACAAATCATTCACTCCTAAGTTAAATTCCTGCTTTTGGAACAAAAACGTGCGGCACACTTTTCACGTGCTTCTTTCTTTAAACAAAATTTCTTCAATTGGCCATGTTCGAGTGGTCCAGCAGCTAGCCATGTCGACAAAGAGTCTATCTAGATGTATATTATTGCATAATTTGCAGGTAGGAAAAATCGGCTAGATATATATTGATCAGACTTGTAGGGCCGAATAAGTTGAAAATTTTCTCTAGTAATTCAAGTTGTACTAGGTAGGCAAGTTTTTTAGTGCAATACTTTTCATATGTATATAATCTATATAATACACACTACACACACGTATATATATATATATATATATATATATATATATATATAATATAGCATTGGATGCATGGTTTATGTTGAAACGAAAAGCATTACATACTATTATGGATTATGATTGACTAAAACATTTTATAAGTCAAATGTTTTGTGCATTGTGCACCTTAAAGCGTTTAGTGCAGCAAGATTAAAACATGCATAAATTGGTAAATGCACATATCATAAGCTGGAAAGAAAAGAAATGAAAGTTTTCGTGCTGTTCATCACGCAAAATGGGGGTGCGCGCGCCTAATATATGTAGATGCATACGCACGTGTTATCATGTTATAAATACGTACATATACGTATATATATATATATATATCATATGTGCATTCGTAGTATACTTGCTATATACACACGCAAGCATTCATATCGTGACGAAGTTAATGAAGGCCCAGATGGGAGCCCCACCTGAAATTTTTATTTCGTTTAATATATATATATATATATATATATTACTATATATGTATATAAACAAAAATCTAAAAAAAAAAAAAAAACCCTAAAATTTTAAAATCACTTCTTTTACTCTCAAAAGAGATTTACACTTACGCCCAATTCTCTAGAAGCCTAAGGAAAGTACGGAAATTTAAAAAGAATAAGGGTTTTTTTTTTTTTTTTTTTTTTATAGTGTGACTTGAATGTAATTTTTGAGTTAAATTTAAATTATAATTTAAGTTGAAGTTGTAACTTGAGTTTGTGTTTGGTTGTGTACATTTGAGTTATTGTTTGAGATAAGAATTTTTTTTTTGAGTTTGTGTTTGAGTGAGTCAAAACTTAATTTTGTATTTATATAGTATTTTAATAAAAACTCAATAGTAATGAAAATTTTTAATAGGGTATATGAGTGAGGTTTTATTCGTCTTTTCGTTGTCAACGCATAAAAAAAAAATCATCTCAATTAGGATTAAAACAAAAAAGTTATAGTCTTTTTGAAGGGGACACTTGAACTTGAGTTTTAGTTCTAAACTCGAATTTAAACTCGAGTTTAAACTTAAAAGAATATAAATTTAAATAAAATTAGAACTCGAGTTGTATTTTTTTGAGTTTTTTCAGCAGCTAAACACACCTTAAAACATGAGGCCAAACTTCCTCTGCACTCCACGTCTCCAATGCAAGACTTGGCAATCTCTTAAGAGAAGAAGAAAAAGAGAAAAAGAGAAAAAAAGAAAAAACATCATCAATGAACAACAACTACACTTTAGAATTATTGAACTCTTCTTTTCAATTTGATAATTTTCTTGTTCTATTATTTTCTCATTTATTTTTGTATTTCTTTTCATTTGATTAAATTATAATATCACATATTTTATTGTTGAATTTTTCAAGAGATTTGAGTATAATCATATATATTGTTTGGTGAATAGGGTTTGATTAGTGTTTATATATATATACACTCACACACTATAGGTTTAGTTACTTAAATACACAATACTTATTATGTTCTCATGTTCATTTGTCAAATAAAAATAAGAATGGATTATTAATTGTTACTATATATGAATTAGAAAAGTCTTCAACTACTACAAGAAAAAATGTCAATGCTATTAAATCAAGTAAGGTGGATTTCAATCTTAAAGAATTAGAAATTGATCCTGGGTTACGAATTCTCATTTTAGAGTATTATCTTAACATTCGTGATCAAATTCGACAAACTTGTATTGTTAAATTTTATTGTAGTTATTAACGCCCTTATAAAAATTCTTAACTTCGTCATTGATTCATATGAAGTATGTTGATTGAAGCTGTCGATTGAAGCTGTCCGGTCCCACCGCGTAGTACTAGATATATATATATATATATATATCACGTTTTAATTGTCCTTTTTATATATATATCACGTTTTAATTGTCCTTTTTCTTTGTTTTTTTAATCGAAATCTCTATTGAATATCCTTATTATTTCATTAATTGGTTCCTTTTCTGCCGCTAGTAATAGGGGTTGCAGAGACTATTCATTACTTTAAATAATATTGAATTCGTTAATTTTACAAATTTAAATTTTTAATTTAAATTAAGATATAATATTTTTTAAAATTTTTTTATTATAATAAAAATAATTAAATTTAATATTTTTTTTTAAAATTTTTATTATAAAAATTATAATTAAAAATTTAAATCGATATTGCTGTTATAATTATATATGGACGATCGACACCAACTGATCGTGGTTTCATTTTGAGCAATTTGGACGTACAACCTAACAGTATTAGCATAAATACCAGATCGGGATGGCCGGAGAGAAAAACCAGAAAAAGTAGTGGGCCCTTTTAACCAATCGCTTATCGTTCAACTCAATACATAAAAGCCAATCAATCGAATTGTTGACATACGTACGTACACTTGCAGGCGCAATTGATATCATACGTAAAATGTAGAAGTGAAAAAAGTATACGATTTTATTTTTTATATAAAAATAAAAATAAAAATAAAAATATTTTTAATTTTAAATATAAATTATTTTTAAAAATACATTTTATAGTTTTATTAAAAGATTATTTCAGTATAAAACACTCATTAAGGTTTCTCTCTACTTAAAAGAGGAAAAAAATAAAAAATAAAAAAGACAAAAAATCATTGTTCATTTCTCTTTCATTTTACACTAAATTAAAAAATCGTTTTCATTTTCATTTTTCATCTTTAATTGTGTCAAACACTATTTTAAAATCATTTTTATTTTTTTGTTCTTGAAAAATGTAAAAAATAAAAACAAAAATAATTCTAAACATGACTAATATATATGTATTTTTTTGGAAGTTATTCTAGTAGTTCCTCTTATCGATAATTTTAAATTGTGTTTGGAGTTATTTTTTACATTTTTTGAGAAAAAAATGAAAACATGAGAGAAACGACATTTGGTACAATTAAAAACAAAAAACAGAAATGAAAATTATTTTTTAGTTTAGTGTAAAATGTGAGAGAAATGAAAAACGAATTTTAGTTATTTTTTATTTTTTGTTTCCGTTTTTTCCTCACTCAAGCAAAGAGAGAGACATTAATAGATTTTTTTTATATTAAAAATAATCTCTTGATAAAATTACCAAACACATTTTCAAAAATAATTTCTTTATGAGATTGAAAATGTTTTTATTTTCATTTTCATATAAAAAATAAAATCATTTCGGAATGAGTTCCAAACTCACCATTAGTTTTTCATCATTAAATTTAATTAAAATCATATTAAATTAAAAAAATATGTAGAACAGATAAATTCTGATACATATTTAACAAATAAAAAATAAAAAACTACTGATAATCTATTTTTACAACCACTATCAGAGATTATTTTTATATAAAACTTATATTAAAAATGCGGAAGTGAGAAGTGCAACATAATATATGTGTGTATATATATATATATATATATATTATCAAAGCTATTGTTACATTTCTTAATTTTATTTGTTAAATGGCAGTAAGATTCTGCTGGCAGGACCATCGATAAAACTTACTTTATATATATATAATTTGTCTTCAGTCACTACAAAGCTAGAAATTTATGTGAGTGGGTGCTAATAAGCAAAACAAAAATTTAGTAGGCATCTAAGATTAATATCTAAATTTTGTGTTAGCTAAGTATGTATTAATATAATACAATAATTCAAATATTTAAGATTTTCAAAATAAAAAAATTTGAGTGGGGCTTAAGACCTACTGGAAATTATGTAGCTCCGTCTATGTCAATCTTTATAAAGAAACCAATTATCATTTACTTAAATTTTTTTTAAATGAGGTCTTTTAATAAAATGATATTTATTTTATGTAATAATAAATTAAAAATAAAAATGCATTTATCACGTATCAGTGTTCTGAGTCATTTTTGTATTTTTGTATAGATACTAATAAAATAAACTGTATTATATAGCTCCATATCATGATTTTTTTTTTCCTCCTTTGCGAAAGATTTTTAAGAGTCCGTTTTTAGATTCATTCTCTAATTTAAATCATAATTTATAATTTATTATAATATTTTCTCTTATAAAAAATACACATAAATTAAAAATAATTTTAATCACATAATTTAAATTTATAAATCAAACGGATTCTAAATTTCTCTTCTTTTGGCAGCTTTTGTATCTTATTTTTTTATTTGTACGCGGCTGTAGATAGCTAGAGGACCCAAATGAAATAATTATATTCTCGGACATGTTGCGTATTTTGCTTTGTTTTCTCTTTCTTCCCTTGTTCTAATTCCTTTTTTAAAGAGAAAAAATTGGGACAATATTTTTCATGAGGGCGGCTGATTGTATGCAATTAGGAAAAAGCATCTCATTTAATGTGTTAGTTTTAGATTCATTTTGATGAACCACAATATTTAAATAAATCAGTGGAATCAATGATCAACAAAGGTAAATTAAAAAATATAAGTCTAATTCATTTTACCGATTTGAGTTTAAAATTTAATTTTTATTACAGTAAAAAATTCTCATAATTAGTCTCATCTAATTTTTTTACTACAATAAAAAATTCTCACATAAAATTACATATTAACTTAAATTAAAAATTTAAATTAACGAATTAAACAAGTCTATAATAAAAAGCTTATACGTACTATAACATGCACGTATGGCAAATGCAGGCACATATATAGTCAAGCGAGGTCCAGTTTCAAAACTTCATACGCATTTATTCTTTTTAAGTTTTTCATAATTTATTTGTGAAACGGATTGTTTATCTAGATTGGAATTTTTCTGTAATCCATGGTCATTTATATTAGAATTGAAATTTGTATTTTCTTGATTCAGAATATACATAATACCTATTAAATATATATGTGTTGACGTTGAAAATTCATTAATAGAATTTTTAAACAATTTGTAAGATTAAATGATTTAAAACATGATTAAAAATAATTAAACAATAAAAACACATAAAAATTATAATGATTCACTCTCAATTTAAGAGTCGTGTCTCTATTATGGAGATGAGAAAAAGTTCACTACTTATATTCATAGGGCCCGTTCACTTCGCTGATTCGAGTTTTTAATTCGAGTTGAGATTTGATTTTATGTGAGAGCTTTTTACTGTAGCAAAAAAGTTAGATGTGATTGTTTGTTAGAGCTTTTTACTGTAGCAAAACTCGAATTCTAAACTCGAATAAGCGAAGTGAACGAGGCCATAATCATCACTCATATTCTTTTTCTTATTTAAATTCAGGATATTTTTTTATCTTTTGAAATAATTTCTCAAAAATAAAAATTACATTCAACCAAGACAATTTTTTTATTTAAATTTTATATATTTAAATTATAAATGATAAATTTAAAGAAAAATCTCGTGAGTTATGATAGACTCCATTCTTTGTATCTTTTCTAAACGATCAACCTCTTTTACATATCTAACTTCTTTTTAACCGTCAATTTCTAAAAGAGTTATTTACTGATGTAACGTGAGTTATATTTAAGGTTCGTTCGATTTATAAATTTAAATTATGTAATTTAAATTATTTTTAATTTATATATATTTTTTATAAAAAAAATATTATAATAATTATAAATTATAATTTAAATTAAAAATTTAAATTTAAGAATTAAACAAACCCGTAATAATTTTGTGATCTTATTTAAGTCGTGTGGCCCTATTTAAGATTTTATTCAGGATTTGGCGTTTTACATATATAATCGAGTGTTAATTGAGCATTATACTGATCAAGTTGATATGTCAAATCACAAAGTACTCGGTTCTAGCTGTAGTGAACTTCATATCTTAACCATTTTCATTTGTATTTTTGTGAGAGACATAACCAGAGCCAAACGGACCCTTCATATCTTACTCATTTATGACATAACCAGAGCCCTATTTCCAACACACGGAAGCACTCATTTATGAGCCTCTGACATTGCTAAGATAATTATTAATTCTGGAAGTACTCTTTGATTCACAGTCGTACGCAGATCTCTTGTAGTACTCAGTGGAAAGATATATAACTAGACAAGAGAGGGAAAGAGGATACCTAAAAAAATAAAAAAATAAAAAAGAAAAGGAACAATTTTTGTGGTAAAATATGTTCTAACAAGTTACAACACTTTAAGATCACATTTATTTTATAAATTTAAAATTTTAATTTAAATTAAAATTTAATAATTTTTAAAATTTTTTTATTAAAAAAATTTAAAAATAAAAATTCAAATTAATGAAATAAAAGAGACTTAAAGATATATTTGATAAGAAAAAAAGTAAAAAAAAAAAAAAAGGTGGATAGATTTTAAGAGAAAAAATAGAATTATAAGTTGTTTGGTAAAAAAAAAAAAAAAAAAAAAAAAAAAAAAGTAAAAATAATATATATGTGTCATACTATTTTTCTTCTTTCCATAAATGGGTAGAAAATAGAGTGAAATTAGAGATAACTAATTAAAGTGAGTAAAGTTATTAAACTATTATTTTCTCTATCAACATCCAAGTAAAAAATTTAAGAGTATAAAAGTAATTTACGAGTATAATTTTTCCTTTCCTCTTAATTTAACTTTTAATACCAAATAAGTGAATGTAAGCTCCATTTCTTTACATCTTTTTGTACCAAACAACATAAAAGAAAAATAATTTTCTTTCTATCATTGTTATTTTTTATCACTTTCATATTTCTTTTCTATCTTATTTTCTTTCCTTCTTACCAAACATAGCATAAGATATATACTTTTTTTTTTAACTATTTTAGGACTTTCTTTTGTAAGATATATTTTTTTTCATTATTATTTTAGAATTTTCTAGTAAACTTTTTTTAAGGATAGTTTTTAATTATTAAATTTATTTAAAATCATATTAAATTAAAAAAATATAAAATATATCATTTTTAATACATATATAACAGTTGAAAAATAAATAATTTCTGTAATCTTTTTTTTTTTTGTTCTACATGAGAAATTTTCTATTATTTTTGCAAAAAGGAGAATTCTTTCATAGATTTAATTTTTTAATAGTTTCTCTAATAGTATGAGAAAAAATAAATTATCATATATAATTAATTACTTTTTAATTGTTATATTTGTATTTGTTCTATGTGATTTTGACTAAATATAACAGTTATAAATCAAGTTCTACTAATAGAGAGGCTTAGCGGAGAAACTCCTTAATTTTTTATCTTAAAAGACATTTTTTTAAAAATTTTTATGAGACCTTCTCTGATAAACCGACTTACCAGTAGAGTTGGTTCTTATTGTTGGATTTAGTCAAAATCACATTAGATTAAAAAAAACATACATAAAAAATAGTGTCTGATACATATTTAACAGTTAAAAAGTATGAAACTATCATTTTTATCAATCCTACTTGAGAAACTCCTTATTTTTATATTAGCTTCTACTAAATTTGTTTTTGTTTTTTTTTTTTTTTTTTGCCCTTCATTTTGATGTACATTATTATGATCTAATAGTCTTAAGTCTCGTTCATTTTACGGATTTGAGTTTTCAATTTGAGTTGAGATGTGAAATTTTTTTAGAGTTTTTTACTGTAACAGAAAAAGTTAAATGTAACATTTTCTAAGAGCTTTTTACTGTAAAAACTTAACATTAAAAACTCGAATCAGTGAAATGAACGAGGCCTTAATTTGTGTAGTTTTGATAGATTCTCTTTTTAATTAACTCCGCCACATCAATCCCATGACAAACTGTTCTTTTGTTTTTGTTTTTAAAGACAAATAATTCTTCAAAAAATCTATAAATTACCCCTGATTGGTCACTAATTTGAATTAGATTTTTCTACCAAGTTTAAATTCATATTTTTTAAGCATGTGTATAGTTTAGAACTTTAGATTTTATTCCTTATTCAAATTAAATAAGAACTGTCTAACTTAAAATTTAGTCCCTCATTCATTTTAATTTTCCAAACCATTTTTGAACTCTAAGTACACGCTTATTTTCTCTGTTTTTTACACCTATTTAAATACAATTTTTGATTTTATTTTTTGTTTAGATTTATACTTTTAACTACATATATAAACGTCAATTCAGATACAATTTAAACTATGTAGTTAAAATTTTCAATTCAAATAAAAATTATAAATCAACATTGTTTCAACCAGTGAATGAAACAAATGTTACATTAGTTGGATTTATTATTGGGGAGAATGTAATAAATAATGTATTTTTAAAACTAAATTAAGTAAATAATAAATTTTAAAATTATTTAAAATAAATAGTAATTTACGGTATAACAATTGTAAAAAGATTTATTTTCACTTAAATTTTCTTTTTACTACTCTTAAAAAGATCTTTTTTCACGTAAATAAAATTTTTTTTATCACAAATTATTTCTTACCAATCATCAATAAAACATTTATATAACAAATATTATTTACATTAAATATTTTTAAAATCTATTTTTTATTTATTTTAATTTTAAAAATATATTATTTACTATGATTTTCATTATTATTATTTATTACTACTACTACGCAGCATTTAGCTGCAATTGGAGTAAGAGGTAGACATCTTGCAGCGTAGACTAGTGTTTCGGGAAGTCAAAAATCCATCACTAACCCAGAATTGAATTAAAAATGTTTAGTTTTTATATTTAAAATTATTTTTATTTTATATATTTTTATAAAAAAAATATTATAAAAAATTATAAATCATGATTTAAAATAAAAAATAATATAAGAACCAAAAGTTTCCTTAATTGTTAGTTTTGATTAGGAAAAGACGAAAAAAAAAACGAGCTTTTTAGGCTCGAGAACCACGTGCCTTATAATCTTTTTGTCTAAATTTGTCCTTTTCATTTTTTTTTTCCATTTTTGCCCCTAAAGCCCTAACACATCCTCAGTCGGTATTTTTGTCCACGCAGAACCAAACAAAACTAACACGTATACTACTACGTTCACTCCACAGTCACGACACATAACAGCACAACAATAAATACCCCCCTAACCTTTCTCTTCTTCCCCACACAAATTCTCTCCATTACACAACACTTGTAATGATATATATCATGTTGATCACCATGATCACGATCTCTCTCTTTCTCCTGACAGTACTGCTTCTCTCTCTGACAAACTACACCAAGATCAAATGCCTTATCTCCTTCCACAGAAACCGCCACCGTCTGCTTGACTGGTACACCGACCTCATTTCCTCGTCGTGTTCCCAAACCATTGTCGTTCACCGCCTCGGCGCGCCCAGGACGGTTGTAACCGCCAACCAGACCAACATTGAGTACGTCCTCAAGACCAACTTCCACAACTTCCCCAAGGGCAAACCCTTCACCGACATCCTCGGCGACCTCCTCGGTCTCGGAATCTTCAACGTCGACGGCGAGTTCTGGTCCTCTCAGAGGAAGCTCGCCAGCCATGAGTTCACCACCAGGTGATCTCCCACTCGCATTTTGAAAATTTTATGAGTTTTAGTTGTTTCTTCGGTTATAAGAAAAACTCGCTCCCCGTTATTTCACTGGTTCAAATCACAACTCAAATTTTTATCATGTTTACTCTCCGTAGTTTTTATTTCTTTTATACTTTTCTACTGAAAATCTTTCTTGCTTTGTCATCTTCACGGCAGTCATATTATTTAATAAAAAAAAATTACTTTTACCTAATGGTTTCCTAATTACTGAAAAAAAAATTATGGTTCCGACAATATTCAGGTCTCTGCGGGAGTTCGTAGTGATGGCGCTCGAGCAGGAGACAAAGGAGAAGCTGCTTCCACTGTTGGAAGAGGCTTGCGAGAAGGAAACCGTTGTGGACTTGCAAGAGGTGCTGCGGAGGTTCGCTTTTGATGTCATTTGCAAGGTGTCACTGGGCATTGATTCGTGTCGTTTTGACCTTTCACGCCTGGTCAACGCGTTTGACCGCGCGGCGGAGATCAGCGCCAAGCGAGGGACAGCGCCGGTGTTCCTCGTCTGGAAGGTGAAGCGCGCGTTGGGGTTCGGGTCCGAAAAGGTTCTCAGAGAAGAGATCAAGCTTATTCACAATTCTGTTGCGGAGATCATCAAGGACAAGAGAAAAGCCCTTGATGATCATGATCATGATCATGATCGTGAAGCCAGATCATCGTGCGGTGGAGATTTGCTGACGAGGTTGTTGATGGCGGGCCTCGAGGAGGAGGTGGTGAGGGACATGGTGATAAGCTTCATAATGGCCGGACGTGACACCACGTCGGCGGCAATGACGTGGCTCTTTTGGTTGCTCTCCGAGAATCCCCGGGTCGAAAACGACGTCGTCGAGGAAGTGAAAAGCGTCATGAATAATGGTGACAATGTGTTGAATTATGACACTTTGCAGAGTATGAGTTTTGTGAAAGCATGTTTGTGTGAGGCCATGAGGCTTTACCCGCCGGTGCCGTGGGACTCGAAGCACGCCGGAAACGACGACGTTTTGCCCGATGGGACGGCGGTAAGGAGAGGGGATAGGGTGACGTATTTCCCGTACGGAATGGGGAGGATGGAAGAGGTGTGGGGAAAGGACTGTTTGGAGTTTAGACCGGACCGGTGGTTCGGTGAACCGGATGGGGACTACGGGAGCCGGTTTTTGAAGCCTGTTAGCCCGTTCAAGTTTCCGATTTTTCAAGCCGGTCCGAGAGTGTGTCTTGGGAAGGAAATGGCTTTTACTCAAATGAAGTACGTGGTGGCTTCTGTGCTGAGCCGGTTCGAGATTCGACCGGTCAGTTTGAACCGGCCGGTTTTCGTCCCTCTCTTGACGGCTCACATGGCTGGTGGCTTGAAGGTTTTGGTTCGGAGGAGATGCGACTAATAGTTGATTAATGTTATAAAATATCATCTCAATTATGATGTGATCGCTTAATTTGGTTCTGAGTAGATATATATATTGCCATACTATTATTGTAACGTATTAATGTGTGTGCGTACGTGTGCATAGAAGCAACTACTTTTTTGTAATTTTTTGTTTTCGTTGAAAGTCGAAAATGCCTCCTCATTTGTAAATTAAGATTAAGATAGTATAAAATGCCAGCTTTAGATATATTTGTATACGCGGGTTAATGGTAATGATGATGAAACATTCTTGATAATGATGTTAAGATCCAATCGCAGAACTCGATTGCGATATCTAAATATTTTTAGTCCGTTTAGTTTATTGATTTGAATTTTTAATTTAAATTAAGATATTATTTTATGTGAAATTTTTTTATTATAATAAAAAAAATTAAATCTAATTATTTTTTAGAATTTTTTACTGTAATAAAATTTAAATCAAGAAAATAAATGAAATTTTTATTATTATTATTATATATATAAAATAAATTCTAAGATATTGCTAGTTCTCTTCTACCATTGTTTAAAAATAAAAGCACAACCTCTTCTAAACAAGTAATAACTAAGATATATATATATATATATATATATATATATATATATATAACATCTTGTCATACTTGTTTAATTGAAAAAAGTATTTAAAAGATATTTAACATTAATCTAGTAAAACATTAATCACTCTTTTTGTAGATGATCATATGTGCATATAATGGATAATACAAATAAGAACAAGAACACTTAATGGAAAAATAAAATAACGAAATTGTTACAAACTAATTCAACCTTCCTATTAAGTTCAGAAAATAGAATTGGAATGTTGAGGCACGTGAACCACGTTTTCCTTAAAAGAGATTCGTTCCCTCCGGCGTGTGCTTAAAGTTACGTTGGACATCCGTCTCCCAAGACACAACGACAACGACGGTAGCTTGATGCACTTTTAGAATTGTTTGGCGAACTAGAACTGCATCTTTCCTCTATCACCAAAACCGAACTAAACGAAGGGAAAAACACAAGAACTAGAGAGAACCGAAAAGAGGAGAAGAGAATTCTGAAAAATGTGTGTTCTGTTCATGTGGAGTTTTGCCTTTATATAGGCTCCAAAATCCGGGTGTTACACCAAGACATTATGATGTAATAACCCAGATTTATTCCCGGAATAATGGTGTTTAAAGGCTGCCATTATCCCTGCAAAATAATGGAGCAAAACAGTTTGAATTCTCATGATGAATCCGGCCACAATGCATATCCAAGTTCAAGTAAAAACTGATGCAATAACCAGCTTTTATCATCACAATTAAGCTTGGTATTAAGCACACCATTAAGCCCCATAGCTTTATGGTAAGGTCAAACGGCTGGGAAAGACTTAGCTGAAGCAAAAATAAAAATTACAAAAGTAAGCTCGCACGGAGCGGGTTCTCCGGTCCTGCATTCGTGTCCGCAGGTTACAGGCGCACCCATTGGCCTCCAACCCACCAAGATCATGATTCGTACCCCCTGTGCATGAGAGAGCCTCTCTGGTATACATGCTTACTTAGGTTTCAAAGTGCAATCACTGATAAACACCACTAAGACTTCATTCCTAGTTAATGTGGGACTTTTTACAATTTTCATCTACATTTACTATTTCAAGAGACATACTTAGAACATTAATTTCTCATTCACCTAATATCTATTTTGAGTGTATGAATAATTGATTTCAATCTCTTCACAATGGAGAACGTAAATCCATCGAGACCCGTCTCAAAAATCTATTGGGCCCATCTAAATATGGGCCTCAAAATGGGCCTTTAAAATGCCTTAATAAGCCATTTTTTTCCAACACATATATGTATATCCATGAATATGTTCTTGTGCCCTCCAAGTTAAATAGGAGCAAAAGAATAATTAGAACCCTAGAAATTTGTCTGAGATTGGTACTAACTCCAGTTATATACCTAATAAAACACAAAATGAAAATTGATGGATTGGCTTCAAGTTCAAGCTAGCAGACACCAGAATTTGTGCAATATATATTATCTGCAAAAACAGATAAAAAAGTAATTAAGTAGAGGAGGATATAGTGATGCAGTGTATTTATAATCAGGATTCTGTATTATTAAGAGGGGACACAAATAAAATTATTTGTGAGATGTAATATAAAATTTTACTTTATTTATTGGGAGCACAAATATATAATTTCTTTGGAAAAAATTACACTCTATAGAGGAAGAAAAAAAATTAGAATCTCAGTAGCATGCCTGGTCAATTTTCATTTATTGTGTCCAGAACTTTTGAACTTTTCTCTGAAGAAAAAGAAGAAGATATTATTTGGAAAGACAAGATTCGTATTTCAAAATTTGTACCTTTTCTTCTATGTTAAACTCATACAAGAAAAATACCAATGTGATGAGAACTTGCCATGGAAAGATATGGAAAGTTTCATTATTAGAGTGTTATCCCATTTGTTTTCAAGTCCAGCTAGGGAACAACAATCTTTAGTACTGTTTCATATTAAATTGGACATCTATAAAATCAAGACATGTTTGGTACACCGTATAAACACTCATATTGTATTATTTAAAAATAATATACTTTGACAACATTTCATACATCATATAATTTAATACGAAATTTAAATTTGAGACAATACATATTATGATATTCAATATGGATAAAAATCTATGTATTATATTGTATTATACAATTTAATTTTATAAAACATAAAAAATATTTTCCAAATATCAAGGATAAATATTTTACTCATTAATATTACTAATTTTTTTTTCTCTCATCTCTCTAGGCTATTGTTTAATAAATAATAATGTGCATCATGCAGGCTTAATTGTGAAGCATTTGATTTGATAATTAGTTCCCTCCATTTTCCTTGTAAAGTGACAAATTGCTTGTCACATAAGAGTTTGGCATGTTGGTGATTCCGTAACTTTGATGACCCTTTTGGTCTTATAATGCTAATTCTTTGGCCATGTTCGGCGGCAAGATCGTCCTGGTGATGTGGTGCAGGTGCATTCATCGATTTCGTTTGTGATGGGCGGAAGCCTTGGCAACCCTGATGGCGGTCGAGTTGGTTAAGGGGCTAGAAGTTTCCAAGGCGGTAGACTTTCGCAAGTGTGTGCCCTATGGACCTCGTAAAGGACCGGGTTGTTGTTTTGTGGTCAAGATTTTCATTCTCACTTCTCTTTCAATTGAGTCGGGGAGGATCGACAATGTCATTGCTAATAGATTGAGACATTGGACTCTTTCAGCCCCTGTTTGTGTGTTGAGGGATGTTGTTGGTATTCCTCTTGGTCAATTCTCTCTTTTTGCTTCTATTTAAGCAAGTTGGTTTGCTTCTTTTGGCTTCGGCCGGGGCTGCTTTAATTTGTTTGTGCATGCCCTTAATTTGTTTATTTTTCTCTTTGGTTTTATGAAACGATTTTCTATTAAAGAAAAAAGTTGTTTTTAAAATGTCATTATGCACTGTATTACATCCGTTATGTACTACTACACTTCAATAACAAAGTACCAAACATGAGAAATTTTGCCCCTTGCATCTATAGCCCCAGTAGTTAAATGACAAAGAATAGTACTAATTACGTATAGAAGATGAGGAATATAGAGAGAATTATTTATCAACTTCTGTTTACAACTTCAGGGAAAAAAAAAAAAAAAACAAACAAATTTTGTTTGCAAAACACCTTGATCACGTAATGAAGGAAAAAAAAAAAAAAGGAAATAAAAAGGGAAGGATTTGCACTTGGATAGAAAGGAATTCATGGACAGTGAAGTACCCCCAAAGATAAGCTCAAGACATCTATTCTTGACGGTCAACTGATGGAGATAACCAGACACGCATGCATAGGAATAGAGATAAATATTAATAAAATAAGCTACAAACTTGAAAGAGTTAATCACATAAAAAAAAATCGATTTGAAAGAGTTAATTAGAATTTTTATTTTATTATATTAAAAACTAAATCATTAAAAATAATCACATTTAATTTTTTATTATAGTAAAATTTTTTTACATAAAATCACATCTCAACTTAAATTAAAAATTCGAAACAACGAACTAAACGAACAAACTGAAAATGTATCTTACTCTACAATTCACAAAAAAGAATATATATATATATATATATATATATATATATATATATAGTACAAGATATCAATATTAGTAGTAGAACAGCACAAAACCAAAAGATAAAAGGTTTTCTGCCGTTGACCAAGCAAAGTAACTAGACGCCCACATGCCAATCTGTGTTCTAATACAACATTATTGCTAGATATCTGCTTAAGTTTTAACTCCCTATGATTTGAATAAGGTAGCACGTGCTATATACGTGGCCTCGTGTATACTTGCTTATTTATTTATTGTCTGCTTTCATAAAAGTTTAACTTTGTAGTTATAAAACGTTGAGTATAAGTGTATCAAACCGGGTTTTGTACAATTAACATAATTGCTAAACTTATTCTAAAATGTATGAGTTTAATATCTATTTAACTAATATAATTATTTCACTAAAAGAATATTAATTAAGAGTAAAATATAAAGATCCAAGCTCATACACTCTAAGATATTTGTCTCATTTCTCCTTTACAAACTCAATTTTATGTATCTATTTAAGACTCGTTTAATTCGTTGATTTAAATTTTTGATTCAAATTGAAATGTGACTTTATGTGAAAATTTTTTATTATAGTAAAAGATTAAAAGTGACTGTTTCTGATAGCTTTTTACCGTAACAAAACTCGAATTTTAAACTCAAATCGATAAAATGAACGGGATCTTAAATTGAGTCTTGGATAACCCCATAAATAAGGTTTCACATTTACTAGAGAAAAAAAAATTATCACTAAAACAGAAAGAAAACAAACAATTGGAATTTGTTACCCACTCTGATTTTTAACCTGTCCTACAAAGTCCAAACACACCGTTTAGATTTTTCTTTTAATTTTTTTTTCTCAAGCAAAAAAGATTTAATATGGATCAATCTTCAAATAGCAAGGACAAAATGAATCCTGGCTCCTCGTGGCTCAACATTGATGAAGCTCACAAGCCAGCGTTTGCTAAAATATAGAAATGGTTTGAATGATTTTGTCTATTAAATCAATAAATCTAACTAGAACTAAGCAAAAGTCAGAAATATGTATCTCTTTTCCTCCTCCTGATCACTAAATGTTCCATCATCAATTCAATATGGTTGGCAAAGGCATAAACTTGTACTACTAAAAAAAAAAAAAAAAGGAGCTAATAATGCTGAAATCAAGATGGGAAAGGTACCAAGAAGAAACCAAACAAAAGGATGTTAATGCTAGAGTACAACCCTACAAGCCTGTCAGCTACTGACAATTCAATAATCCCTTCATTCAAGTGCTCCCAGGAGCATCACTTCCAGCAGATTTTCTGTTCAGGTAACGAATTACGGCATCTTCAACCCTGTTAATTTAAGCCACAAGAGAAACAAATTCAAATCAAGAAAATAACACAGTGATATGAGAATTCTACGGTGGGATATTGCAGGAAAAAAAAAGTATCAATGGAGACACTCCATTGGTAACACTCCTGGTTGAGTAGTCAGGCGTATGGTTTGTTTCCACATGATTTTGTTTTAAGTTCCTCAGGGCCGCCTACTTGATGAATAAATGAGTTTTAAGGCTTCCAAATAACTCGAGTCCACTAAGCGGGTTTGATGAGTTTTGGGGCTAAAGAAAAACCTATCTCGGTTGTAAAAATGACTCCATACAGAGATACACCACAAGAACAGGGGCTCAAAAATACCCCCTTTTTTTTAATCTACGGGCCCTTTGGTTCAAGGGTTAAATTCAAATTTTTGTGAGAACCATTTGAACCGGGGTTTAAACCCCTTTACCAAACATGCTCTACATGATTCTTGGTATGCAACAGAACCAATGTTTTAACTCACTTAGCATTAATGCGTTCTCAAATAGGTAATGGGAATTTTACTTAGGGGACGTTTTTTTCCTATATCCGTTCATGATTCTGAAATATGATTCATGATTCTCTATAGTATTTTTTTTTTTTTTACAAAAAATGCACGTAAAATGAGAATGGTTCTGAGTCATGATTCTGAATATATAAACCAAACGCCCTCTTAGTAACTAGAGGAAAACTAAATGGTCGATTCAAGTGAGATGTCATCATTCATCGATGTGGGAACTGCTTAGTGCATGTGAACCGTGAGTGTGCAAGTTGCAACAATATCAAATTTTCAAACTCAATTTCATTTCTCCAGTTCACAAAAAAAAAAAAAAAAAAAAAAAAAAAAAAAAAAAAACTATACATCAATAGGCAAACCATTTAAAGTAAGAAACCATTTTCAACAATCAATTGCAGGTGGAAGTAATAATACCGACAATTAGCTAATGGAAATATAGAGAATAGAAGCTTACCATGGTTGATTATAGAAATCAGAACGGCGCTCCTTTTCTGTGTTTCTGCTAGCGTCTCCAGCAACAAGCTTCAAGTCTTTACTCTGAGAAGCAATCAATGTATTAATAAACTCTGCCGGAGACTGACTAAAACCAAGAAAGAAAGCCCGACGTCTCCGGTGTTCATGGATCCTCTTAATTGATGTAGCAATCAATTCGTCACAAGCATCAATTTCCTTATTCTTATCGGCATTTCCCAAGAATGAAGACATTTCTTTCTCCAGAGGAAGAGGCACATCAACCAGAACATCATAGCAGGTAGTTCCCGCTGGACAGTTTCCTGAAAGCTTAATTTTATGCTCCAGATGTATAGGCTGCGGCGGACTTAAATGCTGCGCTAACTTGCCTGAAACCATGATAAATTTCATTTTCTCTTCCCCAAAAACTTTCTGAAGAGGAGGATCACACATGAAAGAAGTAGGGTCACTAGGGATCTGCAACTTCCTAGCTTTAACATAGTGCCAAATCGCAGCTATGACTCTAGTGCGCGTATCTGCCTCGATTCCAAGAACTTCACTCAGCGCTTGGGAAAGTTTAAATTTTTCTGGCACATAATTCATTTCCAGCCTTATCATTGCAGAAAACTCTTTATCCCCTTTTCGCTTCACCTCAAAGCCGTCATGAAGAACTGGTGAACGAGAACTTTCCCACAGAATCACATGGTTATCTGGATAAAGATTTTGGTCCAAGTATGTAGTAATTTTCTTGAAAAAAGATGAGAACTTGGTGCTATACTTAGGTGTCATTCCAGAAACCACAGGATCTTTTCCGTCTTCCAAGAGCCTCCCAACTATCTTAAGCGACCAAGTAGGGGGTTCTGCATTCTTGTTTTCGGATGTATTTTGTGTCTGATTTGCAAAGGTGTTGAATACGTAAATCCTTAGCGTTTTCTGGAAACGGGGAGAGATTTTAAAGGACTCCTGGATGGCAATTTTCTTCCTCGCCAAAGCAGTATCAATACGGGCCTCAAATTCAAGCAACTGAGTATAAAGGGCAGATTCAGGCAAAAGTGATGCAATTTTATCCGGTATCTGTTTATCAGGTAGTTTTCGCTTCTTTCTACGAGCAGCCGGGGTCAGCTCCATGGTCTTAAACGGCGAACTCGTATTGGCATTGGATGAACTTGGTGGCCGAGAAGGTGGTTTCTGGTTAGCTCTCTTGGCACTTCCCGTGCCCGGTGTCGCCACAGGAGGTGATGACACACCGGCATTACCAGTGTTGGCACTGTGCAAATGGACGAGCGACTGCGCTTGAGCCTGCAACTGAGATTGGAATTGGGTGTGCGCTGCATGAGCCTGCGCTTGTGCGTGGGCGTTCACAAACTGAGACTGAGCAAGTGCCTGCGCTTGAGGCTCGGACAACTGAAAATGGCCAGGAAAATGAGAACCACTTTGTGTTTGAGGTTGTGCTTGAGAAACAAGATGGGGCTGGTGATTCAAAGGCATAGATTGTGGAACCATCCCTGAATTACCAAAATGTGATGGGACCCCAACATTCTTGGCCTGATTGTTATTGTTCATTGACATTGTTCAATCTTTAATCCCAATCTATTCCGTCAAAAAAAACCATGAACCTAGTTGAACCACTCAGAATCTTCTACGTTTCCAAACCAAAAAACCAAAATTCAATCTTGGGCCTCCCTTGATCATAAACTTCTTTCAAATAATCCAAAAAAAAAAAAATCACAATCTGCAAGACCAAACTATATCATAAAAACCCAAAACCCTCTTAATTTCGGTTCCCAAAATCAAAAACAAAACCCGAACTTGGGGTCTTTTTCTCTTCCTCTTGCTCAAAAATTTCTTGTATATGTGCACTAAAACAGGTTCCAATTCTTCTGAAAACTTGAAAATTTCCAAACAAGAATTTCCACAAAGCTTGATTAATGGCTTCAGAAGAAGTACCAAAATCCTATTCAGAGACAAGCCCAGAACTCCAAATCACACAATGGACGTTAAAAGACGAATAAAATTACATTTCTGCTTCGAATTTATCAGAATTGAAAAAATCTCCCCAGCGGAAATTGAAAGAGCGAACGACGAATTATAAAAAGGATATAGAAACAAACAATTTAAAAAATATAAACAAAAACGAAAATTAATATACACAATTATATAACCACAATAATATAATAAATTTATTGAAAATCTTACTAGTCCAGTCTTTTCCGCTAATTCGTTCCCTCTGCTTTGAGATCGGCCATGGACCTAACTGAACCTGTCTCTCCTTCTCTATCTCCGCCGTTTTATGGAGTTCCCGAAGTTACAAGCTGTCGTTTTTCACGGGTTTACTTGACAATAATACTGGGAAGAATGGGAGAAAAGAATTAAAATTAGTAGGTTAATAGTTTATATAAATTAATAAATAAATTAAATTATTATTTTTGTGTATAATTTATTTAATTTATAATTTAATAAATTATTATTTATAATTATTTATAATTTATTTGATTATAAATTATAATTTAATTTATTTATTTATAATTTATTTAATTATAATTTATAATGGTTTATTAATTTTATAATTAATTTTATAGTGAGCTATTTTCTATTATTTTTAGTGATACTATACATGGAAATAAAGCCCAGCCCAGTTTTTTTTAAAGCCCAGCCCAATTTATTTTGGGCCGAATACAAGCTGAAAGTTCAAATCAACCAGTAAACCCTAGCCAGCTCCGAGGGTTTCTTTCGATGAATCTCTCTATCTCTTCCATATATCTCAGAAGCCCTAAAATTTTCCTAGGGATTTAGTGAGGGAAAAAGCTTAGTCGGAAGCGGTAAGATCAGCCATGGTGAGTTGTTCTGAATTTGAGTGGAATTGAATTTTGTTTTTTAAGAACCTAAATTGAGCTAAAATTGCTTTGTGTAAAGAGAAAACGTTCACAAAATTCGAACTTTTTCTGGTTCTTTGAATTGTATTTTAATTAAGTGAACTTGTTTTTGAATTTCAGGTGAAGTATTCGAGAGAGCCGGATAACCCTACTAAGTGTAAGTAATCGCTATATTTTTTTGGGGGGTTATGAATTAAAAAGATCGAAGATTTTCTCCTCTGGAACTTTTCTTTGGCGACCTAAATTTGCTGTTTTATTTTTTAGGGTTTGTTGATTCGAAACTAGGAAGGGGCATTATTTAAAATTCTCATTTTTTTCCGAAATTTTTCTCAGGAAGTTTGGATCAATTCTTTTATTTTTAGGGACAGATGTAAGAAACTTATTTTCGTGTAAATTTTTTGTTATTGGAATTCAGCCTGCAAAGCCAGGGGATCCGATCTCCGAGTTCATTTTAAGGTATGTGTATTCGACTTGGTGAATTCTCATTTGTTTTTATAATATATAAACTTAAATTGTGTGGCCAAATTAAATTAATTCATTGTTTATGCCTCTTCTAGTTGTAATAGTCGGAATGTCATTTTTCTGGTTGTCCCATTGGCATACACACAAACACACACACACACACACACACACACACACACACACGTTAAATTAAGGATAGCTGGTCAATCTCCGTTCAAATATTACCCTCATTATGTGATGGAATTTTGATATCAGAATTTTGGTATATCGATTTTTGAGTAGGCTGTTCTTGAGTAATTTAGCAATGGTCAATGGTAGTGAATTTCCATGGGATATTCTGAAATGTTGTCAATGTGCAATGCATTAAGTGTTAGAATACATCAGAAGAAGATATGGTGTTAATGTTATTTCTAAAGTAAATAGTTGATAGTTCTGCATATATTAACTATTAAGATCCTTTTCGGAGGCTTTTTTCGTTGCATGATTGGACTTCTTTTGAACTGACATTATTCATTTATGATCCGCTCTAGAGTGGCTGATGAAACATTCGGGAAATATGTTAATACCATACGTTAATTTTCGCTATTTCTTCTTGTTAAGTTCATCTCATATGTTTCCTACCGCTTGTAATTATCCCTTCAGAATACAAGAGAGACAGCTTTTGCTATTCGCAAGCTGCCTCTGACCAAGGCTAAAAGGTACTTGGAGGACGTTTTGGCTCACAAGCAAGCCATTCCGTTCCGTCGCTTTTGTCGTGGAGTAGGGAGAACTGCACAGGCTAAGAATCGCCACTCAAATGGACAAGGGCGCTGGCCTGTTAAATCTGCAAGGTTTATCCTGGACTTACTGAAGAATGCTGAGAGTAACGCTGAGGTGGGCATTATCCTGTTTTGCTTATCTTATTTAATCTTATCAGGTTAACTAACCATTGTGTATCTTTTGTTAACATTTTCTCTAGGTGAAAGGATTGGATGTGGATTCACTTTACATATCTCACATCCAAGTGAATCAGGCGCAAAAGCAAAGGCGTCGTACATACCGTGCTCATGGAAGAATAAATCGTGAGTGCTTGTCTATTGCTGAATTACTTTTAGTTTGAAAAGATTTTTAACTTAATAGTAATTGACCTTCTAAATTTCATTGGCAGCTTACATGTCATCCCCATGCCACATCGAGTTGATTTTGTCAGAAAAGGAAGAGCCTGTCAAGAAAGAGGTAATTCTTAAAGTTCAACATTATTTCCTGAAACTTATCTGTTGGATTTTGTAGCTGCATCTAAATTGTTTGGTAATTATCGTGCAGCCCGAGAGTCAATTGGCTTCTAGGAAACCGGAAAAAGGTCGAGCTATACGCAGCGGTGCTTCTTCTTGAGCGAAGAGGTGTACTAGTTGGAATCCTAAGTTCACCTTGGAAAAACTTTCTTGCTTCAATTTTGTGTTTTTATAAACCTCAAGCTTGTTCTCTCGGACATTTTTCTTTTTTTTGCATTCTAGGGCTTTTTGCTTCATGTTTCTGAGACTTCAATGGTAGTTCTTTTATATGAGTCGGAAATTCATGTGCGGACCGAAAAATCAATGGTTTGTGTTAAAAATTTTCTGTTTCTTCAGCGTGCTTATCTTCATTAGTTGGATTGAGTAACTGTGAGCGTATTAGGCAAGAAAATCAATAGTATTTGAGAAATTGTTGAAGCTTAAGAGAACAGATCATGTCTGAACATTTCCTTGGTAATAAATTGGAGTCCTATGACATACTTGTCTCGGGTTTCCCTTGAAATGGCATTGAGTTATCATTCATGAGTTTTCATACAGTGCATGGTTGGCCTTCTGATTGGGGTGAAAATGGTTTGACAATGCCTTTTGTTCTTTTCGTAACTCAAAGTCACAATTAAGTTTTTTTGCTACAATTTAACTTTTTTGTTAAGTGTTTTCTTTCATATAAAAAAAATTTAAGTTATAATTTAAATCGTAAAAACAAATTTTGCAGGTTGCTGCTAAAAGATAAAAAATAAAACAAAATAAGATAAAATGTGAGAGAGAAATTTGTCACTCTGGATTAGATTTGCTTCACCTAAAATGGATGAAAATGTCACTACGTAAGTCAGCACATTTCCAAATGTGAGTTCGATCCGGATTAAAATATGTAGGTTTCATTTATTTCACTAATTTGAGTTTTTAATTTTAAGTTTTTACAATAAAAAATTTTAAAAAAATATCACATATAATTTTTTTTTATTATAATAAAAATCTTTAAAAAAAATATTATATCTCAACTTGAATTAAAAACTCAAATCCGCAAAGTGATCGAAGCTTAATCTTCTTAGAAACTAAGTCCACTAATTATAGCAAAGCAAGAAAAAATATTTTAAAAAATCACATCAAAAAAGAATTAAAGTTATATAAGAGTTTTTACCAAAAAAAAAAAAAAAAAAAAAAAAAAAAAAAAAACCAGTAGTGAGATATTTAAAAAGAATTATTTTAATTAAAAGAAAGTGAGAAAAACAGTATTTTAGAAAATGATATTGTAAGAAAATAATCTGTGAAAAAATATGAGAAAAAAAATGGACAACAGGTAAAAGAAAAGATATTTAACTATCGCAATTTCTGTTTATTAATCACCAACTCAGCAGTTTTTGCAATACCAAATTTAATAGGCTCTGAACATTTTGAGTCTTAGTGCATGTTTGGTTGGGGGATTGAGGGATTCAAATCCCCTGATTAAGGTCAAATTAGTGTTTGGAAAGACAAAAATGAACAGTAAAAAATGTGATCTGAAAAGTGATTGGGATCATTTTGGGGCCTGATTTCGGAATTAGGCCCCCCTGATTCACCCGTTTGAAACCCCAGCGCACAGTAAAATTTATTGTGCACTTAATGCTCACACCCAACTTCCAACGATCCTGGCTTCCTCTCCCATGCTTCAGCAGAGAATCTGCAGTCCCTTTTGCCTCTCGCGTGGGTGAACAGCCGAGATTCCCTCTGGCTATTTCTTTCTTCTCCACTCTTCTCGTCTGTTCCCAAACGTCCTCGAACGTTGTTCGCAAGTTCCCCCTCGGTCGCCATTGATGAAAAGTGACCGGAGTAAAGGGGTTTTTGTCAACAATCAAAGAAAACTCCAGATTCGGTACCAATTTCACCGATACTACGAAAGCAAGCTCATTCCTCGACTTCACCGGAGAGAGGTCAGAAGGTCGTTGAGGACTCGAAAGAAACCATCTTCTGCGTTTGGAGTGTTGCATCTATTGTCCTTCATCTCGTCGTCGGATTCAAACTTTGTAATGGTATGTACTCCTCACCTTGTATTTCTCGTTGGTTTCTGGAGAGTGGATAGTGATTTCGTCTGTGACTTTGGTTTCTGTAGACTGGATAGTGTTTGATTTGGTTGTGATTGTGGTTTGTCGAGACAATGTTGGACTTGGTTGTGATTCCGGGTTCAATTTTTGTTTTCTAGAGATAGTGTTTACTTTCTGAGATCTTGGTGCATTTGTTTCTGAACTAGGTTAAATATCAATAAAATCATCAAGTTCTCCTCATTCTCATAAGAATTCTAGTGAAAAATTTGTCTATAGATGAGCTTCTTTCCCCCTCTGAAACTTCTAAGAAAGTGGTTCCAACTCTCATTGCCTAATCACTCTGAATCATGATTCAAATTATGAATTATGGATCTGACTCAAATGACTCAAATCACCATGATTTCAATCCTTATACCAAACGAACTCTAAGTTTCATGTATATCGATCTCTCACTACTTTGACCATAGAATTGTACTGGTTACGTTTTGTAAGAATTGTTCCCACACAAATTATGTTACTCATCATCCTTCATTCGAAACAAGAGCAAAGTAACCAAGATCAAGCACCAGATCAACATTGATTGATATGATAGATGAATAAACAAAAACCATACCAAAATTGGAATGGTTTGATTCAATTTTACTTAAAATAAGGTTTTAAAACTAGAAAGACGTTCGTGACAAAAGAGCACCAAATAAGGCATCATCTAAATTGCTAGGATTACAAAATCCCCAATGACGACAAGACACTTCAAACATATTCCCAGGAAACAAAATAGGTATATGAGAAACCAAAACAATAGCCACAACAAAAATGCATAATGATCTCGAAGTCTATCAACCTCTACCCACGATAAAACCTCTCCGAGCTCAAATCCTGCAACGAGAAACGTGAAACAAATCAACAAACCCGACACAATTTTTGCGGGGAAAAAAAAGATGAACAAATAAAATTCTTATTGAGACAACAGAACAGAAAAGCTAAAAAGTATTAGACTTACATATTTTGTTGAAGGCCACAATGTCACAACTCTGCACATATTCGTTAATTGGTTCCTCAGTGAGATGTTCCTCGATAAGAGTGTCCACAGAGACAAGGTCGTCGACAATGGTGAGCATTATCTGCAATTTCTTTATACCATACCCAACAGGTACAAGTTTGGCTGGACAAAACAAATAAAAAACCAAATAAGAAACACAATCAGAGTTTGCTACGAGCAGGATCAAAATAGCCAAAAAATTTTATGAACATACAAGCTCCCCAAAACAATCCCTCCATCTGAACGCCTCTGACTAACTCCTCAAGCTTCTTCATGTCTGTCTCGTCGTCCCATGGTTTCACATCCAACAGAACTGAAGACTTGCCACCTGAAAGTCACATCAAAGTCAAGCTTCTATTAAAACCTTTGCGAAAAGGGCAATCATATAAGAAAAAAACTCAAGCAAAAACAGCAAACTCACTCTCTTTCTTTTTTCCAGACGCCTTGACGGCAGCTGCACGTTCTTCTGCAGCCTTCTTCTCCTCTTCAGTCTCTTCACCAAACAAATCCACGTCGTCGTCGTCTTCATCAGCAGCAGAAGCCTGAAAGTTATATCATAAGCTATCAAATGACTATGACCAACTATGCTGGATATTCATCTACAAAAGCTAGTTATTATAATTTCTAAGCAAAACAAAATAAAAAATGCCAAAAATGGAGCAGCAATACTTGCCTTTGAGTCACCTGCGGGAGGGGTAGCAACTGCCTCCTCAGTGACCGGGGCGGCTCCCTCCACAACAACACCACTACCTTCTCCGGCAACACCACTAAAGTACAGCAACACGTTACATAATAAGTAAAACATAAACACAAAGCAAACAAACTGAATTATGAAAAAAAAAGGCAGGAAAACAATAATTGACATCATCCAAAGTTGCAAACCAAACAGTTTTTACGAGTTATGAACTTACGAAATCCTCAGAAGTGCCTCAATATGGTTGTACCAACGCGACACGTTCACATATTCCGCGGACGAAGCCTTCGAAAGCGCGGCGTGCACCGTGATATCATCCTTGGAAGCCTGATATCTGCCCACAGGAATATATATATATATATATATATATATATATATATGCAAATGAATACATTGTAATTTGAATACCGTATTATTTAGTGAAAATGAAACAAAGAATCTAATCCTTAAGAGTTAAGAATAAACAAAGCTTTTACCCAGAGATGTAGCTACGAGTTAACAGGTAGTCATCGAGTTTCTTGAGGCCAGCAGCCGAGCCCAGGTCGTAGAACGTAACAGCCATTGATATAATTTGTTCTTCCTTCTGGGAAAAAAAAATGCATCTGCGGATTAGAATACTGATTTGTGTAACTTTTTCCCTTCAACAAGTACGAGTTTTATGAGTATTAAAAAAAATCCAAAACATTGTCTACTAGCTGAAATCCCAAAATCGTTAAATAACTAACGATTAGCGAAAATTAAATTTTTTTTAAAAAATTAAGAAGACAATACGTCAAACAAATAACAATATTGAAAAGCTTAAAGTGTGTACATACGCTATAGGGGCGGATCAGAGCTTACCGGCGACTGAGCTGCGCAAAGCAGAAGTGAAGGAAAAGAGAGCTGCGGAAACGAGAACTGGAAAAGAGGAGCACCGAGAGGCAATATAGGGAGTAGGGTTAGCCAAATGGCTTTTTATTTTAAGATTACTCACACTAGTGCCCTAAACTTTGGAGAATTTCTATTTTACCCTTTAAACTTTAAAAACTCTCATTTTACTTCTAAATGAATTTGTCTTATTTAAACCTTTTTATATAAGAATTTCTATTAAAATTAAAAAGAAAAAGAGTGGTTTGAGTGTGGCCATGTATAGTGTTAAAATTTTAGAAAGGCCGCCTATAGCCACTGAAAATTTTGAATTTTTACCCGATGACTCAGCTTGTCCTGCCCAAATTTTTAAGCTGCTCGACCCGACCCGAAAACTACTTAGACAAGCTTTGGGCAACCTTTAGCTGCCCGTGCCCGGTCAGGTTGCCCGAATCCGACCGAGTTATCCGAATTTTTAAATATTTTTTATATTATTATATATATATATATTAAAATTTGAAATTTAGAATGAACACACGAACTATATAAGAAAATTATTTATTTACTAATTTTTAAATTTGTAATTCATGATTGCCTTATTAAAAATTTTACCAAGAAAAATTCAATTGAGATAAAAACTTAGTAAGGAAAAAAAAGAGTGTAATCATTGTGAGACAAATTATAAATTTGACGAATTTACAAAGTCTAAATACAAGATTACCATAACATTGTACAAAGTAAATAAATATTTACAAATTGCAATAATAGAATTTAATTTGAAGTAGAAGGATCGTCTTGAAAATTAAAAATTAATCTATTAAATTCGTTGATCCATTCTTGGCTTGCCAGTGAAATTGTATCGTGTAAGCGTTGGTCGGAACGATCCCAATCCTTGATGCACACCAAAGCTTCAATAATATCCTGTTACAATGCATTTCTCCATTCTTTAAGTATTCAGCCGGTTATACTAAATGCTTGTTCAGCTGCAACAGTGGAGACTGTGATCGAAAAAATATCTATTGTCAGTCGAGCTAGGATCGGCCAAGTTAATGCTCGTGCCCTCCACCACTGAACCAAATCAAACATTTCACTATTGTTTACAACTAAGCCCTCACTCAGGTATGTCATTAACTCATTGAAGCCACTGCTGCTGCCACCACCTCTTGATGAAGATCCACTCCCAGATTTTTCTTAACCTTGAGTCGTCGTCATCTTCTTCTTCTTCTTAGACAACCCTAAACATTCAAGAATGAATGCGGATTATCGGCTTGTTATTGCGGTTGTTCTACACGATGTGTGTTTTTAAACCTACTTTCATAAGAGCTATAGAGAGATAATATTTTTTCATTTATAATAGGAAATTAGTCAGTAGTGTCAATATCTAAAAAGTCACATATGTTATCTAATTCACTTTCTAAACCATCTAATTTTAATCTAGGGTCAAAAATAACACCGAAATCAGACAACATTGGTAATTTAGACTAATATTTTTTAAACTTCTTTTCCATAGAAGCGATAGGAACTCCTAAAACCTCGCGTGTTCTAAATTCACTAAATAATATAGACATTCTTAAAAGTTCTTCTAACGCTAATGGTGACATTTGGTAATAAGTTCCACTAAACTTTAAAGTAACTTTTTGAAATCTACCTAAAAAGTTAAACAAGAGTTCGACAATTTGCTAATCAGTTTCATCTATAAATCATGGTCCTAATTTTGCACTAACACAGTTTGTTATAACATCTTTATAAGGGATGCATTGTTCAAGTATTATATAAGTGGAGTTCCATCTTATGGGCATATCTAATGCTAATGCTTTAGGATTTTGATTACATGCTTATAGAAACCTAAACCAATATTGTATTCTTTGATTACTACTTTGAATCCAAGCAATGTTATTTTTAATTCTTTTAATATAACATGACATTGATTTTAAACCAAATTTTACTATTAAATTAATTATATGACATGCACAACGTTAATGAAATATATTATTATTACCGAATAAATTTAAATCATTTTCTAAAAGTTCTATTGCTTTAGTATTTGCAATAGCATTATCTAATGTTATGGTCATTACTCTATCACTTAAACTATAATCATCAATGACAGATAAAATTGTGTTATATATTAAATTGACGGTATGTTATCCTATAACACATTTAAAGCTAATATTCCCTTATCTAAATCAAAACCTTTATAATAATGTACAGTTATAGCTAAATAATCTTTGTTGGCAACAGCGGACTAAATATCCACCGTTAACGCAACACAACCACTAGTAGAGTTTATTAATGCTTCTTTTTATTGTTTATATAATTTTAATGCATCTTTCTTAAGGTAGTTCTTAAAAAAATTGTGTATTAAGATTATGTATAATTTTAATATAACATTGTCAATTTCTTTGTTCAGTAAAATTAAGTGGTTGATCTAATGTGGCTACTAATCGTGCCATTTCCATACGATCGACTTACGGATCGTATTTCCAAGTGGTTAGACCGCCGGTTTGTCAATCAAACGATAATTGTGTTTAGCAGAGATCGGGTCCGCCTCCTTGCTTTTGAAGACACTTTTCAGAGTGTCTTCTCAAGTGTATAGTGTCGTAAATAGTGTTACCTTGTAATTTTTCGCCATAATATTTGCATTGAGCTATGTATTTAATGTTACCATTATTGTCAACCTTCTCGAATGTGTTAAAGTGCTCCCAAATTGTTGAGGTGCGCTTGCATTTCTTCTTAGAACTTGCAACACTTGCACTAGCACTTCCACTTGCCTCTCCTTCACATCCACCACCATTACGTCAACGACCTCTAGTACGTCCACCAGAGCTCGGATTTACAGTTTCCTTAGCAACTTTTTCTGTAGTTTGCGATTCCTGCGTTTGAAAAAATTAGGAAATTGTCCTTCTTCAATGTTGAATTGGGCATCAATGGAAATATCATCATCATCATAACCAGAAGAAGCCATTATGAAAAATAAGAGAGATTGAGAGCGCTTTGAGAAAGATTAAGAAAGATCGAGAGAGATTTGAGAGAGATTAAGAGAGATTTAAGAGAGATTAAAAGAGATTTGAGAGAGATTGAGAGAAATTAAGAGATGATGAGAGTTTTTGGGTGAGGAAAATGGTTGGGGGATTAGGGTATTTATAGGAAATTTGTTGGCTTGAAAAAAAATTCCCTCAAAAATTCAGTTCCAACGGTAACACAAATTCGGGCAGTTGGGTCGGGTTCGGGCAAATAAAAAAAAAAATGAGTTGTTGAGGTCGTGCGGCGGTCGGGTTGGGCAAAAAAGAGGTGTTGTGTTCAAAATTTGGGCAAACGGTCAACAAAATTCGGCCAAAATGGGGTTACGCGAGAAAATTGAAAAAAAAAAAAACTGGCGGACAACAATCTTGACTTCTCCACTGGCGATGGAGAAATGGTTGGACGGAGAAATGGTTTTTTCTCAGGCTGCTCGAGCCTGAGCCTGGAAAAATGGTTGGACGGGCGGCGAATGGTGCCTGCATGCCATGCCTGAAAATTTTCGGGCATCGGGCATGCCCGCCGCCCGAAGTTTCAACACTGGCCATGTAGTTTTTATCTATTTAATTTTAATAAAAATTCAAATAAAAATATTATTCCCCCGTTTGAACTGAGTTGATCGATCCAACTTAAAGTTTAACTTTCCATTCAAGTTCAACCGTTCAAACTATTTTTAAAGAGCAAAAAGGTGTCCATTCTGCTTTCCACACCTACCAAATACAAATTCAAATTTTGTTTCATGTTCAAATTAAAACTTTAATTGCACATTCAAACATCAATTCAAACTACAATTTAAATCGCAGAGTTGGAATTTTTCTGTTCAAATCAATAAAATTCAAACTAATAAACCAAACGGGGGCTACGTGACTGCATTACTTTCTTTTTTCTATCTTTTTTTACCTAAAATTACAACATAAGAGTTAAGTGGGAATAATATAAAGTTCAGAGGACAATGTGAGAATTTTTAAAGTTCAAGAGACAAACTAAGAATGACTCTAATTCAAGAGTACCAATGATAATAATTCTTATTTTAAAGTACCACAAAAAATAAAAATAAAAATAAAATAAAAATCATAAAGGACTTTAAAGTCTTATTTGGTAGAGCTTTATGGAAGAGTAAATTGTAGATTTTACCTTTTACAATATGATTGGTCTAAAATTTTACCCTTTTAACTAAATAGTACCCATTTGATTCCTCCCTCATGTTTTCAATTGAATTTAAAAGACCAAAAGACCCTTAAAACTCCAATTCAATTGTGAATTTTTTTTTCTCTCTCATCAAATATCATATCTTTCTCCCCATCTCTCGCCTCCATTCTCTTATTTGTCCTCTCTCTTTTCTTTTCATCTCACACAACCTCTCATTCTCTTTGCGCTCTTTCTGTCGTCATCCAACCTTCTCTGCTAGCCATTAACTTGTTATCCCTGCAGGCACTAGAGTAGTTGCCAATCTATCTCTTTTCTGGTTAGAACACATCAAACTCATTTCCCCTCTCTCTCATCTCTATTCGCCTCTATTTGTCATTGTCGTGGCTAGAGAAGGACCAATAAGGCCATATCACACATATGCGAGATGATTCACGATACAAAGCTCTATCGAAAATCCTATCTTACCTCTCTTTATGTCAAAGCTCTATTGACGAATCTAGTTGATCCACGTCGACGACTGTCATCTCTTACCTCACTTTTCTGTGTCGTCTAATTCCAGTCCTTGCTAGTGTTTGAGATCGCAAACAGAAGGAACCAATCATCGTCGCCAGCGTTCGAGATTGCGATCGTGACAATGACTAATTTTTTATTAGAAGAATCTTCAGCAATTGATTTGGCTAGTTGGAGAATATATGATGTTGATTTGATTAATTTTTTTGTTGTGATTGTATTAAAATAAAGAACTTAGTGATAGTTTTTTCTATTTTTTGGATTGATTTTCTTTTGATATGTATATGTAAATTTTTGTAATTTATAATGTGCAACGAAAATATATATATATGTGTGTGTGTGTATTTTATAATTTAGCAGTTCTTAACTTGAGTTGTTAAATAAATATACTCTAAATCTATGTGAGTTTTAACTTTAATTTAAATTGGTGTTTGTAAAACATCACATCATAAAATTGATATTTAGATAGTGTGAGAATTGCGAGAAAATTCTAAACAATGTCCTGGTTTTACTGCAGTAATAGGTTCAAACCTATTTCATAAAAAAAAAGGTTCAAACCCATGTGAAGGAGGAGGAAGAAAGTTTAAAAAACAAGTTTACACTCCCATTTTCAATGTTTTTTGTTTGAATTTCAACTCTACTTGATTTAAAAATATATGAAAATAAAGTTGTAAAAAGATAGGTAAGGATGCATCAAGGTGGGCGGGACAAGTATGCTTCCCCTATTTCATATCCTACCGCCTTTTGTCCTTCATAGCAACCTAACTTAAAGCAATTCGAGATGTGAAAATTAGACTTTTTAAAAACTTACAAATTTCTATCTTAAAAAGTGGAGTGGCTTGTTATGTCTAAACAATTTAGGACTCATGCTTATTTTGTTATTTACCTGTCCTCACAAGATGATGTGCTCTTTAAAATCACCAATCTTATATTTAATGAATGGAGCCATTCGTTTGAGCTTGACGGGCTCTAATACTATAATGGAAATTATACTTTCTAGAGACTTGTGCTTTCATCTTAAAATGTCAAAATACTGAGTGGATTGAGAATATACTTATAAATTAATATTTATTGTTATGCTAAAACAATACGAGACTTTAATTTATTTTGTTCTTTACATGAAAATTCTTATATAGGGTTATTACTCTACCTATTTTGTTGGAAAATATAGCACCAAGTGTGCAGTGAAATTTTAAAAAATTTAAATCAATGCTAAAACCAATCAAGAACATGTTCATGATACTATATAACATAAATACTAAATATCTAAATTGTACATTTAGAGATTTAGGAAACAACACGTCTGATAGATCAAAGCATTCCAAACAGCAACCGGAAGAGCTTTAACCAACTAGTCTTCTTTGCTATTCTCGTTTCCACTATCAAAGTGCGGGTGGACACACATTGTTCAATCTCCTCTTGGTATTCTTGAACTCCTTCCAACCATAAGAGAGCCAAAGAAAAAATCGTTCTTGAGAATTAAACAATTTTTCCTCTCAGAAATTTTTTGCCAATAGCCCCCAAAAAGTCTCTCAAGTGATCTAATGAATAATGTGACTTACTAGGCTATTTATAGTGTTTAGGAAGTCATATTTCCATAACAATTAGGTTTCTCAAAGTTTATTTTGCTAATAGAGTCAGTTTCACCATGTCAGCACGCGCTACACGTTACAACCGGTCTATCGGTGATAGAGAAGTTATAACTCACCGGTCGACCTGTCCTTCATGAACTGGTCGACCTGTCTGAACTAGCAAAACTTGTTTTCCTAGTTTTTCAACACGGAAAACTTGCACAGAGCCTTAATTTTGATTCAAGCAACCCAATAGAGAAATTGTCTCATCAAAATAGTCATATAATAGTCTTCTTATATTAAATAACTCTTAAAATAATAATTCAATCAATTTATCTGGAATTAGTTTATCAATTAATTCACCTGATAAATCACTCATGGATTAATTAACAAATCTCATATTAACTTTGAACATCTTTTACGGAAATAACATAAGTTACCAATATGTAGAAAATACACTGTATCGTTACAGGAAATTATGTGAACTAGCACCCGATGGTATATAAATTAAGCTCCTATAATCACAACACTACTTGTAAACCAACAAGTCCGTCTCATAATTATAAAACTCTAGCGCTACTCCACTAAAAGCCTAGAGCTACATTGTCGATTTATATAGCACATTTACAAGGCTTTGATTAGCTTTCGTCCATGACTCAATATATTAGTGTATCATCCCCATAGGATATCCATAATCGACTTGAGGTCAAGTTCTGTTTTACCTTTCTGATTTCATTTATCTTATGTTTCATTGCCGCTCCATCAGAAAACTACTATTCATACCATTACAAATAGTAGACCATTAGATAACACATAGTAGTCTAATGGTCGATCGCTTGTATTTTCCAAACCACAGATAATGCATAAGAGGATATCATTGACTTTTTGTAGGAGCTATGGATTCCACTATTTATGAATAATGAATTTACGCATACACGAGTCATATTCCCAAGTACCGGTAAGCGTACATTTACATAATATCAATATGTCTCCCTTTGGTACATCAAAAGTTACAATTCAAGCATACGTGTTCATTATCCATCTCAAAATTAAGATGACAACATATAATTCATCAAAAGTGAATTGTTTTATTCAAACGGAATTATTAATTAAAACAAATCAACTTTGGTCCGATTCAATATAGATTTCACCATTAGAAACTATATCAATGTCTCTACCCATAGATCCTACCTCTGACAACTAAGACAAGCCGTCTCTGTTAGGAAGTAAACAATATAACAATCTTAACATGAATAAAGCGCCCAACTTTATTCTCTCGAATGTGGATCATATGTTTCAGACTATTATCTTTAGATTCATGTCTTCTGCATGTTATTTTTATTACATGTATGACCTAAAAATTTAGAATGACAGTCTCAGACTTTCAGTTTGCTTATCATACATTCAATTAATATGAGCATAACGAGGACAATACATAAATATATGAAATAAATAAATCTTTATTAATAGTTAAAATGCCTTAAAGAACATTGTTACATTTATTCTTAAGGACATAAACACTAACATATTTATATATTAAGAACTAAAAAAATTAACACGACATTGTAAAAACTTACAATAAAATTTATTAAATTGAATGTAAAATACCTCAATGTAGCCACTAAATCTCATGAAAACAAACCAAAATCTTAAAATTGATTCAAGCTCTAACTGTAATAATCGAGAAAATTATAGAATTAAATAATGTAAATTTATTTATTCAAGCCAATGATTTTTCTCAAGAATATCATGACATATTTTGTAACTAAGGGATTTATGGAATTAATATCAGTATTCCTAAATTCTGTAGTAAAGTTTATGATTAGTTCATATTTTTTGAGCAAGTAAATTCAGTCGATAAATTCTTACCACAATTAAGGCGAAAGAATTCTCAGTGCATATACAGTTTAAGAATTTTAATCTTAGAAATCTTTCAGTGCAGTACAATGTTAGCAGCGTATAGAGAAACGCTCTGACATTCAAAGAGAAAATTCTTAATTTCTGAACAAATAAGGGAAATTATAATGGTAATGCTTTTAGTAAAAAGATTTAGATACGATATGAGCTCGAGAGTTGATACCGTCTGTAACAATGTCATTCCCAAGATATAGTGTAGAAAAAGTTAAAATTATAATTTATACAATCTAAAAATGTTTTCAAGACTAGAACAATCTAAGATATTACAGGATTAAGAGCTTAATTCGATCTTGAATTATTTGGGGATTAGTATCAGACTATAAAGAAACAGTAGAAAAGGAGCCGTTAGAAACTAAAATTTCTTGCCGGCTAAGTTAATTCTCTATAGCCAGTATAAATCTTAACTGCCTTATAGAGAACCTTAAGAGATAAGCTTAAGGAAGTAATGATAAGCTTATATTTATGAGGGGGGACAAATGTTGATCAACCATTGGAGATAAGAAATTTGAGAATCTCCTATTTATCTTCTCTAATTACGGTCGGACATGTAGAGGGCCAAGTGGCGATTAATGATTGGATGAGCGTGAGAAGCTTTTCTTTTCTCATACCATTATAGCCGGCGAATGAGATAAAAGCACCTATTGGATAAAATTCAATTATCTCTCATCCTTTGCATGTTAGCGAGATGACATCAAGAAAGCAGTTAAGAATTTAAGTGAGATATGATCTATTTTTCACCTCACCCTAGTTGTCGAACCAAGAAAAGTAGGATTTTCAATTGATTGGGGTTGATTGAGTCAAAAATATTATCGACCAAAAAGCCAACCTAGTCAAGGTTGAAAAAGTTGATCAAGTAGACTAACTGTCCAGAAAACATAAATCAAATGCGCACTGGTTAGAAATTAAACTGATCTGAAAAAAAATAACCATTAAATATTGATGGTTGGGATTTAGTGACTTTTTTGATGGATGACTGAGATCATGCCATTTGTCTAGTAAGGTGGCCGACCAAGCTTGGAAGAGAAGCCAAGAAGTGATATTTTTAGTAAATTTTTGCAAAAGAGACCTTGAAAAAGTTAATTACAATTAGGTCGTTCTTCCTTATTTCAAACGTTTTAAGAGGTACGAACACCATCAAAGGTTCATTTTTCACGCCAAGAGAGAAGAGAAAAGCCGGCCAAGAGAGAGAGGGAAAAATTTACCAAAGTGAAGAAAAGCAAGTTTTAAGCGAAAATTGATCGAACTACTGAGGATTAGTGACTTTGGAGTTTATTCTTCATTCTTTTAAGGTGAGATTTTAGTTTTCCTCTCTTTTTCTTACCATGGCTGAATCCTTGGATATGGAAGAAAGTATGGAGAAAGTTTGATTAAGATGATGATTGAATTTCCATTGATAAAGGAATTGAAAACTTAGTGATTAAATGATGTGTTTTTGGTTGTTAGATTATGTTTCTAGCAACTTTTGGTTATGAAAATCCTTGTGAGAAATTGGATGAAACCCTAGAGTATGGTTTGTAAGATGATAAAATTGTATGAGAAAGGTTGTGGATTATGTCTAAGAGTTGGGTTAATGGATAAAACGAGCTAAGAATAGCTTGAAAAACACAAAAAATTAGGTGAAACTTTGTCGGATTTTAGTTTGAGAATTTAAAGTTAAACTTAGTTTTAGCTCTAAAAAGAAGCTTTAAACTATTTTCATAGAAAGCACTGCAAAACTGTTAAAATAGTTTTGGTGTTAAACAAAAGAGTTCATTGAAGAACTCGAAATGTAACCTTAGGAAAGTATGTCGATTTCACACTTTGTTTAATGAAAAGTAAGGTTATGAGAATTTAATAAACCTATCTTTAAATTAGAAACGTGGTTTTATAGTCCCTTAAGGTAGAAAAGAGAAAGAAAGCCATAAATAGAGAAATTAGACTTTCTTACAAGCTTGCTAAAATAGAATAACAAGTGATAGTTAATCTCACAATCTTTATGGGTGTTTATTCTCAGAAACAAGCAAGAAAGAGAACAGACTGTGTGGCGACTAGAGGATTCTAGCTTTATAAACCAAGTAAGTATGAATCTCGCCTACAATATAAATAGATTTTAAAATAACAGTACACATGGATTATATATGTTTGAGTATATTTCATGTTATAGTAATAGTATGTTATGCTATGTCATTTTGCATGCACCTTAATAAGTCAAGAGAAACTTATAAGAAGAAACTCAATTGAGTGCCGTACCAGCCTTCGCAAGTGAGGTAATCAGACTCCGCAAGGGAGATAAAAAAAATCATTTGCAAGGGAGACACTCAGTTTAATTTAAAATCACGATGTCGTTGGGGACCTTACAAACCTTCATGTCCTGATGATTACGTGCAATGGTACGAGCACTTGGGTCCATCAGTAAATAAGATAAGTTCAGACAGTAAAACTATGATAAAACATCATATGTCAGCATAATCGGTTCATGCATATATAGTCATGTGAACTTACAGAAGTTTTGTGAGAAACAGTTCATACTTGCTAAGTGAAAGCTCATTTTAGAGTATTTATACTGTAAGCAAGTAACCTGAATCAAATACTTGACGGACTGTTGGCAAGGCAGTGGACGAACGGTGTAGAGATCGGCGACTGTATACCGCATGTAATTATTTTTACAACAGTTTAAAATGTTAAATAATTTTGTTAAAATATGACTCTGACTTTGTATGTTGAAAGTTTGTATTAAGATTGTCAAGTTTATGTAGGTAAGCAGTGTTTAAGGAGCAAGTAAATACATTTGCATACATTTATGCCTTAGAAAAGGATTTTGTTTTGAAGTATAATCTTCATGTTATGTTTAAAAAGGGAAATCAAAACTTCTGTTATTATGATATAGCATTTTGAGAGAAAGTAACTGATGTTCAAAATGAGATAGCATTTTAAGGAAAAGAAACTTATGTACAAAAATGTTATAATATTCTTTATAGCATTTTTTTAAAAAGAATTCTACAAATTTCTTAGAAATTCAAAAAGTATAAATATATTAAATTCAGCTACAGTGACGGTCATCTAGTAGGGTCATCACACTAACACTAACAAATTAAAGTATCATAATTGAATTTGAACTCAACCATAAAAAATGAATCTATAATATTTAATTTAGAACTAACATAAACCAATAGATTAATACTCTAAAAACATCATTATATATATTAATATTACATACATGTATATATGAAGAAAAAAATTTACATAATCGAATCAGAAGTTGGAATAAAAGATATTTAAAACTCGTTTAATTTATTAATTTAAATTAAAATATAATTTTATATAAAAATTTTATATAATAAAAAAATTAAATATAACTGTCTTTAAAATTTTTTTACTCTCATAAAACTCGAATTACCTAAACTTGCACCGGAGACGAAGCTAATTTTAGTCGTAATACGCACCCCATTTTCTCTACTACATATTTTTACATATATTTTTTTTTCCTTTAACCAAAACAAGTATTTTATGCGAAGGAAAAGAATAATAAGAAAAAAAAAAGTAAAAAAGAAAAAGGTACAAAATAGCAATGCTTCTCTTCTCGTTTTCTCATCTATAACACGAGTGACACAGAAATTATCAAAAAAAAAAAAAAAACACAAGTGACAAAGAAAAACAACCACTTGACACAATATCGTTATCGAAAAATAAAAAAAACAGCCGCGGCGCATTTTAGAAACAATCAGAAAGCCACGCTTAACTTATACCACTAACCTCTCCACAGTCACAACTTCACTCGCTAAAATGTACCGCTTAACGTGCGCCGTTGGGAGGGAAGGGGCATCGAATTTCCGTGCACCAGCCACGACAAAGTAGAGAAAAAGGAACTACTATTATTTATCATTATTATGTTATATTTTATTTTTTAAAAAAAAATTAAAACAAATAACAAAAAAAAAAGACTATAAAAGGGAAAAGCTGAAAGCAAATCCATGAAAATAAATTTTTATTTCCTTTATATCTATTCTTCCTTCTTCTCCTTCTCTCTCAGTGTAGCGTTTGTATGTACAACAATTGAAAAAATAAAAATAAAAGAGAAGAAAAGGAAAATAAAAAGAAAAAAGGAAGACCAGAAGAGAGAGAGAGGTGAGTGAGAGCCATGGTTTCAACGAGGCGAAGTGGATCTTTCTCCGGTAACAACAGCAAAAGATCTTCGCCGTCCGACGATAAACCGCCGTCACCGAAGCGTCCAAAGGTGCTCCGGCGAGAAACATGAATCCATTTCATTTCTTTTGTTGGTGGAGCTTCAAAGTTTGGGTCTTTCTTCGTGGTTGTGGATTGGGAGTTCTAGGGTTTTGATTCGGGGGTTTTTTTTTTTTTTTGCAGGTGGAGAATGGTGGAGGCTCGGAGAAGTCGATGCCGGCTGCGGAGAATTCAAAGGAAGTGCGTACGCCGACTCCGCCGCCGGCCGATCCCGGAGAATGTGGTTCCGGCGATGCTCCGATTGCCGGAGACGGCGCGAGTTCCGCCAAGACCGAGGCGGCCTCGCAGGCCGTCGCTGTGTCGACGCCGATCGCCGAAGGTAGCTCATCACTCGTATTGTTATCAGTTATTGTTTTCGTTAAATTTGGGGTTTTTTTTTTTTTTTTTTTAATTTCTTTCGTTGAAATTTCACTCCTTTTGCTTTTCTTTTTTGTTTGGCTGGTTTTAAAGGGACTTCGCCTTTAGCAGATAAGCCGAGAAGTTCTCTATCATTCGGTTTTTACCAGAAAACTTCAGGTTTCGAGACGTCAGCGCCTTGGTGTAGACTTTTGTCTCAGTCTTCGCAGGTTATTACTAATTAGTGCTTCACGACTTTCTGAGTTCTTTTCTTTTCATTTTTATATGCATAACGAGATATAATCATACTTGAACAATACTTGATTAGTTTAAAGCTAAAGGTTTGATTTTTATGGTTGACTGTTTTGCATTTGTCTCAACTCTAGAATCCGAATATTGTCATCTCCACGTCGAATTTCACAGTCGGTTCAAACAGAAGCTGCAGCTTTACGTTGAAGGAACAGTCTATCAGCGGTGTCCTGTGCAAGATCAAGCGCACACAGGTATTTTTTTCAAAGTGGGTTTTGAGATTTTAGTGGGGTTTTGCGGCACTGACACTTGAGCACACGCACAAGCACTTAACTTTGCCCCTAGAAGTGTTATTTATTTTATTTGTTTTCACTCTTGGTCGTGAAAAGGCCTTTCTTTTAGTTGTGGAGAGGGGTGTTGCAATTTCTTTTACTCGGGTACTTTTTCTTTTCAAAGTTGAGCTTCGTAAATGTATATGCAGTATGATCACTCATTCTTTCTGGACATTATCAGCGTGAGGGCAGTGCTGTAGCAGTTCTAGAAAGTACGGGAAGCAAGGGATCGGTGCAGGTTAATGGTACAACGGTCAAGAAAACTAACTGTGTACTTAACTCGGGAGATGAGGTGGTCTTTGGATTTCTGGGGAACCATGCCTATGTATCCTTCCATGCCCATATATTGACATTTTTTTTTACTATAGATAGAGTTTTAGTTATAGGCTATATTCTGCATTTTTAATTTTTCAATAGTGTTAATGTATCTTTCACGCTTCTTCATAGGAGTGGTACTTGGGATAATTTCCTTAATTTTCATTGGCATAGATTTTTCAGCAACTCATGAGTGAGGTCGCTGTTAAGGGTACAGATGGCCAGAGTGGTGTTGGTCCTGTTGGAAAATATTTGCATCTTGAAAGGCGGACGGGAGATCCTTCGGCTGTGGCTGGGGCTTCCATATTGGCATCTCTATCAAGCTTGAGACAAGACTTATCACGGTGGAAGTCTCCAGGTCATTCCACTGGTAAAGTTCATCCAGCTGAGGGACCCTCTCATTCTGTTGTTCATGATGGCACAGATGTTGAGCTTGATGGCCCGGAAGGCATGTCAACCCCGAACTTAGGAAGTGACAAAGCTGAAGATACTGGAGCGATCGACAAGACCCCCGACTGCAATCCAGACTCTGGCACAGAGGCAGGCAATGTAAAATTCTCTGGGGTGAATGATTTGCTAAGGCCTTTATTGAGGATGTTAGCTGGATCACCTAGTTGTAAACTAAAATTGAGCAAAGATATATGTAAACAGGTCTTGGAAGAAGCAAACGAGTGGACAAAGGATTCACAGCCAGCGTCAACTTCAGTCATGTCTTTGCGATGTGCAGTGTTTAAAGAAGATATTCATGCAGGGATTCTTGATGGGAAAACCATAGATGTTTCATTTGACAACTTCCCATACTATTTGAGGTAGAATTTATTTTCATTTTGCATTATATTTTCCTTTATTTTCTTCACATGTATTTCATCCTAGTAGATTAAAATGTCTTGCAGTTTTTTTTTTGTTTTTGTTTTTTTTGTTTTTTCAATTAAAAAATAAGATTCACTGCATTTTTTTTTCCTATACACAATGATCTCTCCTTGCATGGCATGCTATTCCTCTGACTCGAACTGTGGTATCCCATTTTGTTAAATTGGTTTTTCTCATCCTCAAGTTCAGTGGGAAGGAACCAAGACCAAGAGTGGTTAACATGAGCTAAAGCCAGGCTAAAAGGCCTAGAGGCCTTGTTTCCCATAGGGACTGGTTTTAACATATTTCACCCTGCTCTGTGGGACTTTTTATGGTGATTGCAAGCACCTGATTTGGGTGGGAATATTTGGCGTAATTGATTCTTTATAATGGCGTGTTAGTCTTTAAAATGATACTGATAACTGAGTCTAATCCAAAGACCTTTTAGGATTGATGTCCCGACACATTTAATTTGCTCTATTACTCTTGTTTACGTAATTACCTAGTTTTACTTTATTGTTTGGTTCTTACTTCTGAATTTTGTGTTGCATGCTTTCTAATCTTGAATGGTTCTTCAGTAATATGTGCCTTTTGTTTTTAACTTTTGCAGTGAGAATACAAAAAACGTTTTGATTGCAGCTTCGTTTATACACCTGAAACGTAAAGAACATGCAAAATACACAACACAGCTTCTTACTGTGAATCCACGAATATTGCTTTCTGGTCCTGCAGGTTTGTCTGATTTGCTAGTTTTATTTTTGATTTCAGGTGTAATATGCATTTATAGCCCATTAAGTTGATAATTTGTGTGTTTCAACATCTTGTAGGGTCAGAGATATATCAGGAGATGTTGGCAAAGGCCCTTGCTAACTACTTCCAGGCCAAGTTGCTCATATTTGACAGCCACTCTTTTTTGGCTGTAAGATAAACAGCACTTCCTCAATTTTGGAATTTAACTCTCTAGTTTTCTATTGCTGATTTACTTTGATTCTGTATCCATCTTGATTCAGTTAACAGTCACGTTAAAAGCCAATGAATTAATGTCATTTTGACATTTGTATTTCATCACTGCCATAATTTTCTTCTTTCATCAATCATACTTGTCAATTGTCAGAGATGATGGAGGCTAATAACTTTAAATTATTGACGATGGATTGCGATATAGGGCTTATCATCCAAGGAAGCCGAGTTGCTGAAGGATGGACTTAATGCGGAAAAATCCTGCAACTGCTCCAAACAAGGCCCTGTACTCTCCGATGCGACGAAGACCATGGATCAGCCAAATTGTGAAGCTGAGACACCAAGCTCTTCAAATGGTCCTACTTGTGGCCTGGAATCTCAAACGAAAATGGAGTCTGAGACTGTCCCCTCTTCTTCTGGGGCATCTAAGAATTATTTATTTAAAATAGGTATACCACTTCAACTAGCTCCGGAAAGGCCCTTTACAGTAGGCTTTCACGTGCTTTCCTTTCTTTCAGTAGTTAACTTAATATGAATCGTGCAGGTGATAGGGTTAGATTTATTGGTTCAACTTGTGGTAGCCTGTATTCTTCATCTTCATCGAGGTACAACCTTTACAAATAAATTATTCATGAATCTGCTCCTTTTTTTACCCTTTTTTTTGTCTCTCTAGGGAATGCTTGACATGTTGATGCTCTCTTACATGATATATAGGGGCCCACAGAACGGAGCACGTGGAAAGATTATGTTACTTTTTGAAGGCAATCCTATATCAAAAGTTGGTGTAAGATTTGATAAACCCATAAATGATGGGGTTGATCTTGGGGGACTTTGTGATGTAGGTTATGGATACTTCTGCAATGGTATGACTTGGCATCATTATTTCCATAAACTCGGGCCCTTAAAATGTTGCTTTCTGCATTTCTTTACCCCTTAATACTGAAGCTCTATGTCTTACTCCTCCCTCTTCTCTCTGTAGCTTCTGATCTTCGTTTGGAAAGCACGGGTGTAGAAGAATTAGACAAGCTACTTATTAACACATTGTTCAAGGTTGCATTTAACTTTTTTGGTTTGCTTTCATACTTTGTTCCCCCATGGCCCGGTTCCTTATTAATTTAAAATAATCTTCTTTCCAGGCTGTACATAGTGAGAGTAGAGATTCTCCTTTCATCTTGTTCATGAAGGATGCTGAGAAGTCTCTTGTGGGAAATACAGATTCATATTCTTCATTTAAGAGTAGGTTGGAAAAGCTTCCTGATAATGTGGTTGTAATTGGTTCACATACCCAAACTGACAACCGAAAAGAGAAGGTAATACTTATGTCTTCGGTTGAATGACCATTGCAAGAAGCTGAAAGTTTTCCTTTAAAATCTTCTGGCAGTTATTGCACCATGCTGAATTTGTTTATGCTTTATGAAACTTTATGTTAAAATAAAAAGGAAAGTGAAAGGTTCTAATGAAATGTTGAACTAAAGTATCTTTCTGGGCGACCTAACAAATTTGGGGAGCTTTGCACGAGAGGTTGGCAAGCGCTAGGCATATAGCTTACTCCTAAATTATCTAGTGGCTTATTTTCCTGGTAAATTACGCGGTTCATTGTTCCAGAATACTGTAGGTTTGGTGAGGCTCTAGATTTGAACTTGATCTCACTAGAACAATTAAGCAGATTTCTAGGTTCCTGTTTGTTTCAACAACTCAAATTGTTGTTAAGGATTCAAACCTTAGTTCAGGATTTAAACTGGTGTTTGGGAGAGGAAAATTCAAGGACAATTCAAATAATTAACAATGGTTCAAGGACAACTCAAATTGTTGATTTTAAAATTCACCTCCCCATCTAAATTTTAACAATCCAAACTGTTGTCAACAGTCCAATAGTTCCATATTCTACTTTTTCTCTCTCTTCAATTTCAATCTTAAAAATGCCAAAACTTCTCTGTTTTAATTCCGATTGAGATGATTTTTTTAATTTGCTTATAATGAAGAGAGGAACAAATTCCCACTCATATTCCATATTTTTTAATGTCATTTATAATGAGGTTTTATAAGATTTGTTACAAAACTCTAATGACAGTTTTCAACATTTTATCCAAGTACATTTTAGATTTTATTCCCAATTCAAATTATAATTTATTTGTATATCCAAATAACAATTCAAATCACAGTTTGAATCACCACAGTTTAGATTCTACAGTTCTAACCTAAAAGGTTCAAATCTCCACAGTTTGAGTTGTTGAAACAAACAAGCCCTAGGATATTCTATGAAAAGGAGGCGTATATGTCTTTTGCCTTAACTTTAAAAAAAAAAAAAAAAAAAAAAAAAAAAAAAAAACTAATATTTGGGGTGTCAAAGCTTGATTTTATGAATCTGTGTAAATCCTGTTTTAATAAAAGTAAGAGATTAAAGGGGATTTTTCAGAAAAGTAAGCCTTTAATGACCTAGCAAGTGAGCATTTATTTTCTGTTCTTTTTCCTTAGCTTGTCCCTGGGGTTTCTTGGGTTTTCTAAAATTTTTATGAATGTTTTAGTTGTTTATTTGGTTATTTTTTGTTCTGTTTTGCTTTCTTTTTCTTAGTCACATCCCGGTGGTCTGCTCTTCACAAAGTTCGGCAGCAACCAAACTGCTCTTCTTGACTTGGCTTTTCCGGTAATGAATATGGCTCATAAGACTATTGTTTTCGACCTTTTCTGTTGTTAACTTTCTTTTGTTCAATGTTTGGAACTAGAAGGTGTAATACTTTGTGGATTTTTATTGCTTGCTCTGTAAATTTGTGCTACGAGTTGGTCTGAGATCATGGTGTTAACATCTTCTAAATTTCTCAGGATAGTTTTGGAAGACTTCATGATAGAGGGAAGGAGGTTCCGAAGGCAACAAAACACCTCACCAAGCTCTTCCCCAATAAGGTTACCATTCATATGCCACAGGTTTGTATAACTTTACATCCGTCCCCACACACTCTCTCTCTCTCTCTCTCTCTCTCCGGCAGTGGATAATTTTATGCTTGTTTCTGGTTACAGGATGAGGCACTTCTTGTTTCATGGAAGCAACACTTGGATAGAGACGCTGAAACCCTTAAAATGAAAGGAAATCTAAATCACCTACGCACCGTGAGGACCTTTTCTTCTGCTCTATATACCAATTGGAATTTTGTTTTGTTGTAGGGGCGATACTGTGTAACACTACATTTTGTGGCCCATGGTTAAAACTTAAAAAGTTTCAGTTCCTATTTTCTGCTAGGTGGGCCTTTGGTTATTAAAAAATATGGTGGAAAGATAAACTCACGGTTTAACTGCTTGCGTACACGCACATTATGTTCATAAATATTTGCATGGACACAGACATGCATAACACTTGCCTTTAGAGTACTTTGTTGTGTCATAGAATTTTCTTTCTGAGCTAAGTAAAGCATTCCAAGTGATAGGGAGTGGGAGCAGCTACCTTGTTTGCATCTAGGAAAGATCTGTATTATTCTTAAGAAGTTCTTAACTGTTTTTACTTTATATTCTATCATCCCTGTTTGAACTTTGAACAGGCGATGAGTTATATGGAAATATCAATTACAGTTTACTTTTATGTCTAGGTTTTGGGTCGGACTGGAGTGGAATGTGACGGACTTGAGACATTATGCATCAAGGATCAAACACTTACAAATGAAAGTAAGTTCTATTTTATAGTATAATGTTCTTTAATAGTATTTTATTTTATTTTATTTTATTTTTTGTCCTCTAATTTTTTGTAAATTTCGTCATATTTTGTAGGTGGAGAAAAAGTAGTTGGATGGGCTTTAAGTCATCATCTCATGCAGAACCCTGAGGCTGATCCTGAAGTGAGACTTGCTTTGTCTAGTGAGAGGTAATTGATAGGTTATTTCCTGGTCTTAATTTGAGTAATAGTTAGCTGAAATATTAGTCACTGGATGTATATGACACAGTTGTAATGCCATGTTGCAATTCTGGCAGCATCCAGTACGGAATTGGAATGCTACAGGCGATCCAGAATGAATCTAAGAGCTTGAAGAAATCACTCAAGGTAATAGTTTCTCTTTGAGCTGGATTTTATCCTTTTAGCAAGGTTTATCTGTCAGAACTGATAATTAGAATTTTATTATTGTAAGAAGCATCAGCTTGACTTTTTTCTCCTCCTCTTCTCTCTGGCTTCTTTTTTTTTTTTTTTTTTTTTTTTTTTTTTTTTTTTTTCTTCTGCGGAAATCAGGATGTTGTGACAGAAAATGAATTTGAGAAAAGGCTTCTAGCAGACGTCATTCCACCTAGTGATATTGGAGTCACTTTTGATGATATTGGGGCTCTTGAGAATGTTAAGGATACATTGAAGGAACTGGTGATGCTTCCTTTGCAAAGGCCTGAACTTTTCTGCAAGGGGCAATTGACCAAGGTTTGAACACTTATAAAAATTATGCGTCTTCATCTTAAGTTTAGTGTGCTATAGGTAATTCCTACCTTTTTTGCTTAATGCATCTTTGGTTTATTTGTTTAGACTGCCTTAGATGTTGAGGAGGTTTTACATTTAGGTTATTATAGCGTGGTTCACAGTGCCCTAAGGCCCAGACTGATGTTTGTGCTCCAGTAATGTGATTTCTGTCACGATCCTTCAATAATTTGGGAAGTTAGTTTGATTAGTGGGATGTTAGAGTACAGTTAGTAGTGTGTTAGTAGTGCTTAGAAGAGGGTTACTAGTATAAAAAGGAGGAAATAGGAGTTAGAGGGGTGGTCAGATTATTTGGGAATTCATTTGGGGTTTGGGAAACCACGAGAGTTGGATAGTCTCTCGAATACTATCTCAGTTGGGGTTTCCTTATTGCATGTACGAGTGATTTCATCACTAATAGTTCTCTTTCATTCAAATTCTTGTTGTTAAGATCACGTACCTATCAATTTCTCCCTCCAATTATGTGTTTTTGCCTGTATATGCAGCCTTGTAAGGGCATACTATTATTTGGGCCCCCTGGAACTGGTAAGACGATGCTTGCAAAGGCCGTGGCTACTGAAGCTGGTGCAAACTTTATCAACATATCCATGTCTAGCATTACATCAAAGGTCTCCAACTCTAATAAATGTTTGTGGTGATGGAACCTCCATGCTGATTGCATCTCATTAAAACTAAAATTGTTTTGTCCTCTCTTTATGCAGTGGTTTGGTGAGGGTGAAAAGTATGTGAAAGCTGTTTTCTCGCTGGCTAGTAAAATTGCCCCAAGCGTTATATTTGTTGATGAAGTAAGTTTTCAAGGGTCCTTTGTTCACTGATGTATATGGAGTATATATGTATATGTATTGCGTATTATATGTACATGTATTGTTCACATTGTATTACTTTTACGATAATCTTTTCTTGGGTTCTCATAGGTTGACAGCATGTTGGGCCGAAGAGAAAACCCAGGGGAACATGAGGCTATGCGTAAGATGAAAAATGAATTTATGGTAAACTGGGATGGTTTACGAACAAAAGATACAGAGCGTGTCCTGGTGCTTGCAGCTACAAATAGGCCATTTGACCTTGATGAGGCCGTCATCCGAAGGTTGCCGCGTAGGTAAAACATCATATTGCAGCTACTCATTTCTTGCCTTGCTCTTCTATGTTTTACTTTTCTTTGTAATCTGCTATCATAGTTGATGTGAAGTTTTTTAACGTGTGTTTCTACAGACTGATGGTAAATTTGCCTGATGCTCCAAATAGAGCAAAGATAATAAAAGTTATCTTGGCAAAAGAGGATTTATCTTCTGATGTTGATTTTGATGCAATTGCGACTATGACAGATGGATATTCAGGAAGCGATCTCAAGGTTACACATATTCTACTTTCTGGCTAGTGTTTTCCAGTAATTTTTCTTAGCCATATGATGTTTTTACTATAAACGTGTTTTACTATAATGAGGTTCACCCATTGCAGAATCTGTGTGTAACTGCTGCGCACCGTCCAATTAAAGAGATTTTGGAAAAGGAGAAAAAGGTATGTTTCTCCTTTCTTTAGTCCAAATAACAAGCATTAGAGCAACCCTTAAGCCCGGATTGGTCCCTATACTCAAACCCGTGATTTTGATTCTGTTACAGTGTTCTTCATCTCACAAAGAATTTGAATTCAAAAATTTCTTCTCACAAAGTCCCCGCTAGTTAGTCACAATCATTGACATGAACGTGTGAACCAAATGGACCCTTAGTTTTTGGCCAATGCCATTCTTGTGTTATTTTTCATAATAATTTGTCCAAGTGGCAACTGGCGGCTGAACAAAAGATTTGGTCAACTTTTAAAGGTTCAGAAACTAATTTTGTTTTAAAGCCAGACTTGATATGGGAAATTTGGTTGGTAGTCTTCAGAACCAGATGGATCTTTATATAAGCTTTTCTACTTTGATCTGATGTATTAAACTGATGACAGGAGCGTGCAGCTGCTCTAGCAGAAGGTAAACCTGCACCAGCTTTGAGTGGCAGTGAAGATATACGTCCTCTAAATATGGAGGATTTCAAATATGCTCATGAAAGGGTAATTAAGAATCAATCATCATCGTGCTTGTTTCTTGTTTGAAGCGTCATTGTTGAACTGAATCCTTTGGCCATTTTTATATTTTTTGTTGGATTCTTTTTGACATCTAGTCTTTTACATTTCTCTTTAGGTATGTGCTAGTGTTTCATCCGAGTCGGTAAACATGACGGAGCTTTTGCAATGGAATGAACTATATGGTGAAGGGGGTTCTAGAAGAAAGAAGGCTCTCAGCTACTTCATGTGACGAATTCCTGTGTACAAATGGTTTTTCCTATTTCTCAATTCTTCATCTTCTTCTTTTCATTTTCCTTTATATATTAATATTTATAATTTTCTAGGCTTCTCCCGAGGCCCGTGTCAGTAAATTTTCCCCGCGTCTTAGGGCTATTTGGAGAACCATTTTGTCTGTAAAATGAGACACAAAAGTTCTAAAGCTTAGTTTTTGTATCCTTTTAGCTTAAGGGTGGCGGTTTAAAAGGGTGAAGCCTTCTTAAAAATTGCATTGGCTTTACTGCTCGTGTTTTGTTCCCCATCCTCTTGCTGCCAACAACACAAAGAACATGTCCTTTAAATCTAAGTTATTATTCACATCAGAGAGAAACAAGAAAGAAACAAATGCATATATTCATAGTCATTATTCTCTTTAGAGTTTGTGAGAAATGGAAACAATAAACAGCGACCCTGACTGGTTTTTCATTTTTCGGATGTATGTATAAGCATGCATGTATATTAGAGGCTGATTACGTTGCTTATTTGTTTCAACTCTTTCTATGGTAGGCAGTTCATAATTTTTGTGCATCACTCCCATTATTGTTTTGTTATTATTTGCTTACCTTACACATTTGGCGTTTATATACCCTATTCATGCATGTGTTGTGATTTTTTTTTTTTTTTTTTTTTTAATTCTAAATCTTGATGGAGAATGAAAGCTAAAATCTCAACATATACTCTTTTTTTTTTCTTTTTTTTTTTTTTTTTTTTTGATAAAAGTTGCGTGCGAATGGTATTCTAAATAATAAGTCTTTTAAGGGGAGAGAGTGCCGTAATACTTGTGTTGTTGCTTATTTTATGGAGTGATCCAAGGTGTGGAAATTGGAGGAGGTGCATTCTTCAATTGGATAATTACTGCCAGTTTGCCTTCTACCCTTTTCATGTCACGATGCAATTCCCAACCCTCGCTAAAATGACGTGAGTTATCAAACAATGGTCTTATGCCAAATTGCGCGCAAGTCATAGTTCAAAAAATAAATTGACAGCCGTGACCACGACATTAGGATGAAATTAACGTTATTTTGCGGCTTTTCCCAGAAATCTGCTTGGATTTTGCAAACGGGATGGCGATAACGCTAGAATACCATTTTTTCTTTTGACCATGATTGACACTAAAGTTTTGTTCATTTCACCGATTCAAGTTTATAATTCGAGTTTTGTTATAGTAAAAAGTTGTTAAAAATAGTTACATTTAATTTTTTTTGTTATAGTAAAAAACTCATATAAAGTTATCTTTAAATTTGAATTAAAAATTCAAATTAACAAACTAAATGGGCCTTAAATGGACTCAAAATTAGTTTCAGAGTCGGTATTTTACTTTCTAGCAATACTTGGAAAATCAAAAGAAACACAAAAAAGCATAGGGGCTCTCCGAGCACCCAGTAATGCAGAAAAGTATTGGGGTTTGGCAAGGCTCGAGCTTGCCAGGATAGATGGTGAGCTCCGACCGCCGTGAGCTTGTAGACTATAGAGTTCCCCCTTTTAACTAAACTATGGATTGAGTGTTGCCACTCCTAAAAGGCTCTAGCATCAAATGTAATCTTTCCTTTTGATGCACCACCATTAAATTCTGGTGCTATAGACCTCATCATCCATAAGAGCTCGAAGAAAAATATCTTCCTACGAGAATATTAGTAGTCCCATGGTGCTCTTTACGAAGATCTTGCCACGAGGAGACCCTGAAATCCAGCTAGAATTCACGAGGCTTTTTAATCGTCAAATTTTGAACACCCTTACAATCGTCAGATTTGATCAGAACTTGACTACACCGGAATTTGCGACATTGCTAAGTGCCACAACAACGGAAGCTTTGAGAGATAACCTTCGTATGGGGGTGACTTTTGTGTGGTTTTTTTTTTTTTTTTTTTTTTTTTTTTGTGGGACTAGAGTAAGAAAACCAGATACTTATCAACAATCGGATTTTCAGTATCCTGTAATATCATGGTAGAATATTGTTGGTCATCTGTGGGCTACTACAAGTATGTTGGTATGATATTGTTAGGTTCTTCTGGAATTATAAGGGCATACATACAGGAATGTTTGTCTAGTGAATGCGCATAAAGATTTATATAATTTCTTAAAGACTAATGATTTCTGCTCTCACTTTTTCCTTTTAATATTACCTTAGATGAAATTCCGAGAGAAGGGCACAAACCTTAGAAGTGGGTCAAAAGGGGCATATTTCATACCTTTTTCTATTGTGGTAATTACACTACAAGTTGAAATTTAACAAAATTATAAAAATATTACAAATATAGCAAAAATGACATAGTAATTATCATAATAATGATATCATATGTTGCACTATATAATGATATAAAAATGATATAAAATTTTGCTATTCTTGTAATATTTCAAAATTTTTGCTAAATTTAAACTTTGATATTCAAAATTTGCCACATGTGTAAATCAATGAAAGATTGTGGTTGGGCATTTGTGTGAAGTCTGGTTATTCACAATATTACTTTTATTTCAATATATCAGTTCTCTAAAGGTAAAAATCGTAATTCTTTCAATTCACCCTTAAAATTTTACCATTTTCTAAATCAACCCCACATAAATCAGCACTTCTGCACTTGGATTGGAGCTTCAACGTAGCATCAAATGGGCCCCATTAAGATCCATTAGAACCCTTGGGCCTGGATATAACTTACAACAAACGGAAAACCCGATCCAGAATCTGTCATCATCTTCTACAGTTGCCATTTCCTTCCCTATTGTAGCTTAATTGTTAATCGATTGGCTGATAAACCGTCGGTTTCTGAGAGTCCGAGACTAAAATATTCTCGCACTTTCTCGCCAACCAAACAGCGGGAAGGAAAATAGTGCTACTGAGCAAAATCCAGGTCCAATGGCAGATGCGATCTCGGCGCTGCCCAGATCTGCCACCGACCTCTTCGCGGACCCGCTCGACGGCCATCCGCTATGGTTCAAGCCCGAGCTCTTCCTCTCACCGAATTTCGACTCCGAATCCTACATATCGGAGCTCCGAACCTTCGTTCCCTTTGACACTCTGCGATCCGAGCTCCACAGCCACCTATCGTCCCTCAACCACGAGCTCATCGACCTGATCAACCGCGATTACGCTGACTTTGTCAACCTTAGCACCAAGCTCGTCGACGTGGACGCCGCCGTGGTGCGTATGCGAGCGCCATTGGTGGAGCTCCGAGAGAAGATCGAGCAGTTTAGAGGCTCTGTGGAAGGCGCGCTTGTGGCTTTGAAGAACGGATTGAAGCAGAGATCGGATGCCGCCTCAGCCAGAGAGGTCTTGGAGCTTTTGCTCGATACGTTTCATGTCGTCTCTAAGGTATGTCTGTAATTGTTTCTACGTTTTTCCCAAAAAAAGAACTTGAGATTTCGTATTGCATGAGCTTAGCAATCTTTGAGCTGCATTTTGTGGAATTAAATTAAGAGTAGGTGATTAATAGGAAATTGGGTTTTGTTCTTCGAAGGCTTATTTATTTATTTATTTGTTTGTTTATTTAATTCTTATTTTTGATATTATTAGCTTCAAAGTTGAAATTGAATTGAATCTCCATAAATCAGTTATAAAGAACGGGAAAAGAAGAATATTCCAAGGAGCTGAAATGCATAAGACATGGCTATAACAAATGGATAGTTAATAGTTTCGTGAATGTTTTAGTTTCGTATATAATATTGTTGCGTTTACTATCCGTTATTATGGACCCCTCTCTGCTCTGTTCATGAGATTTGCAAGAAGAAAACTTTTCTGATAATTCCTTTTTGCAGGGTAGCTCTGTTAGAAATATTGGAAATTATGCTCAATTAATCTAGTAATTGTGTAAAGTTGAGTTGTTGCGTGGTGCAAGATCACATATTAGATCTGTATTGGAATGTTCTTGATTCCTCCAGAACTTGATACTCTTAAACTTTGCTGTTGAGTTCTTACGAATTATTTAATGGGTGTAGGTTGAAAAACTGATAAAAGAGCTGCCTACTGTGCCATCTGATTGGTCAAATGGAGATGTCAATTTGGCAGAGAAGAATTCATTGAGCAATGGGACCTCCTTGCAGCATGCCGAAAGTGGAACAAATTTAAGAGAAACTCAAAGCATGCTTCTGGAGAGAATTGCTAGTGAGATGAATCGGCTAAAGTTCTACATAGCTCATGCACAGGTCTTCTTTTCTCTCTCTGTCTCACATTAATTTTGGTGTAGAATGTTGGCAAATATTCGACTAGCATTTGTTTGTTGTTTCTTCAGTTGCCCGTTTTCGGTTCAATATCTAGATGTCTCCATGGATGGCTGAAGATGCAACTAAAAGATGCCAATGATTTAGTTCCATTGAAGTGGACTTTTTTTGTTTATATTCTTTTGCAGTTTTTAATCGTTTGAACCTTGTCTTGGAATCTATCCTTTTGTATAAAACAGCCAATTTTTTGTCAGGATGGCCATGGATACTTATACCTTTGGACCTGCACATGACCTACTCATGTTGATTTGTATGTTCTCTGCTCATTGGTTTTCTCTATTTTGCCAGTACAGAACCTACCTTTCATTGAGAACATGGAGAAGAGAATTCAAAGTGCCAGCCTATTATTAGATGCTAGCTTGGGACACTGTTTTGTTGATGGACTTGAACACCGAGATGCAAATGCAATTTACAATTGCTTACGTGCATATGCTTCCATTGATAACACTAGGAGTGCAGAAGAAATTTTCCGTACTACTGTTGTCGCCCCATTGATACAGAAAATTATTCCACATGGGCCATCGGCAGTGGCTGCTGGAGCAGATGAACTTGAGAATGATTATCTGCAGATCAAGCAATGTATTGAGAGAGATTGTAAATTTTTGTTGGAAATTTCTTTTGAAGGTATTGATATTTCTATTTTTCTTCAGTCAGATTAGCAGAAAATTTTCATTTCGTATTTTCCTTGCTTTACAATTCTGTCATCCTTAGGTGCTATTTTTTTTCTCCTCTATTAATTGTTCACATTGTTATTGCACTCTTAGTCCATGTTATATGATCTTCCTGCAGCAGTTGTGTGAATCAACTAATCAATGATCCAAATCTATGAGGTTTTGTAGTATTTTTTTGAATGTATTGCTGTTTCTATGAAAAGGAACACCATTTGCCTAATGTTTTGCCAGCCTTACTCTCCCGTATATATCAAAAGGATACGTACTTTCATCTCCTTCTTGATTAATTAATCAGTTATGACAAAAGAAAAGTTTCATGGTGTTATATATGTGATTGAACTTCGTCTAGACAAATATTTTATGATTTGTTGTGATGCTTGTTTTACAGAAAATTCAGGTTTGCATGTCTTTGACTTCTTGGCTAATTCAATCCTGAAAGAAGTCCTCTCGGCGATTCAAAAGGGAAAACCTGGTGCCTTTTCCCCAGGAAGGCCCACAGGATTCTTGAAAAATTACAAATCAAGCCTAGACTTCTTGGCTCATCTTGAAGGTAGTGATGAACTGACTATCAACCATATTTTCTATTATGTCATCACGTTTTACGACTAAGACAGACCAATTTTGCAATGCATTATTTAAGTGCTCGTCTTGGATCTTACTGTTATATGTATGCAATGGTATGTTTCATTTATCATAATTTAACATCCATGTGTCATCGTGCTAGGCTACTTTCCGTCCAGATCTTCTGTCGCTAAATTTCGAGCTGAACCTGTCTATACTGAGTTCATGAAGCAGTGGAATATTGGGGTTTATTTCTCTCTGAGGTAATTTCCGTACAAGCTCTGTGTTAGATGTCTGCCAGAATCAGTATCAACTCTTCTCATACTAGAATTGCCTCAGGTTTCAGGAAATAGCAGGTGCTCTGGATTCTGAACTAGTGGCAGCCAGCCTTGCTCCTGTTCAGGATTCTCGAGATCTGACCTTGAAACAAAGTGTTGCTTTGTTAATTTGCTTAGAATCCTGCTGGAGAGATGACGTTCTTGTCCTTTCTAGTGCTGACAAGTTTCTTCGCTTATCCTTACAGCTTCTCTCAAGGTTAGTTCAGATAGGAACTTGGATACTCCATTCTTTGTTTTGTTTGAAGCCTTTTCATGTCATATTAACAATTAACTGCCTACTTATGGATTTATGATAGGTACTCAAATTGGTTATCATCTGGACTGGCTGCTCGTAAGTCAGGTAACAATACAAGTTCCAACAGTGGAGGGGAGTGGGCTGTTAGAGCTGTCCCAGATGATTTTGTATATGTATGTATGCGTCCTTTCTTAGTTTGGTAGAAATTCTTGTGATTTTGAAGTACCTTATCTTTTGATTCTCTGGTCTTTGATATTTGCACAAAGAACAATATAGAAACTTAAGGGTGTTGTCTAAATTTCAAGTTTCAACTTGCTACATATTTTAATTAGTAGTCCTCTCGATTCATTTATAGAATTAGCAAAGAATGAAATGAACAATAATAGAAACTCAAGGGTGTTGTCTAAATTTCAAGTTTCAACTTGCTACAAATTGTATTTAGTAGTCCTCTCGTTTCAAGAATGAATGATCATCCACAAACCATATTAATGGAAGTTATGATTATTGCAGATCATTCATGACTTAAATTGTCTGGCGACAGAGGTTTGTGGAGACTACCTGCAACATGTTCTTCAGCTTCTTTCTTCATGTTCCAGTGACGTTCTTGATCTTGTAAAACAGAGCATTTTACAAAGTGGAAAATCCCTGACTGATTTAGTACCTCTAGTTATCAACACAATTGTAGAGACGCTGGTTGAGAAGTCTGTTGAGGTGAGCTTCAGTCTGGATTTCTTTCAACCATGCTACGATCTGAACGATCAGTTATTCTCCTGTGAGTGCAAAAATTTAACTTGAATGTTCTTGTGATTGTAGGATTTGAGACAGCTTAAGGGAATAACTGCAACTTACAGGATGACAAATAAACCTATTCCTACCAGGCACTCACCTTATGTGGCAGCGGTATTGCGTCCCCTGGAGGTACATGTCTTTTAATTTACTTCGTAACCTCTCGTCATCCCACTTTTTAAATGGAAATCTTAATTTTATGATCTTTGACCTGCTATTTGGTGATGCAAGAAAAATGCTGCATAACTCAAGGATATTGAAACGTGATTAGTTATATTACTGTATAACCAAGTATGAAGTGCATCTTGTCACAACTCTCGGTAAAGTAAATAATGTGACCATTAGTTGTTAGCCAAGTGAAATTATGGTTTAGTATATATAGTGCTAAATAACATTGCCCAATGATAGATCTTAGACCTAAGAATGTTGCGGATGGTGTTAACATAATATTCCCTACATGTATAGGGTACTAATGTTTATTGCGGGTGTACATCTAGGTATTGGATTTTGTTAATCCTTTCATCATGGGACGGTTGTTCTCATACTCCTCTTTTTAATTTATTTTTCTAGATTTTAGGTGGAACTAAAAGGTGGTTAGTTCACTAACATATCAGCCATAAAAGCAGCCTACAATTATACAGATTGTGGCAAACTTCATCCTTCTTACGCTATTCCCGCAATCAACAATATATAGGTGTAATTACCAATTATAAATTTCAAATTGAACTATCAACACCTCCCAGGCCTTTTTGCGTGGAGACCGAGCTGCTACTTATTTAACGAGTGAAGTGAAGAAGGAACTGCTAGATAGTGCTGCAAAAGAGATCACCAGTCGTTATTATGAGTTAGCTGCTGATCTTGTTAGTGTGGTTAGTATCCTAATTCCCAAAAACTCTATAAAATGTTCTGTGTTTCCTCTTGTTTTCTTTTTTTTTTATTATTTTTTTTCTCCTCCTTTCTTTCTTTCTTTCTTTCTTTCTTTCTTTCTTTCTTGATTCTTGATTTCTTATCACATTCAGGCAAGGAAAACAGAGTCTTCACTTCAGAGAATACGACAAGGTGCTCAAAGGCGTGCCGGAGCAAGCTCAGACATCTCGGATAACAACGTGTCGGACACTTACAAGATCTGTCAGCAATTGAAACTTGACATTCAGGTACTTGTCTCCGTCCAAAATTTGAGTGGATCTCCAGTTCTTAGCTAGCAAAATACACTCTTTTTTTCCCCTAAAATTTTTTTATAACAAGCAAATTATTCCATCGTTGTTTGATGTCTTTTTACCAGGAATATGGCCGCAACCTGAAGGAATTGGGCATCGACCCCGAGGATATATCGGCTTACCGTTCCTTGTTGGAGTGTGTATCCCAAAGCAAATCGTGATTTCATTTCAAAATGTGGGCACGTCGACTCAGCCGTTTGTCGATGTGCCATTACCTTTTTGAATCGATTCTTATTAATGGTTTATTTGCTGTGAAATATGTATTCTTTTTGAATTGTAATAATAGTTGATTTCTTTTAGGCATCCATTTCAAGTTCTCACAATGTCAAACAATTTTTTATTTTTTCCTTTTTATAGGGTTATTTTCCTTTTCTGAAAATTCAATGTTTAACGCACATGGTGTAAAAAGTTTTTTAGCATCAATTTAGATTTCTCTGGGTTGGACGGTGACAAAATTTAGCATAGACAACTGCATGCCATTCTCAGTCGAACGACGAAAAGAAACGACATGTCGATTTATACCCGAGAGGCACTAGCAGCAACTTAACGTTCAACATTCTTCTTATCTTAGTAGCAAAAAGGGGTGAAAAATGAAGAAGGAAATAAATTTCCAGAAAAGCATTAACCAGGGTTTGAGCTTATTAATGCTTTTAAGGTGAAAACAAATACGAAAGGAATAAAACTTAAAAACAGTTTTGCATGACCTTTATAATCGAAGTTGTTTGTTTGTTTTTTTTTTTTTTTTGGTTTATTACTGATCATTTTATTATTACTAAATGATAACACAAATTTCTGCAGAAAACATTGGGCCATCAAATATATAAAAAGGAAAAAACAAAATATATGGAAATGCATTAAAAAAAAACAGTAAAAAAAATGTTATTTGCATACGTAGAATCAAAAGAATTGAGTTTAGATGTACAAATTGATATCTTCCTAAATCAATTTACTTGCATATGACCGTTTTAATTCAAAAGAACATAATTAATGATTAAAAAATTAGAGGATAAGAAAGGGTCAATTGATATTTTTTTTAATAAATCAACTAAGATCGGATATAAAGATCTTTTAAGACACCCATTTAAAAAATGATCTTTTATCCGCGTTACCCACTTAAATAAATCATAGGAACAAAAGGTTGGAAGCCAAGTTGGTAGCCCCAGCATGTAAGCAAAAAGTCAATAATCAAAAACGTTATCCAATTCAGTTGATATAAAAAAAACGATCAGTTTCTAGTCGGAGACACAAGCTGAATAATGGTGAGGTTATTAGGTCGAGTTGAAACTTTTCCATTCATGCTCGCCTTTCCTAACAAACCTCACTAAAAATCTTTGTAGAAAAACTCAGAGGGACAAAACTAATGAGAAAAAAGAGTGTCCATGCTTTATATCATTGACTACCTGAAACAGATATCAGTATGAAGAGCATCTTCCAAACTCATTCTGATTAAGGTGATGTTTGGTATATAGATTCTGTTATAGTATAAAATCCATAGTTTTAGTTTTACTATAGTGTTTTTCTCTCATAAAAAATTTAACTTTTAAAAGTTATAATAAAAAACTCTTATATGAATTTTGATTTGAACCCATATACTAAACGGGGCCTAAGTAGTTGACGATTTGATATGCAAAAAGCACGAACTTTCCTATCTCTCGTTGTATGAGAGATACAAAGATAGATCATTTGCAATACGAAACCATCAATGGCTATGTACATAATCAACTATCACTATATTATAAGCAGCTACAAGGCAATATCAAGACCACAGTTGTCCTAGTATTTTTCAATTTTCTTTGATTGACCAAATAACCTTGTCTAATTCTGTTTAAAAATTCGTCATATTTCTTACATCTCACCGGAATTTCATGAATCCTTTATCATGTTTCTGTGGCATATTCCATTAGAGAATGTTGGGTTCAAACACTTTTATCAACTCCATTACCCTGAACTAATGCTATGTTTGATAGGATTGATAGAAAAGATGAAGGAAAGATACGTAAAATACATAACTGAATGAAATAAAATGATTTTCTCTTATGTTGTTTGGTAAAAGAAGAAAAAAAAAAGTAAAAAGAAAATGTCAAATTTAAGACATTTTACAATAATACCCCTATACAAATAAAAATACGATGGATAGTGAATGTTAAAATTGTTATTTTACATGTCATTTTTGGTCTAATTTTTTCCCTCAACTTTTCTTTCCAAAGTTAGAAGGATTAAAAATTCGTAGGCCCCATGAATTTTTATTTTCCTTCTTTTCTCATTTTTTCTCTACCAAACAACTTAAAATTCTATTTTCCTCTATAAAATCATTCCTCTATTTTCTTTCCTCTCTCTTTTACATCCTACCAAACACACTGTAAGTACTAAAAACTGATTTGTCATGTGAACTAGTATATTCAACATGTGGTCCTTTTTCTTTTTGACAATTTACTCGGGCCTTTGCTTGTGTAATTAATCAGCTATGGAAAAGCAAACGCATACTATTCCGTTGGAACAGCAAAACTTGAGTCAGCTAATTTATGGTGTTAGTCATAATCATTAGTTAGCAAGTGGTTTAGCTTAGTACTGTAGTGTCTACTTTCTAAAAACTGTTTGAAATTTTAGCAGATGTTTGTACACGTGCCACTTTGTTTAAGCTGTTTCGTAGTGATTGATTTTAATTTCAAAAGAGAATTCCGAAATTAATTTATCTTAAAAGCCTTGGACTCTTTCTCAGCTCTTGAAAGTACTTTCAAGTTTATTCTTTCTTAAGATATGGAAACGATATGTAACAATTATTAGTCAAAAATGACTTGTAAGAAATTTCATAAGTAAATTCTCCAAAATTTGATAGGAACTTTAAGTTGATTGGTTAGGTAATTGGTTAGTTATTGCTATGGTTGGTCTTCTCTTAAGCAGTTGGTAAATAGTTTGTTAGAACGGCCTAGTAGTGTGTTAGGAGTCCATATATGCTTTTCACTTCTTCCTTCTCAGTAGCTTCTCTCTATTAATTATTTACCGTGTCATCTAAATTTAGAAATCTAACCATAGAAATAGGAACAAAATACTAAAAATACTTGACCACTTTACAATGTGTCAAAATTTAATTAGAGTGACAGTCACCGAAACAAAAAAATGAGACAGTAGATCTTAATTTTTTTTTGTGTGTTGGGGGCGAAAGATTAGTGAGAAATTGAGGAAACCCTGAGAGAGGGGGGTAGTCTCTCGAATCTCAGGTAAGGAGTCTCTAGAATCTCAACCTAAGTCAGGTGTGTAAATTTTCTTTCTAATCTTTTCAAGTAGATTATCAATAGAGTTTCAGTATGCGTTCAATTTCTAAGTCAATGGATAGTCTTATCAAAATTTTAGTTCATAAAATAATTTCAAAATGACACTACTGTGACTACTTTTTAAACTACGGAATCGAGTAGTGGTTAAGTGTAAAATAAAAAATGTCATTTTATCAATTTCACTTTTTAAGATAGTCATTTTAACAAGCTTCTTAATTAATAAAATAAATATCGATGAGGACACACATAATCCATAACTAATAATTGAAAGAAATTGACATGAATGGTAGAAACAACAAATCACTATCATAAAATCATGATCAACATATATATACATCACTGCATCATAATCCTGAACTCCTCAAAGCTAAGTACACCATCTCCATTCAAATCAAAATGGTTGATCATGACTTTGCACTCATCAACCGATCTCGATTCGCCCAATCTACTGAGCATCCTCTTCAAGCTCTTGGGCGTTATGAACCCTTTTCCCTCCACATCATACATCTCAAAAGCCATTCTCAAATCCTTCATTTTCTCCTCCTTTCCTCCTCCCAACTCCATCAAACGGGCAAGATCCTCCAACCCCAAGAGCCCGTCCCCGTCCGAATCCAACGACTCCACCGCTTCCTCCGCCTCCTTAAGCTCTATAAGCTCGTCTCCGCCCATCAACCCTAGCCGATTCCTCAGCTCCGAGGGTGATATCTTTCCATCACCATCTTCGTCAAAGTAGAGGAAGACATGCTCTAAGTACCCTACGTGCTTGCCCATGTTATTATAATTACAAGATGTATTATAACTAATTATTGTATATGATATATGTTGGATTGTGTAAAACATTGCGATGATGAATCCTATATATATGAATCCTATGGATTGTGTAAAACACGCGTCATTCAGAACCATCTATGAAGCTGAGAAGAAACTGCTTGGATTTTTCGAATAAGAAAATGGAAATGTTAGGAAGTCTTAAAAATTAAAGAGAGGGGCAAAAATTTCAAAAGCGGGGAGTGGGGAATCCCGTGTTTGTGTTAAGGAAAATATATTGACGGCGAATACACGGACAAAATGAATAAAAAATATTGAGGTTTTTTTATTTTTTTAATTTTTTCCTTGAAAGGTCAACAATAGAAAACTGACTTTCAACGAAGGGCAAATACAGAAAAAGTTTTGGTTGTTTGGTTTGAAAATAATACGTCCAAGTGGGGCTCGGTGGCGGCTTAATTTACGAACCTTTATGAGATTTCCCTTTTTTTTTTTTTTTTTTTTTTTTTACTTGTTTTAAATGGTGAGTGCGCACGTAATTAATGCCAAGATAATGAAATAACTTTTGTTGCCTTGTGAGTTTCTTTGAACCTGAACTTTTTCTAGAAAATTGATCATTACGTATTTTAGGTTTAATTTTTCGTAATTAGTACAAGTTGGATTTGGTAATCCAATAACTTCTTTGCCCCTTAATTTATGTCGATTGACAAAAAATAAAAAATAAAAAATAAAAGGAAGAAGCTTCCTTTTCTTTCTGGTTTATTCCCACATAGCTGGAGAATTTGAGAGTTGAACCCTGAAGTCACGCATAATTATCAAGAACCCAAAGACAGAAAAAAGTTTGACGGAAAAATTTTAAAAGTAAAAGAAAACCGATCCAGATTACGCATACAATCAGAAAAAATGAGGCTTATTCCCTTTACACGACAACCAAGAACGCAAAGGAGAATATCATCATTAAAATAAAAAAAAAAAAAAAAAAACCCATTTTTTCACGGGCAGATCTATTTTTGTAGTCCTGAAAATGGTCATACTAATCCATATTTCTTATAATCAACAACAAGAAATCTATTAAATTTCATGCTTCTGTTATCCAAAATAATAAATTGAAGATACGAGGACCGACCATAGAAGATTAAAACTGTTCCCTATTGTTACAAAATTTCATATCTTGGCTTATTTATCCAGTTGAAAATGTACAGAGGTCCTATAGCTACAAAAATTTAATAGATAATAATCTCTATTTCTGGTCTCTTCATTTTGCCCTCTTCATAGCCTTCCATGCTATGAATCCATGACAGAATGATCAAACTCACAAATAAGTTATCATCTGCTCTTCCTGCTGTCATAGCATTACGGGAACAAATAGCTACCCAATACTGTTGCAACACTTGAACTGATTCTTCTCCTGTTCATTTTGCTGCTGCTGCCTCCGAACCGGATAAAACTTTATTCATTTCCTCGAAATATGGCCAATTCTTGTGGTTATTTCCACTTTTGCTTTCCTGATGATGAATAAAGAGATCTTTTAACTTGCATGATTGAAATTTTTGAATCTCATAAAAACAAAGGTATGAACGAAGAAGGCCAAGACAACAGGCCACAAGGAACTTTAGTAAAAGGCAATGCTATTTATCATTACTAATGATCATCACTATATATTTTTAACCCCGTCACAAATTCACATATAACTCTGGCATCTAGAACCCACATAGTATGAACTAGAAACCCGCAGTGTCTTGGATGTCAGTATCAACTGTTTTAAAAAACCAGTGGTAGGTGATGATAATTAGCATTTTTGTTAGTTTAAAAGGGGATTACAAACCTCATATTCCTGAACCAAGGATGCCCATCGAGACTTGCACTGTCCAGGGCTCCGGTCAATCCCATCCGCCACTAGTTCTCTAGATATCTCCTCCCAGAGGGCCATTCTCCCCTTTACAACTAGAAATTGGCTATGCAGTTCTCCACGCATTTGAATCAGCTTCAGAACCTCCTCAGGTTTCCACTTATTCCGTTTGGCAGCCTTTTTGGGTTTAGAAGCTGGCATTTCAACACTTTCCTTACCCTCCTTCTCAAGCTCTGGAATATGTTCTTGACTCAAAATGGAGCCATTGTTTTCCTTCACCACCTCGTCAACAGGGAATACTGTTCCGAACGATTTTAAGAACTCCTCTGAATCAGCGGGAATGGTGTCTGAATTGAAACTAGAAGTAGTAGTTGTTTCTTCCTCAGAGAGTAATCCTTCGAGTTCAACACTCTTACCTGCAGTTATGAAAATTACAATAAGATAAAGAAAGTAAAAGACCTCTTCTTTCCTTCTTTAACCTTTTTTTTTTTTTTTTTTCTGTTTCTTGATAGACGTGAGGATTATAACATTTACAAAGTTTTATTAATCCAATAATAAAAAATAAATAACACAGGGTGAGATAACAACCACCAAAATTTTGTGAATCGTTTTCCAAATGTGTATTTCTCTTTACTCCATCTTCTTGCTTTCTGTTTGATCTAGCCTTACTTGGACGTCCATCAACCAATTTTCTTAATGCTGACACCTCAAAACCAACATGGGCCTTGCCAGATAGTCTTACATTGACCTCATCTGAAATAACCGCTGTAGGGTTCTCCAGAGCAATAGCAATTACTTCAGGCCTTTTACCACTATATTTTCTTACCAATTTTCTCAATACCTCAGACACTGTCCTTTCCATATGATTTAGAGGACAATTTACGGGGCAGCTTGAAAGCGCGGCATGCGCCGCTTTATGAAGTGCATCTAAAAGCTTTCCTTTATCAAGCCACAAACAGCGTGTAGTGATTCTTATCTTTCCTTTTAAGGTATTTTCAAACAGGCCATTCACATTTTGGGGACGTAAAATTTCCATGCTGTAGAAAAGATATCAGGATGTTATTACATAGACAACTGGAATATCCATACTCCGTTAGATTATCCAAGACCAACAGTGTACCTACCTGACCACTATAATGCCATCTAATGCAATTTTCAGTCTCTCATCAACACAAAGTTCACTTGACGTGCCGAATGCTTTATCACCATCACTATACTTCAACTGCATTGCAGAACTACCTTATCAGAATCTTCTCGATAACTTTTCAACATTAACAAATGCAAATTTTAAGGGGCACAAACCTGCAAATTCTCTTTTCCAAGGAAGGTGAAACCATTGGACAAAACCCTTCTGTTTTTTAGATGAGAAACCCCAAGCATCTCTCCATTTCTTATCACCTAATAAAAACGCTGTATGTTATTAAATTCATGGTACAAATTTTGATTCTGTAGCGTAATGATAATTAGCTGTATTATAAAGATATCAGGGTCACAAAGCAAGGGACAAATATGCTAAAGAAGAAATGAAGAAATTATAGAACAAAGCTTGTCTATGGTTCAAGCATTAGAGTATCAGTTTCATCACTCGAGTTGTCCAATATTACAAAATATTATAGCAAGGAAAGCACCAACTCACAGTGGTGTGCCGGATACCGGTTGATCTCCCAAGCAACTCATGCTCTTTGAGGAACAAAAGCTCTCCATGTATTGGCAGAAAATGTTGTGGCTTTACAAGCTGGAGTACTTCCTCCTTTAAAAATAAAGTTCATCTTTAGATCCTCCATTGAAAATATACATAAAACCAATAGACAGATGAAAAGGTACTGTTTTATTTGACTATGAGTGAATGAAAAAGAATTCTTCTCCTTTTCTACGAGTAAACTAAATCAAGGGCTACAGTTTTGATAACGTCTGATAAGATCTCACTCATACCCCATAGGACCCATGCAGTTCCCATCTGCCCTATTTAGAATTAAGTTTTATAGAAAAATACAACTATTATTTTCAGGGAGACTATTCCTAAAGCAGGAGAATAAGAGAACCCAGGCTCATATACTACGTCATTATGTCATAAATTTGATAGAAGTTTATAACTAGTATTTTTCTTTATAGAGGCACTAAGTTATTAGTACCTTCAAAAAATGATTAAAGATCATATTAGAAAATTTAGAAATAGAAAATTTGACTTAAAGGGACTAACCAATTCACCGCGATACCCGTGACCAGATGTGTGCAGCCCCTCATTCTTACCCATAACTATTGTTGATCCAATCTCTGCTAAGCGATTTAACATGTCCATTACACGAGATTCATTACCAGGGATCACCTGGAAGGAAAAGAGTAGAGAATAATGGCATAACTAAACAGTTCAATTAATTACAAATCGCACTGTAAATCCAAGCAAAGTAACGTAATTGAAATAATCTGCAATTCATATGTATCAACTCAATTCAGAGGTGAAACTATACAAAAATTTAGTAAGAAAATGGTGGATGTAAATTTTTGTTTTATACCTTTGCTGAATATAAAATTATGTCTTCTTTAGTCAGTTTGAGAGAATGACTGCTCCCATATGATGCAAGATTCAAAGCAGCACGTGGTTCTGCCTGACACATACAACTCATAGTTACAAACCACCAAAACTGGTCCACTAAGACTCTTGCAAGAAGACAGGACATTCACTAAAGGGTATTTAGATAATCTTACTTGAGAGCCGGTTGTGACAATTAGCAAATCCTTTGGAGCATAGGCATCGATATCTTCCACTTTGACCTACATTGAAATGTGAACTGATGTCATCACAGATTAACAATTCTAAAAGCTATTTAAAGAATCGAGCACATCTCTGTTGTCTAACACAAAGTATCACATACAAAATTAAAAATTGCCAAATCAATCTTTCAACCCGATATAATTTTGGAGTAAAACTATTTGTAACTCTTTCTTTTACCATCATAATTAACATTTAAATAATTAAAGATCCAACTTGACAACTAGAAAAGAATTACCAGAGTTGACGGATCAATTGGTGCCTTCCCATCCTTAAAAGCTGCATCAAGATATGTCCTCAAGGACATACCAACAAATACCTAAAATAAGAATCACGACCATACACAGATAGATTTTATTTCAGAACATTAAGGTGAGAAGTAACCATAAAAAAATGGTAGCAGAAATATTATAACACAAGATTAACTATGAGAAACCTACCAACTTTCGACCAGTTGCGTCAGCAGCAGCCTTGACACTTCCTAGGCGGTGTATATTTGACGCAAATTGAGTGGTAATAACCCTCCCTTTAGCAGCTGAAATGTGCCTCATCAATGAATCTGCCACAACAGACTCGCTCATTGTCCTTCCAGGTGAAAGTACATTTGTAGAGTCACTCATCATCTGAAAGAATATCGTGCATCAATTGATAATATCATATATAATTTCTCTGTGAAGAATAGTTCTTCTGAAAATCCTGAATAAATGTATCTGGTTATAACACAAATCAAAAGATTATGATAATTATTAGATGCACGCACACGCGCATGCACACACATATATACCAAAATATTCTTATCTTAACATATTGGTATCTTACGTGGAAAAATACCAAAGCTTTAGAAAGGAAAGAACAAAAGGCACAAACCTCCACCAATTTTGTTAAAACATTGGTATCTTACGTGGAAAAATACCAAGTGGAAAATGCCAAAGCTTGGAAAGGAAAGAACAAAAGGCACAAACCTCCACCAATTTTGCTAAAATCTCAACAAAACAAAAGAAAGAAAGAAAGAGAAAGCCAATCTCAAGATACAGGAGGCATACTAACTTCAAATGATTCACAAGCCATACTAACTTCAAATGATTCATACTAACTTCAAATGATTCACAAGCCATACTAACTTCAAATGATTCACAAGCCCAGCCAAAACTGAGAAATTCCAAAAAGGTTATACGGTCCTAGAGACCTAGACCAAGAGGCTTACCAATGTCACTCCTTCTTTTGAAAGTTCCTCCAAGGTGTCACGGTCAAAAACTTTACCATCCAGTGGAGATTCATCAATCTGTTGAAGAAAAGATGTCATACAGCTGGAAAAATGAAATGAAGAGGAAGAGAATGAACAAGTCAAAAATTGTCACCTTCCAGTCCCCAGTGTGAAAAATTGTACCATCACTACACCGAAGAACCAATCCACAACAATCAGGAATAGAATGGGTAACCCTTATAGGTTCTATTTCAAATGGTCCAGCAAGAAATTTCCTCTTTGTTCTGAACACCTTAAGTCTGGATGGAACAAAAATCCCATTCTCCTTCAGACGTTTTTTGATAAGCTGTTAAAAGAAGAGTACCATTTTGTTATTCATAACAAACAGAAACAGAATCTTTATAGATTTTTTTCTTTACTAAAAGGAAAGGTTTTATTATCAAAAAAGACATATAGGTCATAACACAAGTAACTTTTAAAACTACACTCTCAAAAATATTTGTTTCTGTACTGTTGCAGCTTTCAAAACATCGGAGAAACTAAAGTCACTCAACAAGTACCTCCATAGTAAAAGATGAGGCAAATATTGGAGTCTTGGAATCCAAGGCTGGAATCACCTGTTTAGAAGTGTACCGGGGGGAATATAAGAAATGTAGCAAAATAATAATAATAATAATAATAATAATAATAATAATAATAATAATAATAATAATAATAATAATAAAATAAAGGAATTAAGCTTCCCAGGAAAATGCAAACATAATTTGAAATATAAAAGAAAATAGTCTCAATTTCAACAGAAATCTGCCTGTTTAAGATTTTCTATACTTCAAAGGCAGCACAGTCACTTTGACGTTCTTCACAAATCTCTCAGAGAAGCTTCTGTAATTAATATTCTTTCAAGAAACGAAAACTATTTGGATTGCAGATCATACAAATCCGTTCTCAATAACACTGCAAAATTTTTAATATTACATTCAACGTTTTCTGTACCAAGACAAAAGAAGAAAGAACGTGGATGAAAGACTTTGCAGTGAACTTAATAGAGAAAACAGGTTCAATATCAAAGTTCCTCAAAACTAAAAGAAAATAAAATAAAATGTTGACTGCAAGAAACAGAAGGAATCTTTACCCAAGGCAACGCACCAATGTGATCCTCGTGGCCATGTGTAATAACAACCGCTTCAATTTTGTGGCTCCATCTTTTGATAAATGTGGTATCAGGTATAATCTTTTGGACTCCAAGCTCATCATAGCTGAAATACAAGTCAGACACTATCCAAACTCAACGCACAAAGGGAAGAAAAGCTAATTGAAAAATGAAAAACACCCCAACAAGAAGGAAATATACAAAATGCTTCCCCCAGTGTCTTTGCGCAAAAACTCGTTTCAAAGAGGCACCAAAAGTAATTCCATCGCTCACAATTTTTTATTACTGTTTCAAAGCTATAAGTTCTTTCCATGTGATGCTAAACATGATCAACAAGACATATTTTCAGGCATGAAAAAAAAAAAAAAAAAAAAACAACAACAACAACAACAACTTACCCTGGAAACATGACACCAGCATCAATTAAAATATATCTGTCATAATTCCCAACCAGCATACAGTTCATCCCAATTTCGCCAAGGCCGCCTATTGGTAGAACCCGAATTGGCGGGCCATCACGCCCTTCATAAAATTGCTCCATCTTGCGCTGAACAGAGTCTTCCATACTTTTTTTAGGCCCTTCTTTTCTTCCTGTTCTTTTTCTCGGTGCACTAGAACCAGGTGTACCTAAAATGAAGCAAAAGAACACAACATTTATACCAATATCATCTAAAAAAATCCCATCCTAATGGATTTCGTTTGATTAACAAAAGACGATAAGAGAGGGAGGGAACCTTTAGCTTTGGTTGCCTGCTAAGAAAAGGAACAAAAACAAGGCTTCAAATTTTCGCTCTATATTCTTTTCCTCCATTTTCTTTTCCATTTCTCGGTAACCAGACGAATGAAAACAAAAACAAAAACGAAAAAACAAGTGCAAAAGCAAATTCCTTTCCTCCATTTTCTTTCCTATTTCTCAGGAACCAACCGAATGAACAAAACATCAAAACCGAGAAAACAAGCACCAAAGACAAAGTTAATGCATTTCCTCCATTTCCTTTTCCATTTTCTCAGCAACCAAACAAAGGAATAGAACACCGAAACCGAGAAAACAAGTAGAAAAGCAAATGCCTTTGGAGCGACAACCTCTGTAATCAGTAATCACTCACCCACAGAACTAGGAGAGCCGACGGAGCACGAAAACGATCGCTTAGTGAGCTTGGGCCGCCATAGGAGACTACAAGGACAGAGCGAGAGAGAACCCAAAGCCGCCATTTTTGGGGAAACGAGTGGTCTGTAAGCAGATGAGTAAGAAGACAAATAAGAGAAACCTCCCAAAAGCTCAAGCTCCATGTGTGTTTGCGAGGTTTCGGATATTCTCGGACCCGAAAGAAAGCGAAACCCTAGATAGAAAATCTTCGTCTGTAGGGAGAGAAAGCTGATGAGCTTTGAGCGGGAAAGGGGAGAAGAAGAATTTTTTTTTTTTTTTTTTTTTTGGATTTTTTGTGAGGCTCAGTTCACAAATATCTTTCTTATCGTGTCGGAAGAAGACGTGGGATTGAGTGATAAGCACTCGCACGTGCGGGGCAGTGTTTTACCCCCACACGTGTTGAAGTTGATTTTTTTTAACCCCCTAATTTACTTCTCATCATTATTATTATTATTATTAGTAGTATTAGTATTAGTATTTTTTTAAAAATTAATAATATATTCTTTTAGAGTGTGATTTGAATATAATTTTTGAGTTAAATTTAAATTATAATTTGAGTTAAAGTTATAATTTGAATAAAATTAAGTAAAGTTAAATAAAATTAGAACTTAAAAGAACGTAAATTTAAATAAAATTGTAACTTGAATTTAAACTTTTTTAATTATGTTGTAAAAAAACAATCCCAAGAAATTGTTTTCCCTAACTGGTAGAATATGATTTATAAGTCATTGTTTATGAGTTTATACGTAAGAAACAATGCACCATAACACAAAAATACTCTTACTCATAGAACATCCATTAAATTATAATCTATAAGCCGGAATACTTGCTTTACCGGCAGGGCAAAACAATTATGTCCTACCGCAAAATTTTCTTTATTCTTTAAAGATAGTCCTAATTTCTTATCAATATTTCTTCTATCTATAAAATCCTTCCAAAATAAGACTTTGTATTGGGTTTCTGGGAAAACTTTGGTGGTGAGGAAACAAATGGTGAATTAAAACTTAAAAAAAATTTATACAGCCACATTTAATGTCAAGGTCTTAAATTCAAGTATTTATATCCCAATCTAAAAAAAAAAAAAAAAAAGAAAAATTTTCCGTGATGAATTTTTTGTTTGGTCAAATTTTATTATATATTTTTTAATTCATATGCAAATTGATTCTTAGATGATTTTATGCGGCCACAAAGAACTAAAGAACGGTTTTAGTTAAGTAAAGCCAAGCTTTTAGGAGAAGATAGAATTTTAAGTCTCGTTTATTTTACCGATTCAAATTTTGTTGTTATAGTAAAAAACTTTCATAAATAATATCTAACTTTTTTATTCTACAATAAAAAAAATTCTCATATAAAGTCACATTTCAACTCAAATCAACAAACTAAACAGATCCTTAATTGCATCCAATGGTAGAACTTAGAAGGAGAGGATCAGAAGAATTGTGGCATTTAGAAAGGCTTCCAAGTTCTGAATAGAACACGTTTTGTCCTTTAAATTTTTTTTTTTTTTTCCCATTTCCAATTCTCCATGCTTTTATGCCAAATAGGACCTCTCACAAATGGCCTTGTGCCAAAGATGTCCTTGAATTTAAGCTTCATATCTTGATGTATATAGTACTTGAATCTTATTAGATTTCTGCGTGGGAGAGAACAGGGGAGGGACTTGGTTAAGGTGAAAAGCAGCATGCTTTGCGGATAGCAACGAGGATCATCATGCAGGCAAACTGAAACGAAAATGTGGGTTTGTTATGGAAAGAGTGATATTTGTTCATGCCATCAATTTTGCTGCCCCTTACAAGAGAAAGCTACATCAGTCAATCTATAATGGTACAACAGTTATTGCAACCTCAGCTGCAAGTAATTCCAGAGTCTGGTTTCAAGTTTGCTCTGCGACTGGGCTAGTAAAACCGAGTTGTTTTATACGGATACCGTCAAGTTTCATTGGAATGTCCTGGGAACCATGGGAGTCCTGGTTGGAGACACCGTTTTGCCTCCGGAACTGGGACAATTGGTCCCAGAAAGATGCGCCATAAATCAAGTATGATTGTGACCAGCATTGCAGCACCAAGAGCATCAACAGCAACTCTGGGTAAGTTCCAGGGATTGCCGGGCTTCTCGTCGATCCTGCACAACATCGTGAATCATAATCCGTTGAAATACTATGACATGAATGAAAATCAAACATTATCCTGCTAAATCACTCGCATCCAATTTGATTGCTATAAACACTAACAAAAATATCAAGGCATAATATTTAAAAGTGTAAGGTATAATAGCTCTTAATACAGAATTTGATGCTACAAGAAATACAGAATATAACCACCTTTCATAATAGAAGAATCAGTCAGAGACGAGATGATTATTCTATGTTATAAAGTATAGCTTACTTATAGCCTATGAGCTACATGATTGACCCAACAGTTTTTCAAGCATTTAAGATACAATAAATTAATTCAAGCAGTCTAGTTGTTCATGTTCTTAATCTTACCTTAGAAACATTGGGAAGCTTACAATGAAGTAGATAGCATAAAACAAAGACCCCACTTTATACATAGATGCCCGATCTTCAAAGTCATAGTAAGGGAACTGCACAAGAAAAAGCTCATGATCACATTTTTGCTTTGCATACTGATACAGGTGTGTCGTCAAGCATATACTATAATTCTCCAACTAGAAAAATAAATCTGAGAATAACGACTCAGGGGATTGCTCATATAGCTATAAATATTCTAGGGTGAAAATAGACCATTTCTAGTATGTAGAAGGCCGTTGAAAGAGGACTACAGCATAACATGGAGTAATTTTGCTCCAGAAATATCAATGGATAAGCCTGTAGATTATGTATATGCTGCCAAAGCATTCGGGAAAAAAATGAAGCAGCAAATGCTGAGGATAATCAAACCATGTCACTGCAGTAAAATGAAACTGCACCATTTCACTTCATGTGGCTTAATTTGCTACTAAGCCATCAGTAAAGGGTCCTAGTCCATGTATACTTAGAAATAGCTAAGTAAAAGGGTCCTGAAAGTAGTGATAGGAAGACAAGTTTGCCCACATACATTAGAAATAGCTAAGGTCTCCAAGTACGCAATGAAATAGGACAGAGCCAAAATCCATGCAGCCTCAAAGAACCACTGAGTTTTTTCTGGCAAATCAGAAATAGAATGCCGTAGTCTACGTAGTGTCATGTTCGACGCTACGTGATAAAACAGGAAGCATACATGAGTAAGAAGGAACGTAGTATGCGGTACCTGCAGATAACCAAAAAACAACAATTAGAAATGACAGTAAGTAGTCAAATAACTTATTATTCTCGACTTTTAAGTTTCAATGCCTACGTTGTTCATCTTCCATGATGGAAAGGTGTATGAAGCCCCCAAAACTGTGAAGAAATAGTGTGTCCAGAAGTAATTACCAACATAGCTAAAGATGATTATCCAAAGATTAGCCTGCCACAAGACGTCCAGATAGTATCATTAACAAACATGGACACATTTACAGAAAATGTGAAGTAACAAACTCTGTGCACAAGGTTCCAGAGAAGCATTTACTCAACCAGAGCCTTCAATGAAGAAAAACTAAAGCGAAGAAATTAAAGCATTTCTCTTATGAACTAACTACACTAAACGACATCAACGTTCATGAATCATTTCTTGAATCTCTCGCTAAAGATAAAGTTTCATTGTTCAGTAAGCTCTTCACCCCTACATAAAATAAAATTTTACCCTGAAAAACACTTGCCTTGACCCAATAACGATCCTTCCAACAGATGCTTTTATCCGCCTGCAAAAATATTCCCCCAAGAAAAAACAAGGAAACTGGATTCAAAATATCAACAAAATGTAAAATAGCAAAAACCATTTTCACTCTATTATAAGGAAATTTCTCTGGTAGTACCTGTTCTTTTTAATAACAAGTAGTTATTGCTATTTTAAATTTTCAACGGTTGGATTATATTTTTAACAGTTTAATATGTAATTGTAGCAGTTCTATGTGGCACTCGAATTTTTCAACGTGAACACTCACATATCAAATCAAACAGTTGAAATCTTGGATTAGCTACCTACTGGAGAAGCTCCCCTATTATAATCAATATCCAACATCCAACAGCTAAGCCATCTATTTCTTATCAACAAATTTAAAAAAAAAAAAAAAAAGGGAAAGGAATCAAGCCATCTATTTCTTAAAAGTCAACTTTCATGGGACGTCACTTTGGAGAACAAAGCTGACTGATTTCATGAAACTTTTAGGCATAACAGCTTACTCCTTTTTCCACCAAAGTAATGAATTCGAATTACAATCAAATATTAAGAAAATACTAATTCGAGAAATTGACCTTCCCAACGAATAGCACTGGTATCAAAAACGAAGGAACAGCTGAAACCAAACCCAGAAGCAAATACTCCAACTCCGTAAAGCTCTGCAAACGAGTTCACATAATAATACAATAAAATCCAAATTCAAAACAAAAAATAAATAAATAAATAAACACACTTTTTTTGCCTTCAGTTTTCTATTGAACCAAACAGAGTCTGAATCTAATTACCTCGTAGAGCTTGTAGGGGACGACAATGCCCAAGCAGAGAGTGAGCCAGAAGGGAGTGTAACAGAGGAAGAACAGTTCTCCCCATCTTTTGCTCGGATTCGGAGCCAGCCATAGACTCGGCGAAGGAGAAGCCGATTTTGCACCTGACAAACGCCAATTTCAAATGAAAATGGTGGAAAACCTTAGAAATTCCATTGACTTTGAGGAAATGGAAGTGATTGTACCCGTCATCTTGGAGGTCCGATCCAGATTCAAAGGTTTTCCGATCTCGGCTAGAGAGAGAGAGATAGAGGGAAAGAGAGAGAGAGGTTTCTGTGCATCAGTAGTATCGTCAGACTGTGTCAGTGAAAGCTCAGAACACTGTAGAAAAGTATAAAAGAGTACAGAGACTAGCTGGCGAAAATAATTTTTTTATTATTTTTTCTTTTTAGGATAAATACTAACGTTTTCGGGCCCGTTTAGTTGAAGTATCCAGATCACATAATCCGAGTCAAATTCTCGAATTAGTGTTTAGATTTACCAAGTTCTCGAATCTATGTCCGGTTGATTTGAATTAGGGTATGAGTCATGGGTCCTTATTTAAAAATTAACCCCCCTTAATTCAGCCCAATTGTAATCAGGAAACAGTATACAAACAGTGGACTAAGAGTAATGACTCTTATCACCTTCCACACGCAGAGCTCACTACTCTGCCAGAGAAGCTCCACTGTTCTTCACTCAAAAATGACAATCAAACCAAGAATTAACAAGTTCCAAAAAGCACATAATTTGCAACGAAAAATGAATCAAAAACCTATTTCACAACATTTTGTACAATTTGAATATTTAGAAGTAATCAATCGACTGATTCACCGGCTAAATGCAGCGGAAAGACGGACAGATGAGAAACAGCGCCGCCTCAGTCGCGGTGTTGCAATTCTAGCACTTCGCGTCGAGTTTGAGGGCAGTTTGGGAGCTGAGAAAATTTTTCCCGTAAATTTGGAATTTCCTGAGAAAATCAAGTCGGCCACTGGGGAGGAAGAAGAACCTGGACTTGTCGGAGCAAGGAGAGAAGCGAGAGCGAGACTGAGTTCCGGCGGAGAATTCGATTGTGGAAGACAATACTCGCCGGAGAATGGCGGAGGAAAGTGGGGTCCACAGCCTTTGCCTCAACTTGCCGAAGATTTCTGGATTTTTTTTCTTTTTTTTTTTCTCAGAGGGGTGGGGTTCTCTAACAAGTCTACTTCCTTTTTTTATAATGGACTAAAAATAAAAATTAAAAAAAAACCCTTTTAAAATACATTTGTAAATATGTAACATAATTTCATTCACATAAAATATGGGTGGAATATCAGGGAAGTTGTGGGAGATAAATTTAATATATGCTTGGCTTATTATATAATTTCATTCATATTTTTTTCATTTATTTCGTAGTGAGCTTGTTATAATTTTGAGTTATAATTATTTGTATAATTTTTTTATAGTACTTAATTTTTTTATTATATAACGAATTATATTTATTATATAATTTTTTAAATTACATTTATTTTGATCATGATTCAAATTCAGAAAACAAGACAACTAAACATTGGTTCGAATCACATTTCAGGTTAGAATCAGAATCATGCATATACACATCTAAATGAAGGTTCTAATCACTCTAAATCATGAATCATGGATCTGAATCAAATGACTCAAATCACCCTGATTCGAATCATGATTCGGATCATTGTTCACGATTCAATATTTTTTCTAAAAAAAATACATAAATTAAAAATAATTCTAAACTATAATTTTGAACTCATAAATCAAACGTTAGTCTGTTCTTAATACTACCTTTTATTAGTTTCCAAGTTTAGAAGTTCAAAAAATATATATGTTTTCACATTTGTTTCTTGAATTTGTAGAATTTTAACAACTTACTGTCTAAATTTTAAAATTTGATAATTTATCCCTCAATTTATAAAATTTATAATGAGACTTATTTTATCAATTTTATTTTAATTTTTCTCATCAAATATATTTTTTCTTCATCAATTTTGACAAACCATGATTAAAATTGGCTATATTGCACAATTTTATAAGTTGATGGTAAATTCTCAAATTATAAACTGGTAATTGCTTAAATCCTACAAATTACGGAGCAAATCTGCAAAATACCGAACAAAGATTCAGAAAATGACAAGTTTCACCTAAATCGAACGGATAAAGTATGATTATAAGTAAACTGTCCTTTAATTTTTTTTTGCTGACGTCTTTTTCTTGATAGACGACAGGTTGATTATCTTGTAACATGATTTATCAGTCAACCACGTGTCGCTCTAGTTGTAAAATTTAGAGACCGTTTAGTTCGCTGATTCGAGTTGAGATTTAATTTTATATGAGAGTTTTTTTCTATAATAAAAAAGTTAGATGTGATTATTTATGAAAATTTTTTACTGTAATAAAATTTAAATTTTAAACTCAAATAAATAAAATAAATAGGACCTTAATGTCGTTATCTTCCACCGAACCACACGTTAGCTATCCAGCATGACAATGCATAATGTTTATTTTCTTGATAGGTTGTAGCTCATCTGTCAAGTTCTATTGTTTATATTTAACGATCGTGTTGATAATCGTGTAATGTAATATTGAATTATCAAATTTAAATTTTATTATAATAAAAAATTTTAAAAAATAATTATATTTAATTTTTTTATTATAATAAAAAATATTCACATAAAATTATATCTCAACTCGAATAAAATTAAAATCAAAGAATTAAATGAGGCCTAATAAATTGATTATTTAAATTGCATGCCGTTTTTTTTCTTAATAGTCCGCGTCGTTCTTGAGTACATTACAAGTCCTTGAGGTTGCATTTTATCGTCTTTTGTTTAATAACTTAAATTGAAGTTAAAATTTAAATAAAATTAAATAAAATTAAAATTAAAAAAAATATAAATTTAAATAAAATTAAAATTTTAATTATTTTTTAAAAATTTTTTAGAGAAAAGAATATACCTAAACAATTGTGACTGAACAGTTGTCATTTTACAACACCAACAACTATTCAAAGCACAGCTCATTCAAACAATTACGTTATGGTCAAAAGTACTAGGTCCCACAGCTCAATTATTTCTTGACTGACTCTGTGATGTTTATTTTAAAAATTCTATTTAGTCTTGACTAACTCTTTAAGGTCACATTTATTTAAAAAATTTTTATCTTATTAAGTATTATAATTTGTAATTTTATTATAATATTTTTTTTTATAAAAAATTTAAATTTTAAAAATTATAAATTATAATTATAAATTAGTAAACTAAAGGTTACATTATCTTTTCAAGATAAAATTAATATTTTGTTTATCTTATTAATTTAAATTTAAAATTTAAAATTTAAAATTTTATTATAAATAAATATTTAACTTTTTATTATAATTTATATTTTATATTTTGATTTAAATTAAAAATTTTAATTAGTAAACTAAACGTGTTTAAATTTTTTTTTTATCATCTTTCGCTGATTCCCATCACGGGGACCCCATTTCAAAATTTAGTGTTCACACGTGTCACGCTCCCATTGGGTGTGAAGAAAAGATCATGGCCTGCATGCACAACACCTGCATAAATGATATGAAGAAAAAAGATGCATAATTTCTCAACTAACTTTGTCTCCTTTCACAAGACCAAGCGCCACTCGTCGCCGAATCCATGCAACGTCCCTAAAGTACCCCTTTTGCATGGCAAATCCTTCAAAAATTCTAAATTCGTATATTTTATCGATTTAAATTTTATTATATTAAAATTTTTTTAAAAATAATTATATTTAATTTTTTATTATAATAAAAAAATTTTTAAAAATTATAATTAAATTTAAATTAGTAAATTAAATAAATTTTTAAATTTATTCATTTTATAAATATAAGTTAAAAATTTAAATTAAAAAATAAATTTATATAAAATTAGAAAACGTTATAGTAAAATTTTTAAATTATGAAATGAAGGGCCATAATTTCCATTCATAAAAGTTCACTAAAATATGTACATATATACATATACACATATATCTACATGTAATGTATAATTTCTTCCCTATCTCAAAACAAAAGACTCAGGGGGGGAGAGAGAGAGACAGAGAGAGAGAGAGAGACTCAGAGAGAGAGAGATGGAGAGAGAGAGAGAGATGGGAAAAGGGGGTGGTGAGGCATTGGTAGTGTGCAGTGACAAGAGCATGGCAACAGGAATAACAATATGGGACGTTGAGACAGGGGATCATATCCTCCACATACCCACTTGTGCTTCTCCTCGCCATGGCTTGTTGTGCTTAAGAAATCACTTCCTTTTTGCTTCTCAGATTCACAGGCATGGCTCTGTTGGAGGCGGTGCTATTCTCATGTGGTGCTTGAACAAGGTTAATTAAATTAAATTAATTATTTTCAAACCACTCCATTTCATGATATTCGAGTATTCTACTATAAAAAAGGAAAAAAATAAAATGTTTGTTTTTGTTATTTATTCTTTTTGGAATCCAACATAAAGACCCCTTGATAAATTCCTCAAAAAAAAAAAAAAAAAAAAAAAAAATTTTTTTCCTCTCATTGGCTTTATTGTTTCATCAATTTTGCAGAGTAAGTCCTGGGATTTTTCTAAAATGGGTAGCTGGTTTTTATTTATTTATTTACTTATTTTTTTAAGTGGACGGGATTTAAATTTTACACTTTAATAGTTGAATTCTCAAAACTACGCTACTTAGTTTTGAGAAACTAAAGGGTTGTTTTTTTACAATAAAATTTAAAAAAAGTTGAAACTTCAAGTTATAACTTTATTTAAGTTCACGTTGTTTTAAATTTCTAACTTTATTCAACTTTATTTAAATTTAACTCAAAAATTACACTCAAATTACACTCTAAAAAAAAACATGTCCAGTGAAAGAATTCAAAAAGTTCAAATCTTCTGTTCTAGTATACTTTTACTTCCAATTAAAGAGAGAGATTTCTTGAAGTGGATGTTCAAAATTATAATTCTCCAAGGTTTTTTTTTGTAATAAACTAAATAAAATGGATGGTTGGTCAAAGAAAAGGAAAAGAAAATTGGTAAGTTTGTGAATGCAGTCTAATTATTAGTGTCTTTTGTTAGTGACCAGCTTTGAATTTGAATTTTGGTGGACTTGACTTTATGTATTTCCACTCATCTGACTGATTTTACCAGTCACTAGTTATCAAAATGTATAAATAGTGCGGAAGTAAATATTAATGAGAACTAATTGAGGGATCCTTGCAAGTAAATATATTGGCCACAAAAAAACAATTTTTCTTTTATTTTTTCAGCCTCAGTCACCTGTGAGAAGCTATCCAATGGAGGCCATTGGACCACTTTCTTGCACCAAGGATGGTATATATCTTGGAGGTGGAGCTCTATCTGGGAATGCTTATATTTGGGAGGTTAGTAACAAGTTTAAGATTTTAGCACTCTAGACCATCTTCAATGCAATGCCGATGTCAATGTCAATGCTATATTAAGCACTAAAACGGGTGAAATAGTATAAGCTGTGTTTAGAATTGATCCCATTTTTATTTTCACGTTTTTCGAGAAAAAAATGAAAACGTTTCTAAGATGGTATTTGGTGCAATAAAAAAAAAGAGAAATTAAAATGATTTTTTAGTTTAGTATAAAATGAGATAGAAATGAAAAATGACTTTTAGTTGTTTTTCATTTTTTGTTTTCGTTTTCTCCTCTCTCGAGGAGAAAGAGAGATATTAATAAGTTTTTTACACTGAAAACATCTCTTGATAAAACAATCAAATGCATTTTCAAAAATGATTGTTGTTTGATATTGAAAACATTTTCATTTTCATACAAAAAATAAAATCATTTTAGAATGAATTTCAAACGTGCCCATAATTGTTTTGTAGTTTTTCTTTGTAGTCTAATGTTATATTTCCTTTTTGACATAATATTAAGCTTTAGAACTTGTAAAAAGTAAATTTTTTAGCACCAGAAATAGCACTGCATAAGAGTGATTTTCCTACTCGAATACTAAAACTTGGTATTGCTACGAAACATCTTATTAATTCAACCAAGAAAATCTACAAAATATTATGTTGTTTTCATATATATCTTTCTTGTTCTTTTTATTATAGCATTCCCAAGAATACATTGTCCATATATATAGAAACAAGCTTGATTATTTGATAAACTTTTTCTAGGCTTCAAGTGGAAAATTGCTCAAAACTTGGCGCGCCCACCATAGATCTTTGACCTGTATGCTGTTTTCGGATGATGGTTCTCTTCTCATATCTGGTTCTGATGATGGTATGATCTGTGTTTGGCCTATGATTAGGTAAAGACTGAATTTCTGTTTCCCTTAAGTTTTACCCCCCAAGAAAAACACTAGGTGAAAAACATTCCACTTGATACCACCCATTTCTCTAATTCAATTATGTGGAAGTTTGCTAGACGTAGAAGATTCTGGAAGCTCCCTTCCTTTGTTGCACTACTCCTTGGATCATAGTTCTTCCATAACTGGTCTGGCCACTACATCAGGCATCTCAAGTCCAATTTTAGTATCAAGCTCCTCAGATGGCACATGCAAGGTTTTTTTTTTTTTATCAGAATAATTAACATAAATGGTTCTTAATCTCTTTAATAAATGATAATTTTAATCTTTATGATTTTAATTTTCACAAAATAATCTTTAATGTCGTTAAATTAGTACAATTAAATCATTTTTATCCAATTTTATTAAATTTTAAACGATTTTATACAGATAATTTTCAGACATGTCACTTCTATAGTAAAATTATAAAAATATCCCCCACATAAATCAACTCACTAATAATTAGAAACAAAAAACCAAAAAAAAAAAAAAAACCGGTTGGATCTCGTCGGGATTTGGACCCAAACTCGCCGCCCAGTTGTTGCGACCTTGTCACGGCAAGTCGTGATTTCAGTCGAGACGTCGCAAGGAAGTCGCGCCCACCGTCACGATGTCGAAGGTCGCGAATCGCGACGAACTCCGCGACGTCGGTAGTAGCGAATTACGTCGAAATCGCAACAGCCATGACGAATTGCTATGAAATCTGCCGCATAGGAACAACTCTTGACGAAATCTTGCCGATCTCCTCCGCGGGTAAACGAGAATCGTGATCTTCATCATGATGAAATCCGCCGCGTGACGGGTCTTGATGAAATCGCGCCGATCTCCCTTGCAGGTCAACATGTCGTGAAGAAATCACGCTTTCTATCTTGGGCGTATCGGAGGTCGCTGCAGGCGTTTAAGAGAGAAGTTGGAATCTGTTTTTTTGGGACGAAGATGAAGATGAGGGTTTTAGTTCTCTGCTTCAGCACTTATTTTCTCCAACTTGGTATGTGGGGCCCATCTCTAATCCAATTAAAGGCGGCCAGGGCCAATGGACTCTCTCCTTTTTTTTCTTCTCAATTTATGAGTTTACGCTTTTTTTCTTTTTGTTGTTCTTTTCTTTCAAAAAAAAAAAAAAAATAAAAATAAAAATAATCTTACCTTGATATTTTATCAAAATACCATTTTTTATAAGATCATATATCTTATACATAATTAATTCTATTAAAAATTTTAATAAAACTAGATAAAAAATACTTAATTACATTAATTTAATGATTTTTGGGACTATTTTATCAAAATTAACAAAATAGAGATTAAATTATCACCTAAGTTAAGAACTATCCGTACCAATTACCCTTTTTATTATTATTTTTATATACAATGTTGGCCTATGTGGACACACACTCACAGTATGGGGCCTATGCCACTATTTTTCTTTTTTTCTTAGAAAATGCGCCTATTAGAGTTTGACATATATGAATTGGGCTAAACCTCTTTTCTATTATTCATAGTATTAGTATATTATGGTTTTTAAGTTCTTGCTAAAAGAAAATCAATTGCCTCTCTTCCAGTTCTCAGATTTGGTCTCGGGAAGAATCATGCAAACTGTAGTTTACCCAGTGGGGATAACTGCAATTGTCCTTGACCCAACAGACGAGCTTGTATTTTGTGGAGGCGTTGATGGTAGAATTTTCATCAACAAGCTTGACGTTGGCCTAATGGAGGATCCTTTTTCCCTTTCACAAGATCAACCAATTATGCTGCAAGGACACAAGTAATATTGTGTGGTGTTTTAAGGTTTCACAACCTATTGGATATGAATATCATTCAGTGATAAAAATGGTCCAAAATTATTAAAGTCTCGTTCATTTTACAGATTCAAATTTTCAATTTAAATTGAGATTTAATATTTTTTTAGAGATTTTTTGCTGTAGCAAAAAAAGTTAGATGTAATATTTTTTGAAAATTTTTTATTGTAAAAACTTAAAACTAAAAATTTAAATCAATGAAATGAACGAGGCTTAAGTTTACTCAGAATCTATAGGATTGTTCTTTTAGAGTGTAAGAGTATAGTTTTTGAGTTGAATTTGAGTTATAACTTGAGTTGAAGTTAAAAATTTTACAGATTCAAATTTTCAATTCAAATTAAGATTTAATATTTTTTTAGAGATTTTTTACTGTAGCAAAAAAAGTTAGATGTAATATTTTTTGAGAATTTTTTATTGTAAAAACTTAAAACTAAAAATTTGAATCAATGAAATGAACGAGGCTTAAGTTTGCTCAGAATCTATAGGATTGTTCTTTTAGAGTGTAAGAGTATAGTTTTTAAGTTGAATTTGAGTTATAACTTGAGTTAAAGTTAAAATTTGAATAAAGTTGAGTAAAATTAAATAAAATTAAAATTTAAAAAAACAAAAACTTAAATAAAATTAAAATTAAAATTATCTTTTTTAAAATTATTTAAACAAAAGAACATGCCCTATCATTTTAAGTCAAATATAACATTTTCTAAGCAGATATTGCAGGACAAATCTGTTTAGTGTTCAGAACATGTGTTAAGATCTTATGAATAGCTTGCCCGATAATTATTGAATACACTTATTATTTACTGGTCTTTATTATATTGGGCTTAACTTAATATTATTCATATTCATTGCAGTGGAGCAATAACTGCGTTGACTTTCAGCCAATCAGGTCTGGTATCTGCATCTGTGGATTGCACAATCAGCATATGGGATTCTACTCATTGGACAATCACCAAAAAATTCAACCACCAAAAAGGTGAAAAGAAAAAAAAAAAGAAAAATTCAAATTTTTTATGTTTGTTATATTAAAATTTGAGTTTGATATTATCTATTTTTAAAAATTTTATATTGGTATTTTAACCTTTTAAAAAATCTTTTTTTATATCTCGTGATTATTTTTTTGAGACATAAAAAGACAAAATTATTCTTATTCTAAAAATCTATATGTTGACCAAAATTTTGAAGGAGATTTTAAGAAAGAAGCAGGTTCTTTTAATGGGTTTTTGAGTGTTTAGTTACATGTATAACAATTTTTAAAATCTTTCTTTTTCTTTAAAATTTTGGTCAACAGATGAATTTTAACAATAAGGGTAATTTTGTCTTTTTGTGTCCTAAAAATTAATTTCGAGGTATCAAAAAAAGATTTTTTAAAAAGTCAAGGTACTAGCATGAAATTTTTAAAAACATAGAGTACCAAACTCAAATTTTGATATAAAGAAGGTACCAGAATGAAATTTTCAAAAAAAAAAAAATTTGTAGGGCTGTTATGTATTTTGACTTATTGTACTAGCAAGTGAAAGCACACGTAATTTCATATTAAAGATGAGACACTATGGGTGCGTTTAGAATTAGTTTCAAAATGATTTTATTTTCAATAAAAAGTAAAAAAGAGATTGTTTTGAGAATCATTCTGAAAATGATTCTGAAATTGCGTTTGGTTGATTTTTTAAAAAATTATTTTGAATATAATAAAAGAGTGAAATTGTGTGTTAATTATAATTATTAATTAATATATTATAATATTATTGATAAGTATTAAAAAATAAAAAACAGAAAAGTAAAAACAACTTTCAATTGTTTTTTAAATTTCTTCACAAAAACTATTTTCACTGTTTTCATTTTCGTTTTTAAAATATTTCCTAAACAAACGCTGTTTCATTTTTAATTTAATTTTATTTTCTTTGAAAAACGTGAAAAACGTTTTGAAAACGAAACCAAACACACCTTATACATCCTGTAAGTGTTTTTTATTTTATTTTATTTTATTTTTTGATTTTAGTGCTCTTGGTGGTAAAGAATGAGAGCGTCTAATTCTTAACATGGTATAATAGGCTTCAATCCTGGAAGGGGTATAGCTTAGCATCGACAAAGTCCTGTTCTCATGAGGGGATTCCATAAAACTTTATATTACTTCTAATTGCTACACCAAGTGTTTGAAACACTGACTTTCAATAAAGAAGCTTAAAAAGTCATTTTCAAAGAATAATCTCCTTGTTTATTCTGTATTCATGTTCTTGAATTGAGTAAGATTTAAAACTTTTCTTGGTCTTCACATTTGTTTACACCATTATAGGAGAGACATGCTTATTACATAGATGTGCGTATAAATTACATGCCTACTTTTACATAAAACTCTTTTTTGTACAAATAATTCATTGTCCTCTTATCTAACAAAAGATTGTTCCTTTTCATCCTATAACCAGGAGGAGCAACTAATTTGGCAGTCATACCGCGGTCTGCGCTCCTTTCAGCGGCGAATAATCGAAAAGTTCTAAACACATTTCGGGTTTCGCGGCTTGACAAGTATCCTCAGCATTCCAACTCATCCAAGGAAACGATCACTCTTCTTTCCTCAAGCTGCTCCCTCAAAGAAAGCCAGAGTTCCTTTCATTTTCAAAGCAGTAATTCATGCCAACAGACACTGGACTTGCAAATGCAGGTCTCTCTCTCTCTCTCACACTCTCTCTCATGGACAGCAATTTTAAAAACTTTCAACACAATGCAATGCTGTAAAGGGATATTTGCATAAATGAACACAATTTTGAACACCTCTAATTATATATGCATACGCAAATACTCCTAACTTATGTCCATTTCCTAGTAAATCATTGATTAGTAAATTTAAATCACTAATTTACTCTTGAGAGAGCTGTTATCATGAAATTTTCTTGTCTTTCCAGAAAGGTAGGGAAAAAAATTAAGTTTTAATAACAATTTACTTGTGTAGGCGGAGATCTAGTATTTTTTGAATCCTTATGTAAAGAATAACAAATGAAAAAAAAAAAAAAACTTTCAACAAAGACGTGAATTAGAAAGAAACGAAATATGAACTGTAGACTGAAATCTTGATACATCACAAAACAATACATTTCAAACCTTTGGCTATCTTCTTCCCTACACCTGTTCGGTAGTCTACTTCGGTTACAACACTATTCCCTTCCAATCTCAGAGCTAGCTTTGTTTGCTTCCATCTTCCTTGAAAAAAAATCTTAAATTAAAAGTACTTTAATCATTATAAAACTTTACACAAATAGGGTTAAAAGGCTAGGAATAAGCTAGAGACTATCTCGTTTAGTTCACGAATTTAAATTCTTAATTTGAGTTTATATGTAATTTTGTGTGAGAGCTTTTTACTGTAACAGAAAAAATTGTATATGATTTTTTGTGAGAATTTTTAACTATAAAAAAATTATAATTAAAAATTTAAATAGGTGAAATAAACGAGACCTAAGAATTGACAACAAAACTTGTGAAGTTGTGAACTCACAGTTGTATCAGTTTTACAAGCACTTATTGAGCTTTTTTTTTTTTTTTTTTTTTTTTTTTGAAAATTTGGGCAGAAAGACTGGACACCAGCAGCAATGCAAATGAAAGTGGAAACAAGTTTGGAGAACAGAATGTGGGCAATGAAGATGGCAAAGCATGTTATGGAGATGAATCGGCATTTGCAATCACGTCTTCTGGACTTGATGGAGACCAGATTGTTATGGTCCAAGGAAACCAATTTACCCAACACAAAGAAGAGAAAGAAGCTCCTGATGAATATGGTTGAGAGTTCCTCTAATAGTAAAGATCACCCATTTCAAGGAGAGGATCAATCAAATTCCCCATGTTAATTCACTTTGGCACAAGAGAATTAATATTGTTATTACATGAGATATTGATGCAGAATTAAGTAGATTTTATTTCATGTTGGAAGTTAGCTTGTTTTGACAGTTTATGTTTCAGTTTTTCACTCCGATGAACAAATGTGTGTGTCATTGAAGGTTTTATTATGATCATCAATTTTTGAAACAAATAAATTACTTTGAAAATAGTGAAAGTTTGGTTTATAGGTTCAGAATCATGATTCATAACCATTCTCAGTTTACGTGTGTTTTTTTAAAAAAATATTGTAGCGAGCCACACACCATGACATTTTAAATTTTTGACATCCAAATATGAAGTTGCATAACGCAGCAGAAGAGATATTTACTTTTGAGTGATGGTTGACATGTCATTTATGAAATTGCATGACATTACAGTTTCTGTGAAACAAAAATATGTTTCAGATGATAGAAGCTAGATAAATTGGTGTCGTTTTCTTGAAAGGAGAACTATGTTTTTCCATAAATAGGTTAAAGCAACCGAAAATTTTTGGAGTGTACTTAGGCATTTAACCTCAAAAAAGACATTTTCTTATATTTATTTTATGTTTTATGCACTTAAACATTCAAATGTTAATGTTTTAAACATACACACACACATACATATATATATATATATATATGATAATCTAGTAGCATCATATATATATGTGTGTGTTTGATATTCGAATATTTTTAGGTGTGTTGGCTATTAGGGAGAATTAGAGAATTTATGTTTTTTCTTATTATATAGTTGTCATATTTTAAATACAAGTGATATTAAGTAGTCAATTAATATTAGTTTTGAATAAAATATAAAATTCTAATATTTTTATTAGTTGGTTCATAAACGTGTTTTGTTTTTGTTTGTCGACCCGTCATGGCCCGTTTAATAACCGTAGTAACTATATTTGCGTGTCGTGTTGTGTTAACCGTGTCATTAGCGTTCCGTGTTCGTGTTTGAGTTTCTAACACATTTATTAATCGTGTCTTGTTCGTATTTACTATAATCGTGTCATGTCATAATCATGTCAGCCTAAACATGACACGTTAATATGAATTGTCAGCCCTAACTATACCAATAGGGGATCCCCTACCGTAAAATCTCCCAAAAAAAAATGACATGTTTTCATAAAAAGGAAACTAACGACATATTGTTCTAGTTATTCGACAATGGTCAAACTGCAAACGATAACTCGTTTTAAGGAAATGAACGACGACAAACTTTATATCAACAAAACGGTATGTTGTATGACCGACTTAAGACAGTAACAAACTTAACAAAACTACATGTCAACCCCAATTTCCAATTTTATAAAAAAAAAAATAACTTTAATGGCAAAGAAATAGTCTTTCAAAAAAAAGGGGTTGCCGTTTTAGTAAGCCAAACCAAACTACAGCAAAACTTCAAAGGACAAAAAATGACATGTAATTTTGACCTAGAAGATAGTTAACTTCTTTACTGTGTCATATCAATGTTTTTTTTTTTTTTTTTTTTTTTTTTTTTTTTCTCGCTAAAGATGTCGTTTTTACGCTTAAACAACAAACCACTTTGTCATTCTTTTTGAGGTGTATGACAGTTTACATTTTAAAAAGATGTTTAGTTCATGGATTATAATCATAAGATTAGAATTATTTTTAATTTATGTGTATTTTTATAAGAAAAAATATTATAACGAGTCACGAACTATAATTTAATTAGGGGCCAAATCTCCTTTCTAAACGTTTCCTAAAATTTTATGATAGCACTTTTTAAATTTAAATCTTTTTAAACGAAAACATTATTTGAATAATGTGTAAATTCATATACCAAACAAGCCTAATGAGGCTATGTTTTAAACCCTTAGATACATTACATATGTATTAGATTTTATTATTTTCGTAGATTTTTTTTATTTATTTTGATGTAATTTTAACGATAGGATATGATATATGTCCCAGAAAAGGGACAAAAAAAAAAAAAAACTCCAATAAAAAATTTTTTTTATATGAACACCCTCTTAATTTTACTAGTTTAGTAAATTAGTTCTTTAACTTTTTTTTTTTTTTTAATAATTCACCTCTTAAAATTTAAATTTATTACATTATTGGTTAAATTAAAAACAAAATTAAAAATTTAAATGGTATATTTTATATGAGTGTTTAATAAAAATAATTTTAATTTTTTGTGTCTAATTAAATCTTTTATACACATCATGAATTGAAAAATTTTGAACGTAGAGGACCACTATCCTAAAATGGTCAACTCCTAATTTCAAATAAATTTTTACTCTTGATACCTATACAAGGATTACTTCAATATAAAAAGATATTACTTACTTTTATTAAATATTCACGTAAAAATACAAGCTCTATTTTCAATTTTATTTTTAATTTGATTAACAGTGTAATAAATTTTAAAATTTAAAATTACTAAATAAAAAATTGAAAGATTAATTTACCAAATTAGAAAAGTTGGGATCTCCGTACAAAATAGCCATAAATAAACCCTACCAGCACTTCACCAGTTTACCTTTTTGGTGTGAAAGTCAGCTAGCAGGAGAGGGAAACATTGAAGGCTCTGATATCACCAAATGGACTACTTGAAATCAACCTCGGATGCTACAAGTGAAAGAGGAGGTTTACGCGGAAAATTGAAGAAGGTCGTCCTCGCCTATAGTGGTGGCTTGGACACTTCAGTCATTGTTCCATGGCTTAGGTACATGTATAAAATATTATATATATATATATATATATATATATCTGTGTGTGTTTGTGTGTCTATATTAACATTGTTTTCCTCTTCACCTTGTTCAAGCCATTAACTTGTTTTTTCCCTTTGTTCTGGAAGTGGGTTTTTGCCCAAAATCATCTACAATATGGAGAATGAATGGGTAATGAGTAAGGCATATGAAGGGTTTATTGGTACCATAATTAATGATGTTTTGACCTGATAATATGTATATTCCAAAATGCCACTTCCTTTTCACTCATGTGGGCGAGCTCTTTGATGAAATTTATCTATCTCTCTTTTGAATTTTTCTTTTATCTGATGCAGGGAGAACTATGGTTGTGAGGTTGTTTGCTTCACTGCCGATGTTGGTCAAGTACGTTATGAGTAGGAACTTTTTTAGTTCAAGATTGACTTTTTTTTTTTTTGACTTTTTGATTTGTTCTCTTCCTATCTAAACTAAATTGATAGGGTATAAAGGAATTGGAAGGTTTAGAAGAGAAAGCCAAGGCCAGTGGGGCTTGTCAGTTGGTAGTGAAGGACTTGAAAGAGGAATTTGTTAGAGACTACATATTCCCTTGTTTGCGAGCTGGCGCGATTTACGAGAGAAAATACTTGCTGGGTACCTCAATGGCCCGTCCTGTTATTGCCAAGGTGAATTTTCGATGTGAAGTTCTTGATATTGAAGTTGCTATATAGATTCTATGGTTTGTCATCAAAAATTTTATCATAAGTATCATGAATGCATATGCTTCAAAATTCTGTAGATTTTGAAAAGCCGAAAGTATTGTTTTATCTGAGTGTTTTAGCCGTGACAAATTTTATTTTAGTTTTGTAATCAATCATGAATTTCCTTATTGTTTTGTTTGGTTGGCCATGAGCAAGAATAGTACAGTTTCTATACTGAAAAAGCATATATTATGTTTCCATTTGTTGTCTTCTATTGTTGGAGATATTATTATTTATTAAAATCAAGTTGTGCTTCATACACAAAGGCTTTCCCTTTCTCATGAAAATAGGCCATGGTGGATGTTGCCAAAGAAGTTGGAGCCGATGCCGTCGCTCATGGATGCACGGGGAAAGGAAATGACCAGGCATGTTTATCATTTCAGCATTGAACGTTTCAGCACCTATTGTGCTTCTTTCGACTCATTCTTTATTTTTCATTTCAGGTTCGCTTTGAGCTGACATTCTTCGCCTTAGACCCGAAACTAAATGTTGTGGCTCCATGGAGGGAATGGGATATTAGAGGTAGAGAAGATGCTATTGAATATGCCAAGAAGCACAATGTTCCTGTCCCAGTGACTAAGAAATCCATTTACAGCAGAGATGGGAACTTGTGGCATCTTAGCCATGAGGTAATAGACTAGAATTAAGTGCTTTTTTTTTTTAAATAACAAAATGATGTCTGTTGAAGTTCAAATCTTCCCTTTGTAGTTTTGATTTGTATATTCCTTCGCTTTTAGTGGCTGATTTTTTTTATGAACTTTTCTATGAAATTTAAGGGTGACATCTTAGAAGACCCTGCAAATGAACCTAAGAAGGATATGTACATGTTGACAGTGGATCCAGAAGATGCACCAAATGAACCTGAGTAAGTTCCTCCTCAAATTTCCTTGTAGTTTTAAGTTACTACCTAATTGTTTCTATTTCAATCCTTATTTTCTATCCCCTGCAGATATATAGAAATTGGGATTCTCTCGGGGCTACCTGTTTCAATCAATGGGAAGGAGTTTTCCCCCGCATCTCTTCTTTCTGAGCTCAACCAAATTGGCGGAAGGCATGGCATAGGCCGTGTTGACATGGTTGAAAACCGCCTTGTTGGCATGAAGAGCCGCGGAGTTTATGAAACTCCAGGGGGCACCATCCTCTTCACTGCTGTCCAGGAGCTCGAGTCCTTGACACTGGACCGAGAAACAATGCAAGTCAAAGACTCACTCGCCCTCAAGTATGCTGAGCAGGTCTATGCAGGCAGGTGGTTTGACCCACTTCGCGAGTCATTAGATGCTTTCATGGAGAATATCACAAAGACCACAACAGGCTCAGTGACACTCAAACTGTACAAAGGTTCTGTTAGTGTTACAAGCAGGACCAGCCCCTTTAGTTTGTACAGGCAAGACATTTCGTCGTTTGAAAGCGGGGAAATTTATGATCAAGCGGATGCTGCCGGGTTCATCCGGCTCTACGGGCTTCCAATGAAGGTTAGAGCAATGCTTGAGAAGGGTGCGTGAATAAATCTTCCTATCAAATAACACTAGTGTCTAGTGCTTTTGCAGTGTGTAAGGCATTTGGATTTGAGTTTTTGTTGTTCTAATATGATGTAGTTTCTCATTTATCTTCTTAATGGTGTCGTTTAGGGCCCATTTGTGACACTTGATTGTCGTTCAGATTAGAATGAAATTATCCGGAATCTCATGGTTCGCACCTTGAATGAAGTCTATTGGACTAACTATTAAGTTTACTTCTGCGCTCAAATTTTAGTCTCCTGCCCTTTGATTGTTTTTTTTTTTTTTTTTTTTTTTTTTTTTTTTTTTTTTTTGGTTTTGGTTTTGTTTTTCTTTTTTTGTTTTTTTGTTCTCTCCCTATGTTTAGCACTCAACCAAAACTGTCAAAACTATAAAACCAAACAAGAAATACAAAACCAAAACTATCAAAACTATATAACCAAACTAGAAATACAAAAACCCTCCAAGTTTAGGCCTTGTTCGGTTGCTGCAGATTACTCAAGAAAGGCCCACTCGAGAGTTAAACTTGGTCCAAGTTCGCGTTCGACGTGTCAAAACTCGAAACGAAACTCGAAAATTAATTCGAGTTACCTACCTTATTTCGGGTTCATCTTCCTACTGCAACTTGAGTTTAACTTCTCTGTATTTCTACAGTGAAGATTCCTACCCTATTGACCGTTGCGTGCTTTCCATCTCTTTTAGCTCTAACACGCCATTCTGCTATTTCACGTGCTTCTCTGTAAGTGTGCCGTTGCCTGCTTTATCCCCGTGAGATTCCTGTGAGTTCTGCTGCCTTTTGACCATAATCCACTCCTTCAAGCTTCAATTCCACTCCTTAAAGCTTCAATTCCGCCCCATACCCATAACTCAAATGCTGCCTTTGAGTTTTGTTGCCTTTCTCTCAATCTAAGATAGAAACCCTAGCCCCAAATTCACCCCTCATCTGCATCCGCTGGTCTCCATTCAAGACGGAGAAATTCATGGGTAGAAATTGATCTCTTCGGCAACCTCCTTGGGCAACCATCCTAGCTCTATGTAGAAGGAAAGGGTCTCGACTTTCCAGTGGCGACGTCAAAGCTACTTTTCCCTCCATTGTCGTCGCCGGTACCTCACTCAGAATAAATCGTCTTCGCATTTTGGGAATCTCGGAGCAGATCAAACTTACTCCTCTGTACGCTCCAAGTCGGTAAGCACTTGAATCCTTGGTTTAATTCCTTCCAAGTTCATTAAGTGCATCACTGTAGGTGACGGTGCAGTCGGCAAGACTTGCATGCTCATCTCCTACACCAGCAACACTTTCCCCATGGTAACAAAAAAAAAAACTCTTTTTTTTTTTTTTTAACTCTCTCTGGTTTGTTTGGTTGTTGAGAAAAGTGGGGAAAGAGAAATCGATGAGAGAGAAAAGGGATTTGTTTCTTTTAAGGTTTTCCGAAGATGGGTTGCTGCTCTTTTTCAATTTTTTTCTTGCAACCTCAAGTTTCTGTTCGGGAAACGAAGCTCCAATGAGCTAGAACGGAGTTAATTTGGCTCCTTTCATTTCCGTTTTCGCAGAACTTTCTGTGTATAAATTAGTCAATGTGTTTCCCTGGACCATTCTTGAAGGGGGGGAAAAAAAAAAGGAAAAAAAGATTGCTTTGTTTGTCCTGACTTAGTTCACGTTCTGTTATTGTTTGAGTTTACTTCCATAAACTTTAGGATTGCAGAGCTGTGAAAGAGATTGCTTTTCGGTTATACAAGTCCAATTAATTAGCTGATTTCTAGGATTAGTCTTTATGATTTAAAGGAGGAGGATTCTTGTTCAAGAAGTTTGAAAGTTGTCGCTGAAATCTGCATTATTATTATTATTATTGTTATTTTAATTCTTTTCCCCCACAAAGAGAAAAGCGTTCTTCTATTTCCTTTAAGGAGTTGCTGAAAATGTAAACGATATGTTCGAATGCATATCTTTCATTACTGTGTGCTGAAGTGGGAGGTATTTCAGATATTTTTTTTCTTTTTTTTTTTTTTTTTTTTTTTTTTTTTTTTTTTTTTTTTTTTTTTTTTTTTTCTGCGTGAAGTGTTTTATGTGGTAGGCTGTCACTTTTGTTCTTCACTAGTTGAGCTATCAAAATGAACATTGTTGATAGCTTCTGCCAGACATAACGTACCTTCTTGAGGTTCCCTTTGAGGGCTACGAGGTGAATGCCCGATGCTGTTTAGTAGGATGGCATTGTACCCTCAGTACCTTGTTTCTATTTATTTGCTTAATGCCTCTGAATACTTATTGATGAAGGGATTTCGGATGAATTGTTTCCAATTCAATCTGTTGCCCCTATTGTTACCAATTCAATCTGGTATCCTATTGTTGCCAATTCAATCTGTTATCCTTATTGTTGCCAATTCAATCTGCTACCCTTTTTTTGTCTTTTTCAGAGTTGGAACTCACAGACAAAACTGTTTTGCTAGATTATATTTGTTACCTTTGGAAACACCCATATCTTATGTATGTATGTATGCATGCATATATAATATGTTGTTGTGAGAGTTGAAATCTTAATTTACACTGACGAGGATCCTTCGGTCTCTGAGGTGAGAATTGATGAAGGACGAAGAGATAAGAAGAGAGAAAGGGAAGATAGAAAACAAGAGGGGGGAAGAAAGAAGATGCTTAATTATATCTGTCTGTGTTTTCACAACTGTGTGTAACTTTTTATTTGCATTAAGTATTTGCTGCTTCAGTTTTTCTGTCATTGTCTTAATTCCTATTGTAATGGTGTCATCTTTGCAATTTCAGAAAACTGAGCAAGAGAAGCTCGGGAAGCTAGCACGCAAGGTATGCTCACAGTGTACATTTTACCTTCTTTTCTTCATTTTCAGGTCACTTATATTCATCTGAAAAATTAAAGATGATCATTACTTTGAACAATGACTCTGAAAGCTCTCGTGGTGACAAAGTTTGAAGTGTTTTTCCAAATCTAGGCATATGATTTATTTGTTGCGGAATGAACTCCTGAAAATAAAATATATTCATATGCTTTGCGTATCTGCCAAGATCAGTTGAGTAAGAACTCATTTGATGGCACACTTTAATCTACCCTGTCAAGACATGGATAAACCATTCTTGTTTTCTTTCTTTTTCTTTTTTTCTTTTTTTTTAATGCCTTTTATTATCCTATGACTATAAAAAGAAAAAAAAAAGGTTGGAATACTGATTCTTTTCTTTCTAAAACCAGAATATACTGGCTACTCTTTGTTTTAAAGGATTGTTTTGTTCTTTTCCTTTTCAAAACACATTTATGAGCCTACTTACTAAAATCCGCGCTTATTACTTGCATTTTATTTTTGTCAATACTTAGATGGCAAGGAGAGATAAAGATGTTAATTGGAGCCCAGAAGCTGAGGAACAGTTGCTTAGGCTTCTTGGTGAATTCAATTTGTTAAGCTCAGCTGGTAACGCACCAAACCGAGACAAATACACGCAATGGGCGACCATGCTAAGTAGCCATTTCAGCGTCCCAGTTAGTTGGGATAAAGTTAAACAAAAAGCGGGTCAGTTGAAAAGAACTTTTGACATAGAGTTCCTACTTCGGAATGCAACTGGACTTGGTTGGGATCCAATTGAGAAGAAACCCACATGCACAGAGGAATATTGGCAACAACTTATCAGTGTAAGTTCATTGTTTGAATTCCTGCTAACTTTAAAGAGTCATTGATGTTCAATTTTGTTAAGCTTTGTTAATTGATATGCAGAGCCACCCTGGGGTTAAAAAAGCAAGGAAGAAGCCTTTAGCGAATTATGATTTGTATTACTGTGCGTTTGTAAATACACGTGCTATAGGTACACATGAGTATGGACAAGACAAAATCCCTGCAAGTCCACTGCACCCACCAGAAAACCTTCTGGGAAGCCCCATTGACATTGACGGTGGACAGTCCCAGTTCAATGAGTTTGGTGATACTTCATTCACGGAGATGAGAGAAGCTTTACACCAGATGGGCCTAGTACCACATCTTGCCTCACAATCACGTTTAATTAGTAAACAGTCAAGCACAAACAGTCATACACACTCACCAACTTTCATGGAGCGTGCCATGGATCGACTCGTTTCGTCTATTGAACAAAAGAATTGCAGCCGAGGTAAAAGTTCTGCAACGCCCAACTCAGTTGAGCTAGAAACCTATGAGGACAAATGCATTGATCTATTGGGAGAATTGGAAATACCTCAGGATCAATATCTATTCATGTTCAACTTTCTGACCTCACATGCTACACTGCAGCGGCCTTTTTTGCGCATGAAAGAACACCACAGGCTGGTTTGGATTAAACAGACAATGGATTCACATGCAAATCAACAATTCCATCCGCTGCCACCACCACCGCAAATGCATGCCCCGCTTGGTCATTTTCAGTCTAACACGCCACTAAACCCCCAGGCCGCTCATACCTTTTACCCTAACTTACAGCCGACCAGTTCTACTTTTCAACCATACAATCCCTCAAACTTTTCACCCTTTTCTGGGCGACATGGGGGAGATGGTAGTTCACATCCGAACTAGTAAATTTTAACCTCTTCTAACTGCTGGGCGTTTTTTTATGACATTGTTGCAATATTGTTTTAGTTGGTTTGTTATTTAATTCAGAACATGCACTAGTCTTTTAAGATTTGGACATTGCTATTGTAATGTGTTTTATAGGCAATCTTCTGCTATCAGGTCTAATTTTGGTACAATGTGAGGACCTCTGAAATAGTTATTCATGAGAACATTGTTGTTGTGTAATGACAGTTCTCTCTCTCTTTTTTTTTTTTTTTTTTTTTTTTTTTTTTTTTTTTTCAATGTGTTGTTGTCTATTTTTCCTATTGTTATATGTGAATGTCTCATTTCTTTTATTTGTGACTATATTATGGGTTACACGGACACGTCATTGACTATTGTTTAGTGTTATAAGTTAATCTATTTGCTAGGCATGAATTCAGACGGTCTTTCAAGTCCAACGAGCACTACAGACTTTGATTCAAGTCCAACGATCCCAACAGTCTCCAATCACACTAGTGATGACGAATTTTTCAGACAAGTGTATATAGTTGCGGCATTATTTATGTATTGGATTTGTGCACATAGAACCATGATGCCGGGGCACACTTTTGGCTGGGGAGGTAGGATTAGGGTGGACTATTATCTCAAGAGGTTCTGCATATGTGATTTATGATAAAATTTGGATGAGTGCTACGCATTTGTGCGCCTCAGTTCTATCCTTGAGGAAAGGAGATTATTGCAACTGACTGTCCACTTAAATATTAACGAGCAACTATTCATATTCTTAACTATATTGTGTTAGAACCAATCAAACAGGGAGGTGTAAGACCATTGGCAGCACTTGGGGTCCACAATATCGGATTATTTCACAAAAGTTCTTGAAGCGATATGCCATTTGAAGACAGACTTCATAAGACATCCAAATTACGATACGGTCCACCCTCACATAATTGCTAGTGGAAACAAGTACTTGCCGTGGTTTGACGTAAGTGAGTTGCTCTAAGTAAATTTATGTAGGGATTGTCATAAACCATCATACACCAATTGACATAATTTTAAAATTATGAAGGATTGTGTAGGAACACTAGACGGGACACATGTCCCATGCGAAAGTACTTACATCCGCCTTAGAACACCGATGAAATGATTTCCAAAGCCGCCACCAGGTTAGGGAACGATCGTCTATTTCTAATTAAGCTAACATCCCGCATAATAATGTTATATGATTATTTATTAATTTTGATTACTATACATGTAGGAAAATTTTACTTCATCGACTCAGGTTATGTTAACAACGGATGCTTCATGACACTATACCAGGGGACAACGTACCATCTGCAAGAATATAGGAATCGACGTGGTAGAGACTTCCGAAGTAAACGTGAACTGTTCAACTACACACACTTCACACTGCGTAATGTCATTGAAAGAACATTTGGTATGTGGAAGGTCATGTTTCGTATTTTGAAAAGCACTAACCGATACCCCATGCAAAAGCAAGTTAAGATTCCAGTTGCATGTGCCGTGGTCCATAATTTTATCCACATGTACCGTAATGGAGACACCTTATTGGATTAGTACTCACAAGATGTCGTTCCGGTTGCTGACATTGATCTCCAGAATGTTGAAGAGGACATCAACGACAATAACAACCATCAGGGACAACCATTGAATTATAATGCAAAAGTGGAGATGAATGTCTTAAGAGATGCAAGGGCACATACAATGTGGGCAGTGTACCGTAACCGTCGTACGCGTTAAAATTTCCTTTATAAGATGTCGATGTGCTAGGAGATGATTTTACATGGTGTATGTAGACATATATTATAAATTATGTATTTATTATTCTCCTTTAACTCTCCATTATAAATGATATATTTTTATGTTTGGTATTTTGAAACTTATTACTACTTATAGATGATTCACGTTTATTTATATATTTTTTTAATTGCCAGTTTACCATTTCTTCATAATTATATATATTTAATTCTAATTATTTATATTCAATTGCATAAAATTAATTAAGTAAAAAAAAAAAAAAAAAAAAATTATACTATTCACAACTCAAGTCTTATTAGAAATAAACACAAACTCAAAAAGATTATCATATTAAATTATAACTTAAATATACACAGTCAAACACAAACTCAAATTACAACTTAAACTCAAATAATAACTCAAACTCAATTTAAAATCTACACTAAATAACTGCAAAAGAACAAACAACTTACCTTAACTCAAAAACTGCAAAAGAACGAGCACTTTGTAATCCATAGCAAACAAAAACAAAAGCAGGCGTTGGAGGATTGTCATAAATCTGAAAGGTTTGCCATTTCTTTTATTGAAATAACTTAAAAGTAATAACTGAATATAAAAGATTAAAAATGCAAAATGAACATTTGTTTTTTTGAGTGAGCAAAATGAACATTTTATATTTTAAAAAATTGGTGGATATTATTTTAATATCATCAAATAATGATATATATTTTTCCACGAATAAAAGAGATCCTTTCAATATTACTAGAAATACAGAGTAATTCCATTAAAAAAAGAAAAAGAAGAAATGCAGAGTAATCTTTAGGAAAAAAAATACAGAGCAATGAAATGATAAAAATCCTAATTAAAACACAACAATTAATCCGAAAAGGAGTCAGGCAAAGCCAAAAACATCATTTAAATTATGACTTGAGTTATATATATAAAAAAATAATGTAATAAAAATATTAAATTTAAAAAATCTCTTTAAGTGGGTAGAAAAAAATATAATTTTAACTGTTTTACTTATGTTACAAAATAATAAATATTATCTAAAATGATTAGAAAAATAAAAACAACAACATATATAATTTAATCATTAGAAAAAATACTGTAAAAATAAAATTTTGAGTGGCTAAATGAAGGAGGCCGACAATTGATCCGTTTAATATATATATGTTCAATCCATCAAATAAAATTGCTTGCTTTGAAATAAATTTTAAAAAAAAAAAAAAAAAAAAAAAGAAATGCTTGCATGGTGATTCTGACCAAAATGTATTTGTTTTTAGATTTGAATCCTTAATTCGAATCATGATTCATAATCGTTATGGTATTTTTTCTCATAAAAAATACACATAAATAAAAAATAATTCAAATCACATAATTTAAATTCATGAACTAAACGGACCTTTAAATTTAAATAATCAAATAATTTATAGTCTCTTTTTTTTTACTAATTTAAATTTTAAATTTTAAATTATTACAATAAAATTTTTTTAATAAATATTATATTTAATTTTTTTTATTATAATAAATTTTTTAAAAAAAAATATCACATCCCAATTTAAATTGATACACGAAATGAACGGGGAGGACAACTAAAAGCCTCTGAAATTTAGGGGCGCGGCGGGAAATGGGTCCCACTTGAGCCGCCAATGTCATGTCTGTTTGTAGGACCCACGCCCTTTTTTCAACCATCCCCCTAAAAATAATAAAAACCTAGCCGTCTATCGCACCAGCCCGTTTCTTCCCCCAGTTCTTTTTCTCTTCTCTGTCTCCGTTGGCCTCCCCTACAAAAGACAACAACTTAAAGAGAGAGAGAGAGAGGCACTTCTATCATGGCACAATTGAAGTCGTTTTCTCCGTGCCCATCATCCACTAATCTCCGTTTTCACGGACCCAAAAGAGGTACATTTTCATTTTCATTCTCATTTAATTTCAACCATTTTAGCTTCTGGGTTCTGCTTCTTTTTTTTTTTTTCTTCGTCGAACGGTGCATAAACTCCCAAAGAACCCATCTTTTCTCACTCACTCCTTCTGATATTGTTCTGGGTAGTGACTATTTTCGATAAACGTGTGGTAATTTTCGTTTTAAAAATAAACTCGCTTATTTGGTTTTTTTTTTTTTTTTTTTTTTTTTTTTTTTTTAATTACAGCTTCATTGTTGTACAATGGCAGAATGTGTTGTCCCGGGAAGCTATCTTCAGCTTTTCAGGTAGTTTAGTTATTCTGCCCAAAGTATATTATGTTTTGTCCTAGCTTTTCTCTCTGGTTAGGAAAAAAAATTGTTCTCTTTATTATGCTAATTTATCATTTAACATGGATTGTTTTTTGTTGCTCGTTATTGGGTTTTTTGCCCCCTCATTTTTGGTTTATAGTTGGGTGCGAGAACAAGTGAGCTCCATGGGAATGCGTCTGTATCCATTAGCACTAATGGCAGTGTCAATAGTTCTCATAACAAGCAAGGTGAGTTTGTTTATTTTTTTTCCCCGGGTCTTGGTTTCTCATAGACATTTTCAGCTTTACTTGTTCACGTTCATTTTTTTCTTTTTTTAAAAAAATTGTTTTTGTTGATGGGAAGAGTTTTTTTTTTTGTTTTTTTTTTTTTTTTTTTTTTTTTTTTTTTTTTTTGCTGATACGATGTAGTGAGAAAACGCAAGTTAAACAATAACCGAAAGAGTTTGTTTTTTGTTCGGTGAATTTTTTCTCTTGTTGATTCCTTTGCATTTGACGTTCACATATTATGCTTCTGATACGCAGTAATTAGAGCAGCTTTGCCAAGCCAAAAAGAGTTGAAAATATCTGAAGCTAAAAACAATGGAGGCTTACGAGGAAAACTGAAGAAGGTGGTTCTGGCATATAGTGGCGGCTTAGACACATCGGTCATCGTTCCATGGCTAAGGTATGTGTTTACTAGTTATCACTAATTTGACCATGACTCTGATTTTGTCCCCCTTTGGACAGTATGTTGCATGTTGTTCACCTTTCCTTTTTCACACTGCAGGGAGAACTATGATTGCGAAGTTGTTTGCTTCACCGCTGATGTTGGTCAAGTATGTTTACTAAATTGTTTGTGCTTCACAGCTTCTGCCTCAAGACTGAAGATTTGTGGTTGTGGAATATTCTTTGGATAAAATGAATTGGTTCTGACTTGCTTGTTTGCAATCTAAACTGAATCTATAGGGCATAAAGGAATTGGATGGTTTGGAACAGAAGGCCAAGGCCAGTGGGGCTTGTCAGTTGGTAGTGAAGGATTTAAAAGAGGAATTTGTTAAAGATTATATATTTCCTTGCTTGAGGGCAGGTGCAATTTATGAGAGAAAGTACCTGTTGGGAACCTCAATGGCACGCCCGGTTATCGCAAAGGTGACCTTTTACCATGATGTTTTTATGCTTTAGTAACTTTTGTTGCCATGTTCTGCTATGCTCTCCTGTTAGGTTGCTATCTATTGGTCATTTAAGATTTTAAAAATTCAAACTGTCTCATATAGAAAAGGTCAGGGGCATTTACTTTCTCTATGAATTGTTGTGTTGGTGTTATGTTGTACTTATTACTCGTTAAGTGGTATATTCATAAAAACAGGCAATGGTTGATGTTGCAAGTGAAGTTGGAGCTGATGCTGTTGCTCACGGATGCACGGGGAAAGGAAATGATCAGGTAGGTTTTGCAATTCGCTATTTGATATTTTAACGGCACTTGTGTTTCTTCTTACACATGTTATCTTGTGTTGTATATTCAGGTTCGCTTTGAGCTGACATTCTTTGCGTTAAATCCCAAACTAAATGTTGTGGCTCCTTGGAGGGAGTGGGATATTACGGGCAGAGAAGATGCCATTGAATATGCTAAGAAGCATAACGTTCCCGTTCCAGTGACAAAGAAATCCATATACAGCAGAGATGGGAACTTATGGCACCTTAGCCATGAGGTAATAATCTACTACCCCATGAACTTTCAATTGGAGAATACAAAAAAGGCTACGTATTTAATTGTTTAATAATTCCCCATTTCTACCTCTAACCTTTCTCTAATACATGTGAATTTGACTAAAAAATTTGAAGGGTGACATATTGGAAGACCCAGCAAATGAACCTAAGAAGGATATGTACATGTTGACAGTGGACCCAGAAGATGCACCTAATCAACCTGAGTGAGTTCCTCCGAGAGTTTCATTTTAATTTTCTGTTTACTCTCTTTTTGTTCAATTGCTAATCCAGGTTTTCTTTCCCTGGCATCTCTTTTTCTGTAGATATGTCGAAATTGGGATAGTCTCAGGGCTTCCTGTTTCAGTCAATGGAAAGGAGCTTTCCCCTGCATCTCTTCTCTCAGAGCTCAACCAAATCGGTGGAAGACATGGAATAGGCCGAATCGACATGGTTGAGAACCGACTCGTTGGCATGAAGAGCCGTGGAGTCTATGAAACTCCAGGGGGCACCATCCTCTTCGCTGCTGCCCGCGAGCTCGAATCCTTGACGCTGGATCGAGAAACAATTCAAGTTAAAGATTCCCTTGCCCTCAAATATGCAGAGCTTGTGTATGCAGGCAGGTGGTTCGACCCGCTTCGCGAGTCCTTGGATGCGTTCATGGAGAAGATCACGGAGACTACAACAGGCTCTGTGACTCTCAAACTATACAAAGGTTCTGTTACTGTAACTAGCCGGAAAAGTCCCTATAGTCTGTATAGGCAGGATATTTCATCATTTGAGAGTGGAGATATATATGACCAAGCTGATGCTGCTGGATTCATTCGGCTTTATGGGCTCCCAATGAGGGTTCGAGCAATGCTTCAGAAGGGTCTCTAAATTGTAGTTTCTAAACCATTGCAGACCGTTAAAAATAGTGAGGTATTTGGATTGAGCTTTATGTAATTTTAATCCAATGTGTTTTGTTTTGTCTTCTTAATAATTTGTTTTTGATATGCACGTGATGGCCAATGCTTCTGTCGGTTTCACCTTTTTTATTACTATTATTATTCGGGAATTGTGCAAGCAAAGATAATATCTAGGAGACTAATTTTGTAGGATAAGAAAAAAAATTGTGACACATAATAATGCAGGCAAAAACATTTATATTACAATTAGATATATGAGATAAAAAACTCGTATATGATAAAACTGCCAAGCTTGAGGCTCATTTCTTATTTCACATTACCCTTTCAAGCATGTTAAATCTTGTGATTGACCAACAAATTTCCCCTAGACATACAGCGATCAAATTCCCGTACCATTTAAAAAATAGCTGAGCAAAGAAAAGAAGTCATTGATATGAGGCGGATTCAGATCTTTGATCACTATCTGCTGTTGCTTGTACTTGAGCTGCATACTGCAAATTCCAAAGTATGTCCTCAAAAGATGGACGGCTCGCATCTGGAGAGATGCATTTCTGCATTAGGGACACCACAATGGATAGTGACTCGTGCGAGCTCGTGGCTAGCACCGCAGGCTCGACTATACGTTTCCGCCCATCTTGGCATTGCAGAGAAGCCTGTGCAAATTGCAGGATCATGTTCAGCTAACTAGTTTAAAAAATCAACAGATTCTTGAAGATGAGGAAATAGTGTGTATTTTTTGTTGGGGAATGGGGATTTCCTGGAAAATGTGCAAAATTTCAAGAAACTTATTTTCTTCAAATAAAGAGAGCCCAACCCTTGGAACACACTACAGCCCCAGGCGGCGAAGAGCCGACATCGAGGTGCCAGACTAGAGAATAATAGTAGTTCCAAAATGAAAAATCTAGAGAAATGTTGCCGAAGGACAAAAAATAAGGAAGTGAGTTAAGAGGAGACAGATTTCATAATTTTCTCTTTCTTTTCTTTCGTTCTTTTCTCGTCTAAATTTACAACATGAGGACTCAAAACTTGTACTATAACATTTACTAGAAATAGAATTTTACAAATTTCAGTGAGCCATGAGAAAATGTGGGCCTGTCATGTTAGAAAAATACAAGATATGAATTGAGATTAGTTTCTAGTAATTAAAATCTCGGTGCAAATATGATCCGAAATAAGTATGTGTTAAAATATAAAATTATTGTTGATTCATCTCTTAACAGTTGAAGCTTTGGGATGGATTGGTAAACTAATATGGTATCAAAATGGGAGGTCCTAAATTCAAACTCCGTAATTGCACTTTTTATCCCCATTTAAATTGTCATCATGTGTCGGGTCTTTAATATATCTCGGGCTTAAATATTCATGTGTTGGGCTTTCTAAATAATTTACCCACACAATTGTCCATTGTCCAACCCACACGTGAGGGGGAATGTTAAAGTATAAAACTATTATTAACTCACCTCCTAACAGCTTAAGCTTTTAGGGTGGATTGTTAAACTAACAGTATGATCTTCAGCACATACCATTTCTTTCAGCAGGAATGCCTCTCTGGTAGCAGCTAGGGAAGGTCCCACAAGTGCTTCCAGTAATATAAAGCCAAAGCTATAAGCATCATCCTCTAAACTTGTCATTTGCCTGAGGAGAAAAAACCAATGTCACATGTCAACACAAAGTCATTCACAATCTATTTGGTCCATTTCACTCACTTAAATCTAATTACCTTTAGAAAGCAATAACAAATCTAAAGAAAGTATCAACAGTTTGAATGACTAGTGTGTTGTGAGAATCGGAAAAGGAAATTCTTACCATGATTTATGGCTGTCTCCTTTTGCCTACAGATCAAGAATAAAAGTCTAAGGGTACGTTCTTTTACACATAAAACTCAAAAAAAGACAACTCAAATTTCAATTTTATTTAAGTTCACGTTCTTTTAAGTTTTAACTTCACTCAATTTTACTCAGCTTTATTCAAGTTCTAACTTCAACTCAATTTATAACTTAAATTTAACTAAAAAACTACACCCAAATTACACTATAAAAGAACAACCCCTAAACCACTGAGGATTAAGCGAAAATTTGATAGATAAAACCAATTAATCAATTGAATAAGGACTTCTACCACAAAATTTTCGGTTCCTTCTGAGATAATAGACAGTCCATAATCACTCAGCTTTGCCATCCGGTGCTGGTTGAGCAAGATATTGTTCGACTTCAGTCGATTGCTGAAGAAACCGGGGATGACTCCGGTGTGCAGGAAATGTACGGCCTTCGCAACACCAATTAGAATTTTCAGTCTCTCTGACCAACTGAGGATTTTTCCCGGACTATTCTCTGCACATGAGCAAGTAAAATGTTCAGAGAAATTGATATAAATTTTAAATTGCTTGTGAAAATGTGCAAAACAAAGTGAAGTAAAGTTGGAAAAGAAAAAATTGAAAGGATTTGGCCAACTAAATAGAATGTTATGTATTTTCACTTTTCATGATCTACATAGGCATGCTGATTTTTTTTTTTTTAGATGGTTGTCTTCTAAAAAATTGTTTACTGAGATGTTCAAGACTTACCGGAAAGATGATCGCGAAAAGTTCCATTTGGCACATATTCGGATACAAGATACACCTTGTTCGGACTGTAATCACCTAGCCTGCCACCATCGAGGCAATGTCCTAGAAGGCACACCAAATGTTGGTGCTGAAGCTTAGATAGAAGGTCCAACCTGAGCTTAATATTCCGAATTGAAAACTTCTTTGACAAAGGCAGGCACCTTATAGCAACTTGAGTCCCGTTCATTAGCCTTCCTTTGTAAAGCTACATCAAAAAAGAGAGTCAGAAGAAACAAAAGGTACCAAAGAATGGAACTTAAAAATGTAAATTCGTAACTCAAGATGATGACATATTGTAATTGAATGAGCTCAACTAAGATGGAGATAGTGGCACTAAGAATTAGAGTGATCAGAAACTAGATGAAACCTAGGAGAAGAATGTGTATTATAACCATGAATTACATGAAAATTTGCAATGATTTACACAACGAGTAATGCTAGGATCCCAACTTTTTGATACTAACTGACATGGCAGTGAGTTGCCATCTTTTCACTGGTAGATACAATCTTTTAATCCTAATTGATGTGGAGATTTCTTAAACACCGGTAAAAGAATGATAACTCGCACGCCATGACCACGTTAGTGGTATTAAAAAGTTGGGGTCTGTGGTATTATTCTTACACAAAATGCAGACAGAATTTACCTTTCCGTATGAACCTTCACCCAAAAAGGCAGAAATGTCAAAGTTGTTGGTAGCTTCTATTAACTCTTCCAACGAAAAGGACTTGCACACTGGGAGGCGTTGTCTGGCTAAGTTTGCAGCTTGAGAAATAAAACCTGAAAGACAGAAAACACTGATAAATTTGGCATCAAGTCCTTATAAAAGAGTCATTTATGAACTTTTGTTAATATGTAGTCTTCAGCTGATTCTTAAAACTAAAGAAAAAGTTCAGTATTATTATTTTCATAGATATTGAATAACATACTTGCATTTGTTGAAAGCTCTGAGGAGATTCCTGCTGCTGAGCTATCTTGAAATGTTTTATGCAATAAATGCTGTTCTGAAAGCCCTCTAGGACAAAATTTTTTGAATAAAACAAGCAAGCCCATAATAAGAAGCACAGAAAACACAACTATTCCTATAATCACACCAACTAGGATTGCTATATCTTTTCCTCTGGATTGTTTTCTCTTGAGGCTGACTTCTTTGCAATATGATTCTTCATGCTGATTCTGTTCACCAGTTGATAATAATAAGCAATTCCCGTCAGACTTAACAACTCTATTTTCTGATTTAGTGCCCAAACAAGAAGGCAATCCACCTGTGAGCCTGTTATTAGATATGTCAATGAGCTCAAGTTGGGCCCCACATCTTAGATGATCTGGAAGTGGACCTCCCAACTGATTGGATGCCAAATTCAAGTGAGTGATGTTGGGCAAAGAGAAAAGTGAAGCTTGAGGTATTCCTATGAGCACATTGGATGACAAATCAAGGTGTTGAAGCCCATGTAATTGGCCATATTGCTTTGGAATCTCACCCGAGAATGAATTTTCTGAAAGAGAAACCATGACTAGCCCTTTGGGCAATGGGGGTAATGTGGAAGTAAGTTTGTTGCCACTCAAATCCAAAACATATAGTCTGCTTAAGAGACTAAGATCTGGTAACTTCCCTGATATGTCATTGTTGGACATGGTAAGATTAGTGAGAGTGAAGATACTTCGAATCGAAGACGGGAAAGGACCTACCAAGCTGTTGTTTTTCAAACTAAGAACACTGAGATTAGCCAATGAGTCAAACCAAGTGGGAACAGATCCATTCAAGAAGTTGTTGTCCATTACAAGAGTTTGAAGCTCCACCATTTCTGAAATCTTCTGCGGGATTGAACCGAAGAGGAAATTCGAACTCAAATCTAGGTGCTCAAGTGAAGACAGTCTATGAATCTTGTCTGGGATTTGACCCCAGATGCCCAAAGACACAAGGCTTAGAACTCTGAGAGTGTTGAGCCTTGCCAGAGTTGTGAAGAAAGAGTCAACTGAAAAGCTCTCTGACAAAGTTTGAGTTGGAATTGCATATCCATTAAACTCACTAACCTTGTTTGGTTTATCACCTATAATTCTGAGCTCAGTCACAACATTATCCTGGCATGTAAGGTTTACTTGTGTACCTGAAGGTATAGAGCAAAAATCTAGTCCATGCTCCTTCCAAATTTCCAACTCTTTTGGGTACTCCAAATGCTTCTTTAGTTGTAGAAGCACTTGGGTTTGAGAGGATTGAAGTTGATAAGTACCCAGAAAAGAGAAACTCCAGGTGAAGAAGACTAACAAAAGCATATCACAACACCCCATAAAAAGATTCTCCTTTTTCCTTGTCAATGCCCCATTAAGCAATCAAGAGTCAAGAAAAACCATAACCCAATGAAACCTGTCATTTAGTTGAAAAGGCAAATAAGACCAATATAGATCAGTCAAACAGACAAAACCCCATCAAAGATGAAACATATATAATCATTGCAAATTTAACAATTGTATCTTCCAAGTTAACTACCAAAGTTGTTTACCTCACAAGTTCAAGAACCAAATTCTCCAAAGTTACATATAATTGTGAAGAGGACACAGAATTTGAGAAGAAGCAAATGTTACATGATTTAACTAACACAAAACAAAACAGACGACGAATATTACTCATGAAATGTTAACATCCATATCAGAAATATTTGTTAACTTTTTTTTTTTTTCCATTATTTGATTCAACAAATACAAGGTCATCAAAAGACTTTGCTTTGTTTGCTGAAGCTTGAAGAATATGAAGTGGGGTACCTGGGATTTAATGCACTGTTGCATTTAGTGCTTCCACATGGTGATTTTCTCGAAGAGAGTGAAATAAGTGAAGCATTAAATGGAGTTTAGACTTTTGGTCTTGCAAGATATGGAAGTGCCTTGTTCTCAGTCTTTGAGCAGAGACAGAAAAAGAAAGAACTCATGGGGAGGCTTATTTGAAAAGGAGAAAAAAAAAAAAGTTGGAATAACTGTCTCTCTCTCTCTTCTTTTTTTTTTTTTTTTTCTTCTTCTTATAAAAGTGGAGGTCTCACACTCACTCGGCTTCCTTACCCTTCAGTTCTTCAAATCATATATACTATCGAACAAACAATAAAGGCTGGCTGCCGCATGGGAAATCTCAAGTGGCTAAAGCATATTTAATTGGATAAAATAGGATAATTTCTTGGTAGGGTACCCCAAAAAAGAAAAATCCACTGTTAGCAGGACAACAGTATTTAGCTGTTACGTTTTTAGCAAGTTTTTTTAAATTATCACGTTAAGATATGATTCTCATATTTATGTTAAAAATTGTATCTCCTCTGACATCACTGGGCCTTAAGGCATAAATCAAAGTGGCAGAGACTTTTCTTGACAAAACTAGTCCCAAAAGTTAGTAGAACACATTTTTTGAAGAGAAAATTTCATTTTGATAACCTGTGTTAATTAAAATATAAATTTAATATTTCTGTTTTTAATAATTTTATACTAGTATTTCAATCTCTTAAAAAATCTTCTTTTAGTACCTTAAAGTAATTTTTTGGGATATAAAAAGACAAAATTATAAAAAAAAGTTTTTATTTTATTAAATTAAAAAAAACTTTTTTAAAGAAAAATCTCTTAGACTTTTTTAAAAAGGTATATTTAATAAAAAAGTTTTTTTAATTAAACAAATATTAAACTTCATTCTGCCCCAAAAGTAAAGCAAAAATCTTGACTGAAGGTTTAAATTTTTTTAAAAGTTAAATATATATTATATATATATATATATTTAATAATAATTTTATTTTTTTTCGTGTCTCTAAAAAGTTATCATAAGATATTAAAAAAGATTTTTTAAAATATTAAGTGTCAATATAAAATTATTAAAAACACAGAATATTAAACTCATATTTTGATATAATACATAATACCCAAATTAAATTTTCCCTTTCTTGAATTATTGTATTTTTATATTATTTTATTTCATTTTTATAACCGGGGAGTTAAAACTAACAGTTTTGCTTGGAGATGGCAAATTTTTGGAGGGTGATAATAAAGCATTCCTTTGGAACTTGTGATTGTCATCTACCTAAACTTGAGACAGGCTGTGCCATAATCGAATCAACAAAATTTCCATTTGCCCATAACAAACAAATCTGTATGGAAACTCACACTAAATTTTGGGACTATTTTCGATAGCATTTATTTTCTGACTGTTAAATTTAATTAAAATCAAATGAAATTAAAACAATATATAAAACAGATACTTTCTAATGTAAATTTAATGATTAAAAATGGTTAAAAAAACTGATCCTATCAGAGAAATTCTAATACGGATTTACTATTGCTACATTCAATTATGTCGTTGGCTTGCCTGCAGTTCAGGATAAGGCTTTTGATAAGAGCATCATGTCCTCTCCACAAGTTCCCCAAAGTCTTTATTGCTACATGTTTCACAACCAAATTGCTAATGAAAATCAAATCATTGTCGTGTAAAGATAAAGCTCATAATGATAATACTTGGCATGTCATCATAACAGCTCTTTTGAGCTAAAAACTTACCAAGTCATCAGTATCTTTTTTTTTTTTTTTTTTTTTTTTATATTTGTAAAAAGAACTATATCTTTTCTCAATCAACATTCGATTTTGATGCTTAAAATTCCGAAATCAACTTTATTATCAATGACTCCTGATTTTTTTATGTATACAAATGTATACCATTAGATCATTACAAATAAGTTAGTTATTTCAAAGGTTAAAATGAGTAGTGATCATAAAATAAATACAAATTTGCCTATTATATTAATGCTATAACAATTAAAAATTAAGCTTTATTCATTTCACTGATTCAAGTTTTCAATTTTAAATTTTTACAGTTAAAAACTCTCAAAAAATATCATATTTTCATTTTTTTTTTTTTTGCTACAGTTAAAAGTTCTAAAAAAATTTCACGTCTCAATTCGAATTGAAAACTCGAATTAGCAAAGCAAACGGTGCATAAAAGTAGAATTTTGAATAACTTTCTGTAAGTAACTTTTTTTATTCATAATAGCCGGTTAAGTTTTTGGTCCCATTTATTTTACTGATTTAAGTTTTATTACAGTAAAAAATTCTTAAAAATAGTTACATTTAATTTTTTTATTATAGTAAAAAAATTTTACATAAAATTATATTTTAATTTAAATTAACAAACTAAACGGGTCTTTTGTTGTTGATCTTTAGATGGACAAAGCCTAGTGCTTTACTTGTACGTTTTACCCTTGTGGCTAACAATAAATATTCTTTTGGGGAGAAATAATATATAGTGGTTGAAAGTGGCAAGACATACTTTGACCACAGCAATAAATAGATGTCCGGTCTTTATAGTGAGTCCTAATTTGGAGGCTACTCCAAGTCCCCTAATAAATACGAGACAATTATAACACAGTAGCTATTTCCTAACTACATAAAATTTTCATAATTAGGAGATGATGAAAATGAGCCATGCATCGATGGGAGATCAACATCTTGAAAGTCGAAAGGCTGAAAAAGAAGGGCCCCACATCTCTCTATAATAATGAAATATGGGATCCATATAGACCATGACATGAGGGCTCCCACATGGAATTGCAATGAGTGACAACCGACTCAATTCTTGCTAAGTCTCATAACTCTTATATGACCCCACGTTTGACTAATCGAACACCCTGATTTTAAGTCATCTTAATCTTGTCGTAATCATGCACAAACTCCACATTAATCTTAAATCTTAAATTATTAAGAAAATTATATCACTTACATTTGTTCTACTGAATGAGTGGATTGATATTTCACTATTTAGATAAAAATTTCATTATTGAGTTGATTTGGCTGTAATTTTCAAATATCTGTTTCTTGTTTTTTTTTTTTTTTTTTTCCAAAAGAATGATATTAGTTGAAAATTATTATTTTTTTAAAGAGTATAATGGGTCTTTCCTGTTAAAAAAAAAATGTCTCAAAATATGCGTGGTATTGTCTAAAATATTGATGTACGGGTCTCGTTCATTTTATCAATTTGAGTTTTCAGTTTTAAGTTTATACAGTAAAAAGTTCTCAAAAAATATCACATCTTAACTCGAATTGAAAACTCAAATTCACAAAATGAACGAGACCTTAATTCAATAAAACACAAGTATGAGAATGTAATTTTCTCGAGAGAGGAAAAAGAAAAAAAAAATCCTAATTGTCACCCTAATGTGGTGATAAAGTGGAATTAGAATACAGTGAATAAGCATGAGTATAATATTGCGCCATGTGTAGCATTTTTAGGACCAATTGTGACTAACAAGATTTTTTCTATACCACATTAATGTAGATACTTATCAAAGAAGATGGTGCAAGTGAAAATTACCCCTTCTTTTGGCACAAGAATGGGGCCAGAGAATCATATTCTTTTCCTTTTAACATCAAGGGGTGTCTTTATCGAAATTATTAAATCCAATAGAGGTATTAAAACCACATGATAATTAGAGGATGACACGCTTCCCTTTCTTTTATACCTCTTGATACAAAATATAGTAATGAAAAACATATATATATATATATATGTATGTATGTATCTATGTATATGTATCCATTTCTTTGATTGGTGGCCTTGAAAGATCCATATTATTGGACCCATCACCTTCAACTTGCATAAAGCCTTTCACAACTCATTGATTGCAACACGTCAGAATTGCAAATTAGATTTGGAGTGCAAAAGGAGACAACATAAATATGACACCAAGTAATATAACCAACTTTGTTAAGCTTCATTACTAGTTGGTAGTTACAAATAGTCTCGTAAAGATTTGTGATTTGGTTTTCTAGTTAGTATTTAGGAGTTACAATTAGTGCTATGAAAGTTCAGTTATACAAATGGGATCAGTTTTAAATTAGTGAGAAGGACATGCATATAGTTTATATACTTTAACAAAGATAAGTTTTGATTGGTAGAGGCGTATCAGCAAGTGCTTCCTGATGTTGTTAAAGCACACAATGGCAAGATCAAGTTTTCAAGAATTTCCCTTTCTTTCAATTCTCATTTAATGATAAAAAGGCAGATCATGAATTTATATTTTGTTCATCAGTTAGACTTGTGATCTTTATTTTTGTGCACAAGTGGAAAACCCACTGGTTAATATTGGGAACATGATTGAAAAAAAAAAAAAAAAAAAAAAAAAAAAACCATTGTTTACTCTGAATGTTTTGATGAGAAACTCAACATTAATGAAGGTTATTTCTCAAAAGTAAAGTTGTTCAAGGATTTCGTTGACGTTTAATTTATGAATTCAGAATTATAATTTAAAATTATTTTTAATTTATAAGTATTTTTTGTGAGAGAAAATATTATAGTAAATTACAAATTATGATTCGAATGAGGGCCTAAATTCACCAACTAAACAAGAGTTTGAGGCTATAAGATCAGAGTGAACTTAAAAACCATGCATGTGAATTAAGAGGTTTTTGATATTAATTAAACTGAAAGGAAAAAAAAAAAAAAAAAAAACATTTATTTGACATTATATGAAGGTTTTTTTCCTAAATGTTCTGTACTTCTGATCTCTTTTATTGTTGTGTACTTTTCATTTGTTTTTTTTTTTCTAGCTCTAATAAATATCACGCTTATTATTATTAACCCTTTTTTTCCCCCTTCCAACAAGTCTCAAACTTGGAATGCTATACTGGGAAACCTTGCAAAATGATTGTTTCATGAAACAATCAACAGCATATAATATAATATAATAATACAATAATATAATATAATATAATATAATATAATAATATTATTATAAAAAATGATATCATAATTACATTAAAAACTCTAATATTATTATTTTATTATATAATATGATATTATAATTATAATATAATATTATAATGATTAATTTATAATAATATTATATATTATATTGTAATGATACAATTATATTTATTATACTAATATTATTATATTATATTATAATATATTGATATAATTATATTTATTATATTAATAATTAATAAAATTAAATATTAATGTAATATTATAATTTTAATATTATTATTTCTTATCTAATATTATAATGTGTCTTATAATATTATAATTATATTAATCATTTTAATAATATTATTATATTATATATTATAATTATATAATATGTTATTTAATAATAATTTTATTGTATTATATTAAATATAATAATAAATATAAATTATATTGTAATTATATATGAGAGGAAGATCCGGCGTGGAAGAAAGAGGGAGAGAGAGAGAGAGAGATATGGATGCCGTGGAATAACCAGAGGAGAGAGAGAAAAGAAAAAGGAAAGAAAGAGACAGAGAGAGAGAGAAGCTACGGGAGGGAAAAAAGGAAAGGAAAAAGAAGAAAAGAAAAAAGAAAAAAAACAAAAACAAAAACGAAAGAAATGGAGAGAAATGAGATCCAATCATTTTGAAATAAAGATTTCTTAAAAATTCATACTTAAATTTAAGTTATTAATTTGAAAATTTAAAATTTTGGTTAGATTTGAATAATTTTGAGTTAGGATTTGAATTTGAGCAATTGTTGTTAGAATTAAATTAAATTTGGGGGTTTTCAATTGTTAGACTTATCGAATTGATTGGAAACTGATTTTGATGATTTTTAGAGAATTTATTTTGAAATTAAAGTTGAATTGTAAGTTTGACATTTTTTCTATTTATGCTGGCATGCTGCCGAAATTTCTTTAAAATTTTATTTTTAAGCTGAAATTAAATAGGAAACTAAACCCATGAATTAGATTTCAATTTTAAAAAAACCACCAAATTGAATTATAAAGTCATTTGTAAAAGTTGAATTTGAGTCAAGGCACACTAATAAGAAACAATTAGACGTGATTAAGCTAAATTTGTTTTAGGAATGAGAAATATATCCTAAAACATTAATTTTGTGATAAAGCTGGTGAGGAAGATCAAATATTAAGTCTTGAAGGAAGCAGAAGCTAAAGTAACGAGAGGCTAGCCACAGGTTTGGCAACTGACAAGTAGAATTTCTTGTCTTTTTCTTTAATAGCATGTTTTAAAGAGTTTTTGGCCTTGCAAATGTTTTAAAGAAATGACATGTTTACAAAAGTAAAGCGTTTTAACACAATAGTTTGATTTTAACTATTGGAATTATAATGAACTATTTCTGAAGTTTAATGAATGATTTCTTAAGATAAGATATATTGCGAATCAGTAACTCTGCTGATAGCCTAGATAGGATATGGAGAGTGTATTCTTGGGGGCAGAACCTGAAACCCGAACCGGGACACTACAGTAGTGATAAAGCTTGTGCTTGTGGTTGTGTAAGTAATTTATCATAGTATAAATTACTTGTTGATGTCTGTAATACGAAATTTTTAGTTTATATTTCCTTTCAGAAAAAAGATGTGAGGTTCCGACTGTTGTGTTTGAACTAAATATTTTTATTTTCTTATTCATTTATTTACTTGTTTATAAAGTTTATTTCAAAATATATCCTACTAGGCATTCCACTCATGTTTTATTTTGTTTCTATAAATATTAAACTCCTCCCAAGCGACACTAAGAGCAGCGCTGAGTAGCTGAGTTAGTCGCTACCGTCCGATCAAGTGAGAACATTGCACTCTTCCATCCTTATGTACAAATGTAAGGATTGTAAATTATGGAACTTTAAACCTTTAAGTTTCTAGACCGTGGTTGATGCCTGTAATGTTAATTACATGTTCACATATGTACAATATTGTATATCCTATGGATAAAGTCTTGAATAATGCCAGAGGCTCAGTTTGAAACCTCTTTTATAAGAAAGTGTGGAAGCCCCCCATCACTTTCTTGTAATTTAATTTTAGTAAAATGTGGGACTTGTTTAGGATTATTTTTAATAGTTTACTTTTAATTTTAATTATTATGTTTCTAAATGTCTAATTACTTTTCTAATTATGTTTAATTTCTAAACGAGTCTCCACATCACTAACCCCTATTTTAGGGCATGAAAGTAATTATACATATTATATTGTATTATAGTATAATATAATATAATCGTCATTTTTAATAATTTCAAGTATTATTTTAATAATATTATTATATTCTATATCATAATTATATAATAATAGTTTTTTGTATTATAATACATATATATATTACATTGTAATTATATATATATTATAGTATAATATAATATAGTAATAATTTTTTACTATTCACAACAATTCAACCTTTTAATTTACAAAACGCTATTACACTGACTTTAGAATCAGTACAACTATTATAATTATAGTTTACCAAACACTCAACTACTTTTTATAATAGTTGTTTATTCTTTCAGCACAGCTAAAAATAATTTTTTCAAAATCTACAACACTAATAAACTAAACCATTAACTACCAGAAAACTAGAGGTTATAGGAATGAACCTTTTAGCAGTTCCTTAAGACAAATAACTCATCCCATCTGAGCGGCCAAGAAATACAATCTAATAACAAGGCAACAAGTGCATCAATCAATTACTATCTCAAGAATATTAAACAAAAATCAAGTACATCTCAAATGTATGAAATATGGTAAAGATTAAGAAATTGCAGTCTGTTTTATGATGAGGCCGTTAGTCATATCCACCATATAATAATCTCCATCAAACAATTGAATTGGTGTTACTCCATAGTCCATGCAGCTAGGAACCTGATTACAATATCAATAGGGCACTAAGAACAACATTTTCTATTGGGGATTAAAACGAAAGTTATTTAAAAAAAAAAAAAAAAAAAAAGTTTCTCAAGACTCAAAATTAAGGGAGTCATAAGGAACAACTAGATTATAGTGAAAAACAAAATCAATGAGAATAACAAAAACGAAACGGATCCTCGGTCTTCGAACAAAAAAAAAAAAGGATGAAGATGAAGATGATTACAATTCCTCAGCCCAATTTGATAATAAAACCTCAAATGCATTCACAACATCAAAATTGATGGCTCTGATTTTTAAAGACCATGTACCGTACCACAATAATCTGAAGTCTGCAATAGAGATACTGTTGTAAATCCAGGCAACCTTTTCTCTCGTTGCCTTCCACTAATCCGCGCAATCTCATGAAAATGAGCAGGCTGTTGAGGAGACTTTGAACGTCGATCTAATCTCTTGGGGATCTTTAATTCAACGAGAACATAGTGATTAGGCCCCTAAGATAACAGGGAGTCCTCGAAATTCTATCTCGCCTCTGTGTGCCTTAACAACATCAGGAAGCACGTTCTGATACTTCCTCACCCACCTTGCCATAAAGTTCTTCTCAGTCATTGCAAGATAACTAAGAAAACTGATCATAGTAAAATTTTCCTTTATAAGACCTTTGGACATCAGAAGTTGCAACATTGAACTCCTTGGAATGATTCTCTTCTCCAAACTATAGAACAAAATGCGTGGACGTCTTGAAATGATTGAAGGTTCTATGTTCAATTTGCGAGTGAAGAAATTCATCAATTTTTTGATCTTCTTCTCTGAAACAAGCATACACAAGGGGTGCAGTCTGAACGCCAGATAGACCTCATCTCTCGACAAACCAAAACTTATAAAAGATTCCAACTTCTGCTCCCAGAGCGTCTTACTCACCGTTGCCATGACACGAACCGCTAACACAAAGAGCATATTATTTGGATCAAACTCTAATTTAACAACGTCGGCGAGAACCTCACTAAACCGACAAGGATTTAAAAGCAGTGATCTGGGTTGCATCATGAACATCTTCAAGATTAATGTCTCGGAAACACCATGGCTCTTCAATGTTGATACGTTTGGCACAAGCGTATTTTCCAAATCATACTCAAGTATGAAGTAGAAGGATTTTATAGCCATTAGCACATCGAAATCCGTCCCAAGAACCCGCCTAAACACTTGAACAGAAGGAATGATTTGTTTTTCCAAGCTCCTATCTAGAATAGAAGGCTCCCAGGAGAGAATCTTGGCAACATCCTCATCTGTAAGGCCCAAAGATCTGAAAAACTCTAACTTTGGCCTAAAATTGGTGTTCACATTAAACGCAAACAACTTTGGACGCTTCTTAAGCATACTAGTTATTTGTTCATCACTAAAACGCTGAGCTCTAAAGAACTCCACTGTTCCGAGTAAATCACGTTCAAGAAAACGTGACTCTTTGCTAAGCATTTTTCCCAGGATATTACCAGAAACCCCAAAAGATTTAAGCAACTCCATATTAGGCCTAAGATTACCTTCTAAGTCAGCCAAAAGCAATCCAGGACGATTACCTATTATATTTGCAATGTGGGTCTGAGTTAGGCCGTGAGTTCTCATTAGCTCAAGAACTGAATCAGCTTTCTCTGGGGTTTCAATCAAAAGCTTCTGGGAAGCAGAAATGGCAGATTTTTCGGACAACCCACCTGATTTTTGGAGGTAAGAGACAGTAAACGAATGTGGGTCTGTGTCTTCAGATATTTCTGACATGGGTCTACGAAAGTAATTCGATAAACAGAAGCCATGGCCAAACTGTGAAGCTCTGGAGTTGGCACGCGAAAGTTTACTGAAAACTAAACGAAGCATTGGATGATAAGAGGGGGGCAGAAAAAAAAAATACCGATCAGTGCTGAAATTTGAAGTTGAAATGTCCTTCAGCTAAAGCTCTATCTCTCTCTCTCTGCAATTCTTTTGATTGTTTATGAGACTCGGTGAGTCATGAGTGAACTGGGAGCCGGCTGCTGGAGAGTGGAGAATTTTTGGTCGAGGGCAATTTATGTAAGGTTTTTTATTATAATTTTTTTGCCCTACATTCTCAGCTTATTAAAAAAATGTCAAATATTGTATTTTAGTTTATATCACTTTTATAGTTTAATTTAAAATTTAGGCTCAATTCATCGATCAAAAGTTACTTTCGACCAAAAGAAAAAAAAAAAAAAAAAAAAAAAAAGCAAAACTTAAGGACTGTTCTTTTTGTGAGTTTAAGTTGAGAATTTAAGTTAAAAAATAATTTGTGTGAGAGAAAATATTATAGTGAAAAGTTTGAGTTATAATTCTAATTATAAAAAATATAGGATGCGTTTAGAATTAATTTTAAAATAATTATATTTTTAATAAAAAGTAAAAATGAGATTATTTTAATAATAATTCTGAGACCGATTTTGAAATCTTAGAATCATTTTAGAATTGGTTTTTTAAGAGATATTTTTGAGTATAATAAAAAATTGAAATCTTGTTTATTAATTAATATATTATAATATTATTGATAAGTACTAAAAAATGAAAATAACTTTCAACTGTTTTCTAATTTTTTTACAAAACTCATTCTCACTATTTTCGTTTTCAAAACATTTACTAAACAAACGTTATTTTGTTTTCATTTTTATTTTTTATTTCTTGAAATACGTAAAAACTGTTTTTAAAAACGGTTCTAAATAAGCGCATAGGTTCTAAATGTCCTAAAAGAAAAATAAATCGAAAATGTTAAGGACATTAAAGAAGAAGGAAAACTAAAAATTCGAAAATGTGAAGGACATAAAATTAAACGTTGACTCACAAAAGCTAAGATTTAGCATGAATTTAATTTTTAAAATTAAAGATATAAGTTGATACAACCCAAAGTGTAAGGTATGATTTATAATTAGAGTTAACAGGAAAATGAAAAAAGAATGTCTATAAGTTGTGATATATTACTTAAGTCCCGTGAGTCCCCTAATGACATTTGCATTTTTTATTAACCACGATAAAAATTATGGATACAAATTCACAACCACCTACACATATGAAATGATATTATCTCAATAATGATGTAATGAATAGAACAAATATAAAATATTGTTAAATTAGAATTATATCCTAAACACAGAGTTTAGAAGTGATCATTTTGCATAAAGGGAAATGAGACAAATATTTCTTAAAGTGCACGAGTTTAGATTTGTATCTCTTACTCTTGATTAATATTCTTTTTAATTAAATGACTATATTAATCAAAAGGGTATTAATAAAAATTAAGAGGTAAAAATCTAGACTCATCTACTCTATGGGTAACTTTAGCAATTACTTCTTATATAACCCATTTATGTAACAGGGAACAAAACAAAGCAAAAACACGTACATATATGAAAAAACAGAAAAGAAAAACCGAATAGAAAAAACGAAACCAAATCTACAAAAATACTAACAGATCTGGAAAAATAGACGGGAAAAAAACCGCATCAAAAAAAAAAAAAACAACGAAGCTAGATCTAAAAAAAGAAAAACGAAAAACAAAACTACAAAACAAAACAAACATAAAAAATGATTCCCATAAGCCTTAGAAAAGAAAGAAAGAAAGAAGGGAAAAAAGTGCATAAAACAGGCAAAAAAAAAAAAAAAAAAAAAAAATGAACCCCATGAGAACCTTAACCCATTTGTGAAAAAAAACCAAAAAAAACATCTAAAATTAACCCCACGAAAAGCGCAACAAAACCCAAAAACGTAAATGAGGGAAAAAACATAGAACCACAACACAACAAACCAGAGAAAACCATAAAGAAAACGAAGAAGACTTGTGGAGAGAAAATAAAGAATAAGAGCCTCGGTGAAAGAGACAACAAAATGTAAAAGATGCAGGCGTAAAAGCAGAAATGAAAGAAGCAAGAAGCTTCTCGAGAATACTAAACAAAGACCACCGCACCAAATGATGAAAATGCCCAGCAGAAAAACACAGGAGGGAAAAAAATTGAGGACAAAATAATAAAAACAAATTGTAGAAGACACAAACGACATTTTTCAAAATGGTAAACACAAATAGGACCAGGTCCCACCACCCACAGCTCACCACTCTGCACTCTCTCTCTGCAGGGACCGGGTCCCACCACCCAGACAGCTCACCTGCACTCCCTCTCTCTCTCTCTGTGCAGAAATTTACCAAAAGTTCAAGACAACATCAACTGAAACAGATGAACACCGAGGATAAAATCGTAATATCATAACAAATTTAGGACACAACCGGAATTTTTGGAACACAAATAGGACCGGGTCCCACCACCCAAACAGCTCACCACTCTGCACTCCCTCTCTCTCTCTGCAGAAATTTACCAAAAACCCAAGACAACATCAACTGAAACAGATTAAGACCGAGGATAAAATCGTACAATCATAACAAATTTAAGACATAGCCGGAATTTTTTCAAAGAGGGATAAGAAGGACCGGGCACTGTTCTAAGAATAGTAACTTGGGTGCCTCCTTTAGTAGTATGTATAATGTATAATAATATAATCGTTATTTTTAATTATTTCAAGTATTATTTTAATAATATTATTATATTTTATATCATAATTATATAATAATAGTTATTTTGTATTATAATAAATATACATTACATTGTAATTATATATATATTATATTATAGTATAATATAATATAGTCGTAATTTTTAATTATTTACAGTAATTTAATCTTATAATTTACGAAACGCTATTACACTGATTTTAGAACCAGCATAACTAATATAATTATAATTTACAAAACACTCAACTACTTTTTATAATAACTGCTTATTTTTTTAACACAGCTAAAAATAATTTTTTTAAAATTTACAGTGCTAACAAACTAAGCCATTAACTATCAGAAAACTAGAGGTTATAGGAATGAACCTTTTAGCCGTTCCTTAAGACAAATAACTCATTCCATCTGTGCGGCCAATAAATACAATCTAACAAGGCAACAAATGCACCAATCAATTACTATCTCAAGAATATTAAACAAAAATCAAGTACATCTCAAATGTATGAAATATGGTAAAGATTAAGAAATTGCAGTCTGTTTTATGATGAGGCCGTTAGTCATATCCACCATATAATAATCTCCATCAAACAATTGAATTGGTGTTACTCCATAGTCCATGCAGCTAGGAACCTGATTACAATATCAATAGGGCACTAAGAACAACATTTTCTATTGGGGATTAAAACGAAAGTTATTTAAAAAAAAAAAAAAAAAAAAAAAAGTTTCTCAAGACTCAAAATTAAGGGAGTCATAAGGAACAACTAGATTATAGTGAAAAAAAAAAATCAATGAGAATAACAAAAACGAAACGGATCCTCGGTCTTAGGACAAAAAAAGGATGAAGATGAAGATGATTACAACTCCTCAGTCCAATTTGATAATAAAACCTCAAATGCATTCACAACATCAAAATTGATGGCTCAGAAGACCATGTACCGTACCACAATAATCTGAAGTCTGCAATAGAGATACTGTTGTAAATCCAGGCAACCTTTTCTCTCGTTGCCTTCCACTAATCCGCGCAATCTTATGAAAATGAGCAGGTTGTTGAGGAGACTTTGAACGTCGATCTAATCTCTTGGGGATCTTTAATTCAACAAGAACATAGTGATTAGACCCCTAAGATAACAGGGAGTCCTCGAAATTCTATCTCACCTCTGTGTGCCTTAACAACATCAGGAAGTACGTTCTGATACTTCCTCACCCACCTCGCCATGAAGTTCTTCTCATTCATTGTAAGATAATAAAGAAGGCTGATCATAGTAAAATTTTCCTTTATAAGACCTTTGGACATCAGAAGTTGCAACATTGAACACCTTGGAATGATTCTCTTCTCCAAACTATGATTCAAAATGCCTGGACGCCTTGAAATGATTGAAGGTTCTATGTTCAATTTTTGAGTAAAGAAATTCATCAATTTTTTGATCTTCTTCTCTGAAACAAGCATACACAAGGGTTGCAGTCTGAACGCCAGATAGGCCTCATCTCTCGACAAACCAAAACTTATAAAAGATTCCAACTTCTGCTCCCAGAGCGTCTTACTCACCGTTGCCATGACACGAACCGCTAACACAAAGAGCATATTATTTGGATCAAACTCTAATTTAACAACTTCGGCGACAACCTCACTAAACCGACAAGGATTTAAAAGCAGTGATCTGGGTTGCATCATGAACATCTTCAAGATTAATGTCTCGGAAACACCATGGCTCTTCAATGTTGATACGTTTGGCACAAGCGTATTTTCCAAATCATACTCAAGTATGAAGTAGAAGGATTTTATAGCCTTTAGCACATCGAAATCCGTCCCAAGAACCCGCCTAAACACTTGAACAGAAGGAATGATTTGTTTTTCCAAGCTCCTCTGTAGAATAGAAGGCTCCCGGGAGAGAATCTTGGCAACATCCTCATCTGTAAGGCCCAAAGATCTGAAAAACTCTAACTTTGGCCTAAAATTGGTGTTCACATTAAACGTAAACAACTTTGGACGCTTCTTAAGCATACTAGTTATTTGTTCATCACTAAAACACTGAGCTCTAAAGAACTCCACTGTTCCGAGTAAATCACGTTCAAGAAAACGTGACTCTTTGCTAAGCATTTTTCCCAGGATATTACCAGAAACCCCAAAAGATTTAAGCAACTCCATATTAGGCCTAAGATTACCTTCTAAGTCAGCCAAAAGCAATCCAGGACGATTACCTATTATATTTGCAATGTGGGTCTGAGTTAGGCCGTGAGTTCTCATTAGCTCAAGAACTGAATCAGCTTTCTCTGGGGTTTCAATCAAAAGCTTCTGGGAAGCAGAAATGGCAGATTTTTCGGACAACCCACCTGATTTTTGGAGGTAAGAGACAGTAAACGAATGTGGGTCTGTGTTTTCAGACATTTCTGACATGGGTCTACGAAAGAAATTCGATAAACAGAAGCCATGGCCAAACTGTGAAGCTCTGGAGTTGGCGCGCGAAAGTTTACTGAAAACTAAACGAAGCATTGGATGATAAGAGGGGGGCAGAAAAAAAAAATACCGATCAGTGCTGAAATTTGAAGTTGTAACTTGAAATGTCCTTCAGCTAAAGCTCTCTCTCTCTCTCTCTCTCTCTGCAATTCTTTTGATTGTTTATGAGACTATGAGGCTCGGTGAGTGATGAGTGAACTGGGAGCCGGCGGCTGGAGAGTGGAAAATATTTGGTCGAGGGCAATTTGTGTAAGGTTTTTTATTATAAATTGTTTGCCCTACATTTTCAGCTTTTTAAAAAAAGTCAAATATTGTATTTTTGTTTATATCACTTTTATATTTTAATTTAAAATTTAGGCTCAATTCATCGATCAAAAGTAACTTTCGACCAAAAAAAGAAAAAGAAAACTTAAAAGCTGTTGTTTTTTTTTTTACTTTTAATTGAGAACTAAAATTAAAAAATTATTATTATAACGAATTATGAAAAATATAAGTTTTAAATGTCTTTAAAGAAAAAAATTGAAAATGTGAAGGACATTAAAGAATAAGAATAAGAAAAGTTAAAAATTTGAAAATGTAAAAAATATTTCGTTCACTTCACCGATTCGAGTTTAGAATTTAAGTTTTATTACAATAAAAAATTTTCAGAAATAGTCACATTTAATTCTTTTACTACAGTAAAAAACTTTTACATAAAAGTATATCTCAACTTGAATTACAAACTCGAATCAACGAAGTGAACGGATTTTTTGCACACTTAAAATTAAACGTTGACTAACAAAAGCTAAGATTTAGTATGAATTTAATTTTTAAAATTAAAGATATAAGTTGATATATAAGGTATGATTTATAATTAGAGTTAACAGGGAAATGAAAAAAAAAATGTCTATAAGTTGTGATATATATACATAAGGCCAGTGAGTCCCGTAATGACATTTGTATCTTTTATTAATCACCATAAAAATTATGGATACAAATTCATAACCACCCACATACACGAAATGATATTATCTCAATAACGATGCAATGAACAGAACGGATAGATAATATTGTTAATTTAAAAATATATCCTATACACGGAGTTTAGAAGTGATCAATTTGTATAAGGAGAAAAAAGATAAATACCCTGAGTGCACGAGTTTAGATTTTTCTCTCTTACTTTTAATTAATATTTTTTTAATTAAATAACTATATTAGTTAAAAGAGTGTTAATCATTAATAAGAGATAAAAATTCAGACTCATATATTCTAATAATAACTTTAGCAATTACTTCTTATATAACCCATTTATGTAATTAAGAATAAGAGAAAATTTCAAAAGTACATCAATATAGTAACACTATTTATTTCTACGATTGTTATTAAATTTATCTTATATCACTAATAACTTATAAATTATTTTTCGTACCTATAAGTTATCACTTTGTATTTTACATATTAGTTTTTATAGTGAGATTAAGCATCGTTCACTTTGCGGATTTGAGTTTTCAATTTAAACTGAGATGTGATATTTTTTGATAACTTTTTACTATACCAGAAAAAGTTTAATGTGATATTTTTTTTAAAATTTTTTATTGTAAAAATTTAAAATTAAAAATTTAAATCGGTGAAAAGAACGATATCTAAAACTTTACATACTAACATAAAAAATAGAGTTGGAAAAACCAAATAATGAAACTTGAAAACTTCCCCGAGTACAATCGTCTAAGAGCCCAATATCAAGCCCAACCGTTTTTTCTTCATTTTTATAATATTCAATTTTGGGAATTCAAATTCTTAACCTTAAAATATTGAAAGTTAAGATGTGAATGTAGCCGCAATAGGCTACGCCTAAGCCTACAACCAATACCATGCCTAAATAGTTATTTAAATGGTAAGTTATTTGGATAGTTATTTGAATGGTTAGTTACGATTGGTTTTCTTCTTAGGTGTTTTATCCCCAAAAGATTCCATATCATCAATAGGGGATATTGCCTCTGGCTTATAAACCTTTGGGTTACTCCCAAAGATAGTCCTTAAAATTGACTTCAATCCCATTTTACTCTCTAACTTTTAAAATGTCTTACAATTAGTCCTTGAGGTTTTACTTTATTTCAATTTCAGTCATTCTGTTAACTAAGTGTTAAATATTTAACGAAATCTATAAAATTAGAGATTAAAGTTAGAAGCATCTAAAATTTAGAGACTAATACAATACAAAAGTTCAAAGTTAATTTCTACATATAATCTCTAATAGTTGTTTTCAGTTTTCATTCCTAATTTACACAGATTCCGTCAAATATTTAAAACCTAATTAACAAAAAGACCAAAAGTGCAACGGAATAAAATCTTAGGAACTAATTGTGGAATGTTTTAAAAGTCATGGATTAAAATGAGATTAAGAGAAAACGTCAAAAAACTGTTCGTGAGATTAACCCTAAACCTTTATAACTTTCCTCGGACGATCTAAGACCGGACAACTTACCATTTTTTATGTTTCCTCATCTTGTCGCTCTCTTGGCGCATGTGCCTTTGGTGTTCAAATCGATCTTCAACATTAGTATTTTCCCTCCCTCGTGAATTTGGTACCGAATCAACTATTCACCAACTAAATAAGACCATATCGAACACAATGTTCTGTTTGACATATTTAAGTGAGAGAACCGCCAAGACGTATCATATGTCAAATTTTGACACTCATCACACATTGGATGATGTGTCGTCGACTTTACAACGTATCAAAATATTATGTTTATATGTTTTTGTGGCAAGTGTAATGTTGACATTATCACTAGCATTGGAAATGTGGGAAGAATATTTTACTTGGTGCAATAATGGACACAACCTCATTAAATATGTTACAAATACTCGGTAAGTCACATGCTTAATCAAAAGCTAGAGTGAGTGATCTTTACAAGTCCAGAAATGTTTGGATATAATACGAGAACCCACAAAAGAAAGCAGAGCTAACATGAATTTGAACATAAATGTGCCTCTAAAATAGGTGGCAAATCACATATTGTGCATAGGGTGTGAGTTTTTTGGATCCAGATTCTCTGTCCAATTTTTAGTGTTTCAATTAGTGTCTAACCAATCAAATCACACCACATCATCTCATGATAAGCACAAAAGAGTTGGTTAAAAATCAGTTCAATTTTTTTACATGGCGTGGCATAATATGATTAGTTAGATACCAATTAAGATACTAAAATTGGACAGGAGATCTGAGTCTGAGTTTTTTTAGTAGGTGAGAAGGAAATGGATAAAAAATGTTAAATCTAACTCAAAACTTAACAAAGGCCAATTAATGAAAGGGCGAAGAACACTGCATATATTAAGTACCGCTCTACCAACCATATGAAAAGACAAAGGACTTGCAGTGCCTTAGAGAGATGAACCCCGTTATTCACTTCATGCCAACCAAATAATAATCTTCATTCAGAATCATAAAAAATAATTAAATTAAGATAGGTGGAAAATTCTCGAAAAAATTAAGGTAGGGGAAAAATAACAACTAGATTATAGGTAAATGTAAGGAACGAGAACAACACAAGCAGAATGGTCGCTCAATCGGAGACAAAAACAGGAAAAAAAGATAAAACTTGTGATGATTGATTGCAAGAATGATAAACTGCTCAAAATCAATGTGAGAACTTACATAAGTTTTGGCAGACCATGCGTTGCACCACCATTAAAAGAAGCTTACAAGTAAACTTACTCTGGGATCTCGTCTTAGTGCTAATGTTGCAACATCCTGGAAAGCTATTCCCAAGCAGCCTTCCACTTATCCATCCAAAATTATGATAAGTAGCCTGCGGCGGTAGATGATGAACTCAACTTCAACTCTCAGCATCTTTGCTAATCTTATTATCAATGGCATCATACTCATTATGTCTTCAAAATAGCAGGAAACCCTCGAAACTCTATCTTGCCTTGGTACGCCTTAACAACATCAGGAAGCGATTTCTCATACACCGACATGATATTCTCCTTGAACTTCTTCTCAGTCATTCTGAGATAGGGAATAATGCTTATATCTTCTTTAACAAAACCTTTTGACATCAGAAGTTGTAGAACAGAAATTCTTGGAATGAATCTCTTCTCCAGACTAAATAGTAGTAGTCCTGGATTCTTTGAAATGATTGAAGGTTCTATGTTCAATTTGTGAATGAAGAAATCCATCAATTTCTTGATCTTCTTCTCTGAAACAAGCATAAACATGGGTTGCGATTTGAATGCCGAATAGACCTGATCCCTTGACAAACCGAAACTTTTGTAAGATTCCAACTTCTGCTCCCAAAGAGTCTTACCCACCGTTACAATGGAACGAATGGCCAAAACAAAGAGAATAGAATTCGGATTAAACCCCAATTTCACAACTTCTTTGACAACCTCCTCAAACCGATGATGCCTTGCAAGCAGTGTTCTGGGTTGGATCGTGAAGATCCTCAAGATCCATGAGTGGGGAACACCATGGCTCTTCAACGTTGATATGTTGCGCTCAAGCGTCTCTTCCAAATCGTATTCAAGTATACTGTAGCACGCTTTTATAGCCTTTTGCATATCTAAGTCCGTCCCAAGAACCCGCCTAAGCACTTGAATAGAAGGAATGATTTGTTTCTCCAGGCTCCTTTCTAGAATATAAGGCTCCGAGGACAAAATCTTCGCAACATCCTCATCAGTCAGGCCCAAAGATCTGAAAAACTCCAACTTTGGCTTAAGATTTCTTTTTGCGGGGAGAAACAACGATGGAAGCTTCTTAAGCATCATAGTTATTTGTTCATCACTAAAACGCTGAGCTCTAAAGAACTCCATGGTTTCGAGTAAATCATCATATTCGAGAAAACGCAACTCTTTGCTAAGCATTTTCCCTAGGCTAGTACCAGAAATCCCCAAAGATCTAAGCAACTCCATATTAGGCCTAAGTTTACCTTCTAAGTCCGCTAAAAGCAATCCGGGACGATTAGCTATTATATTTGCAATGTGGGTCTGAGGTTAATCCGTGAGTTCTCATAAGCTTAAGAACTGAATCAGCTTTTTCTGGGGTTTCAATCAAAAGCTTCTTGGAAGCTGAAATGGCAGACTCTTCGGACAACCCACATGATTTTTGCAGATAACAGACCGTAAAAGAATGTGGGTTGTTGTTTTTAGACATTTCTGACATGGTTCTAAGAAAGTAATTCGATAAACAGGAGCCATGGCCAAACTGTGAAGCTCTGGAGTTGGCACGCGAAAGTTTATTGAAAACTAAACGAAGCATTGGATGATAAAGATGGAGAAAAAAAAATACCTGATTGGTGCTGAAATTGAGATATATTGTTGCTTGATACGTCCCTTGATTTTCTCTCTGAAATTGTTTCGGGGTTTATCAGACTCGGTGAAGTGATGGGAGAGAGAAGGAAGAGAGGCGATATTTAGGTTAACGACGATACAAAAACCAATTCAAGAATTTATGCTTGGTGTATTTGCATTTGCATGTGCCCCTATATTTTAAGGCCTTTAAAAAAATTATACCATGAAATTTAAACTATTGCAATTTTGAGAGATGCTCTTTAAAATTGATTATTTATAGTAAACGGTATTCGCAAAATATTATAGGTTAAAGAAGACATTTGATTGGGGAAAAAATGAAAAATAAATAAATAAATAAATAAAGAACACTTGATCCTAAGTGATGATGCAAGTGTATTCATAAATACAGTCATGTTTATTTTAATAATTTGAATTTATAATTTGAGTTTTATTATAGTAAAATACTTTCAGAAATAATTATATCTTTTTTTTTACTACGGTAAAAAATTCTCATATAAATCATATCTAAACTCGAATTAAAAATTTAAATCAATGAACTAAACATGTCTATAGAGTAAAAAAATGTAGTTTGGAAATGTTCACTTGTTTAAAAATGACCATTTTATGAATCTTATCCACTTGTGACAACACTTATTTTACTTTTGTCCATGCTGCTTTGATAGTTACTCTTCTGAAAACTTGAAAATGGAATTGATTGATTTATTTATTATTTTTTATTATTATTTTTTTTAAAAAAAGGTAAGAAGCAAGTTACAAAATTTAACTCCTGTAATTTATGAACTACACAGCATATGGACTATGGAGACAAGTATGGAGGCTTCTGAGCCGCTCAATTGTGCAAGTCCTCGATAAAGTGTTTCATGGAAAATAGTAGAAAATAGGTCAATATGAAAAACTTAAAAAAGTAAATAGGCTAATTTTTAGTTATAGAAATTAATAAGCCATAATTTGTCAAGTTATGGTTTATAACTAGATAAGTTATAAACAAATTTCTCAAATTATGGTTCATAACCGGACAAGTTATGGACAATTATGAATAATAACTTATCAAGTTATGGTTCATAATTAGACAAGTTATTGACGAAAATATTAATTTGGCCTATTTATTAACTTATGTAAACTATTGGCCTATATATTTTAATTCATCTCAACTTTTGGCATATTTTCCTCTTTCTCTCATGTTTCATTTCTTTATTCAACTTGCTGAACTTAAGAGACACTGTCGGTGTTATACACCACTATAAATAGAAGATGCTCTCAATTAGGATGAGCTAGTACCAGAAAGATTTAAAAAAAAAAATACTTAAAAACGCTATTAGTGTTATACAGTACTAAAAATAAAAGGTGCTGAACGAGCTAGTATTAGAAAGATTTTAAAAAAATACTTAAAATGCACCATCGGTGTTATACACCACTACAAATAGAGAATGCTCTCCACCTCTCCTTCTGTGGAACTCACTAATAAAACTTATACTAGTGGAGGGAAAAAAAAAAAAAAGATATATTTGTGGAAACAAGAATAGCAGATTTTCACCAATCCAATTTCCAAAACCGTAACCGTTTGTCACTCCGATTACTTCATCCATAAACTTTTTTATTATTTCAATAACGTTACGCTCTAAATAAAAGTGAAGGATAAACTTGCATTCCAGAAGAACTAGTCATTCACTCATCCAGAACTGATGTGATAAACAAATGCCATTCCATAAAAATCATAAATAAACAAAAGTGACCGGAGAAATGATAGTTTGTCCTCTAGTAATCTTTGCCCAAGCTTTAGAAGCCAAAACTGAAATTATACTAACGTTTACAAAAAAAAAGCTGAAATTAAGATAGTGAATCACCTAAGTTACAAAAGAGTTCATCTAGACATGATAAAGCCATAGCCTAGATAGATACATATATCTTGAACACTAATCACCCATCATCAGCAACAACGTTTATGAAAATTACTCATTCTTCACTTTTGGACTTTTTCTTCTTTTTCTTCTTGGCATCGCCATCGGCCTGCAAATCTTCTCCATCTTCACTCTTGCTCTTCTTCTTTTTCTTCTTTTTGGCTGCTCCATCCTCGACATCTACACCCTTCACATGCTCTTGCTCCTCAACATCACTGTCAATTTTTCTCTTGTCCTTCTTCTTCTTCTCCGATTTAGCATCATCAGCCTCCCCATTTGTAACAGCAGCAGGTTCATCAACAGCCATGGCATCACCATCCTCGGTGGCTGCAGCTTTGGATCTCTTCTTCTTGCTTTTCTTTTCAGTAGGCACTTCCTCCGTTTCCATTTCTGCATCTATAAAAGTAATATAGTAAATACAACATACAAATGTATGTGATTGGGTAATGTAAAGGGATAAAGATTCTAAATGCTAATTGAAATATAACAAGATGAGTCCCAACAAAAAGCAGTCCAAATTATAGTGGGCAGGTCAGCCTCCAAACAACAGCCTGGACTGTAAAATTAAATCCAACCAGCTAAAACCTTCTTTATAAGTTTCTTTGCACACCTTTTCCTTGAGCACTTTCAATAGCAGCTTTCATCACATCGATGTTTTTCCTTGGTGCAACCCCCTTGTCGTAAAAGTCTAGGCGCTCCTCAACTTGTTCACGAAGCTTCTCTCCAAATGCAGTTGTACCACTTTCTGTATTAGAGATGGATGCAACAATATTACTTTTAACATGAACGACCTATGCTCCAAGCAAAAGACGAACTAGCGCCCCCGCACAGTTCTTTTCAGAGAGGTAGAAAGTTTTACCAGCAAAACAGTCGATGCGAGAAGCAATAGAACACTTGTTTGCGAGATACCGAGCCATTCGACCCTTGTTACGGGCAGAAGCTCGTCCAATAAAAGACGAATGGAATATAAGTCCATACTTGGGTGTGTTTCCCTTCGTTTTCAATGCCCTGAAAAGAAAACAACGCTGGTAAATATGGAGAGCTGATATTAAAGGAGTACTTCTAATTGGAAATGCAAACTTTCTAATGGATTGACTAGCGGTTCAAGGAAAGCACCTAAAGAGTGCCTTCTCCGCACCAAGTATTTGGAGGGTGGAAGAAGGACACTTTGCCAAATTTGTAAGACTACCAGCGTGGGAAATCAGACGAGCTCCGACAACTTCACCAATTAAGGAAGCCAAATTGGGTGCAATGTCGTTCATTTTAGTAACTAGATAATCATATAGTTTTCTCCTGTAATCAGACAGCTCCATTACCCTCTGTGCGAATTGGTGGACATTAATCAAGTCAATTGGAGATAAATCTTGCCCTGGAGACAAAGGAATAAAACTTATATTAATATCCGTTAATAAATGAGCAAGTACGTGAGAATGCATGCTTTCAAGCTATCAGAAACATCTTTACCCATAGATGCCTTGGCAGCTTCCACAATCTCCTTGGCCTTATCTTCATCTCCAATTATTTCAGTTAATTCAGGGATCTTATCTTCAGCCAGCTTTGCTTTGTCCTCAATAAACTTGGCGACTCTGGCATACAGATAGTTGTCGTTGACAATCTTCGCCAGTTCAGGAAAATGCCAGGAATACCATTCTCTGTAGAAAGGTGGCAACAATAAAAAATAACACAAGAAAAGAGCATAAACTTTATTATTATTCTTAAAGAAAGAGAGCCATAGATGATCACCAAACATAAAGCTTTACAAATTATTGAGCCTCATGAGTCTTATCAAGAACTAAGAGAACATGCAAACAGGTTAACTAACTTGATAAACTATACTAAACGAAGAATATACTAATCAAACTCAATTTTTAAAGCATGGACTTCAAAAGATATACTAGTATGATTACCACAACCATACCTGACTCTCATAGAGAAGGAATTAATATCCTTGTCAAGAGTATCCAAGAGAAAGATGGCTTGAATCACCATATTGTCAACTCGGTTCACATTGAACTTGACCTTTGCCCTGCTGTAACTGTGTCCAAGACCAAGTTGGGCTTTCTCCAAGTCCCCAGTCTACAAACAAGTAGGAACAAGGGAAGATTACAGAATTTAATAACTCTGTTAGAGAAGCAGCTAGTATCTCAACTACTACAAGTCACAATAGCTTTCAAAAACTAATATCAGAGAATCCAAACCTTTAGGTCCTTAATAAACTTATCAAAATGCAAGCGCACACCACGAAGCAACTCAAGAACAAACTCATTACTTTGGCAAGGAATCTTAGTCGCTTCAAGAACATTTGATCCAAGCTTGGGTTCAGCCAATCCCAAACTGAACTTTGGCTTTTTACCTTCCTTAACCTTCGGGAGATTAAGCTCCAAAAAGCTTCTCAACTCATCAGTCATAAGCCCTGAAGTTTTAACCACAATCAATATTAATCAATATGCACAAACAACCATATCAAGTATTAACTCATTAAAAGTAAAACCAAAACCGAAACACAGAAACCATCTGAAACTAAAAATCCAAAACAACAAAAACAAGAAACGGAGAGTATGCACAAAAGTAAAACCCCACAAATCAATCTGAAGCAAAGTGGTCAAGAAACACAAGAAAAGGGATAAAAGTTGCTTCTTGAAGCCTTAACTTTAGTATTTCTCGCTGTTCGACCCACAACCCTGGCTAATCACTACATTGAAACAGGTTCTCCTACTGAGGTCAAAACCGAACTATGTAACAGAAAATAAAAAAAAAATGACTGTCTCAAATTTAAAAAAATAAAAAATAAAATCCAAGACAATAACAGAAATGAGAATGGGCAAAAAATAAAACCCACAAATCATTATGAATGAAGTAATGGGGTAGGAAACACAAGAAAAACAGAAAAAACGCTTGCTTTCCACAGCCTTATTTTAAAATTTTCCTCCTTTTAACCCGAGTTTTAAGCAAAGCAAGTAGAAAAATGATATGAAGCAAAGGGGGCCAAAGAAACCAAAAAAAGGGAAAAACAGGTTGCTTGTTGTACCCATATTTTTAGTATTTCACTCTTTCCAACCCAAATAAGGCCAATAATTACATTCAAATCCCAGCAAGAAAATAACAACAAGAGTCATGTAGCAAAACCGAAAGGCGTAGTCTTTAACTTAAGCAAACGAAGTAGAAAAATGATATGAAAATTGAAACAAAGGGGTCAAAAAATACAAGAAAACGAAAAAAACGGTTGCATGTTATACCCATATTTATAATATTCACTCTTTCCAACCCAAATATCGAAAATCATTGCATTCAACCCCCAGCAAGAAAACAACAACAGCAACAATAATATGGCAGAACCAAAATGCATAGACTTTGATTTAAGCAAACGAAGTAGAAAAATGATATGAAAATTGAAACGAAGGGGTCAAAAAACACAATAAAACGGAAAAAAAAAGGTTGCGTGTTGTACCCATATTTTTAGTATTTTACTCTTTCCAACCCAAATATCGACAATCATCGCATTCAAACCACAGCAAGAAAACAACAATAACAATAGTAATATAGCAGAACCAAACGGCATAGTCTTTAATTTAAGCAAACGAAGTAGAAAAAATGATATGAAACAAAGGGGTCAAAAAACACAAGAAAACGGAAAAAAAAAAAAAAAAGGTTGCATGTTGTACCCATATTATTAATATTTCACTCTTTCCAACCCAAATATCACCAATCATTACATTCAACACCCAGCAAGAAAACAACAACAACAATAATAATAATATGGCAGAAGCAAAAGGCAGAGTCTTTAATCAAAGCAAAGGGGAGCAGAAAAATGGGTGTTTAAAGAAATGACCTTCGGAGACGGAATTGCATTGGTTCAAGGCGTCGAGAGCGGACTCGAAGGGGTGAAAGGCGGTCAACTGAACGACTTTGCCGAAGCGATTCAAGTCGGCGACGGAGTTACGGACGGCCTCCGTGTTCTGGCCGATCTCGTCGAGGCCGTGGGCGTGAAATAGGGCGTACCCAGAAGCCGATTCGTACAGAAGGTAAAGCGCCATGGAAGAAGAAGAAGAAGAAGCCCTAAACGCAGAGCCACAGCAACTGTTAAGACTCTGCAATGAAGAAAGAAAGAGATAGAGAGAGTGGTTTTTGGCAACTAGGGTTTTGCTTTTAAGAGGGTTTATCGCTGTTCTTCCTCTCTGTGTGCTATTTTATTTATTTATCGAAAGGTCCCTCTATTTAGCTGTTATTTTATTTTATATAAAAAAACACGTTTATTTAACCGTATTAAATCACCATATTACATAATAATACATTAATATAATATTTGGTGTAATCATTATATTATATAAATTAATATGGATGATAAATTAACACTGTTTATGTCGTATTATAAAGGTCTCGTTCAATTCACTTATTCGAGTTTTTAATTCGAACTGATATGTGATTTTATGTGAAACTATTAATTGTAGCAGAAAAAGTTAAATGTGATTTTTTATAAGAACTTTTAACTATAGCAAAACTAAAATTAAAACTCAAATTAATTAAATGAACGAGACTAAAATACGACTCTTTTTAGACGTATAGTATTATATTATTTTATAGGAGATCTGCTATCCATGTTTGGGTTGAGCACAATTGAAAGATGTCTTGTCAGAATATATAATTATTTAAAAATTAAGGGACACAATGCCAATATATCTTTTTAGACAATTACATTTTGACCTCTAATTTTTATAAAATCACATTTTAACCCTAAAATTTTTAAAATTAATATTTTGACTCCAAAAATTTTTATAAACTAAAATTAGACCCAATCTGTTGAAAAACTATATTTTGAACCCCTAATATTTTTTTCAAACTTATATTTTAACCCTAAAATTTTTAAATATTTTATATCTTGACCCTTATTCAATACATAATGACACTAAAAATCATATTATAATATGACAATATAATACACCTTATACAATATATGAATATAATACAAACTACTAAACATGGTCTAAGTATAGAAACGAAATGTCTATTTATTTAGGAATAGTTTCTGCTTAACCCTAAAGAATATGAATTGTCTCACTTTACCCCATACAGCTTAAAATAAATTTGCTATTGAGCTTATCAAAAGTAGCAACTTCAATACTCTCGTCAATGAAATGCTAATCTTTTAACAGTTTTTGTAACACCCTGAAGAATTAATTGAGATTAATTAAGGTAATTAAGATTATTAGTGTGCTTAATTTGATTTAATTAATTGAGTTTAAATGATTCCAAGGTATTTAAATTATCTACAGTAATTTATTTTAATCCAGAAGTGTGTATGGGCGCATTTCTGGACTGTTATATTTTACACGTCATTTTCTTTTCTTTTCTTATTTTCCTTCTTTTCTCTTTCTTTCGTTTTCCTTTTCTTTCTTTTCTTTCTTTCCTTCTTTTCTCTCTCTCTCTCACTTCCCCCTCTCTCTCTCTCATTTCTGCTCCAAATCGAATCGAGTTTTGAGCCAAAGAGTGATTTCAAAGAATTTTAACATCAAGAGAATGATTCAAGGTAAGATTACTTGAAAGAACCTCTCTTGGATTTCAAGTTTTTCGATTCAAAACTTACTTTTCGTTCAAAACGGATTTTGATGATTTTCGAGTAAAACTAGAGTAGAAATTGGAGATCTTGGGTTCCTTGGACTTGTTTTAGGACCTAGAACCCGGATCTATTGGTTGTCCCTTGAGATTTTGTGATTTGGGACCGGATTTGCGGGTTTTGAACCGATTCTGCGAAGCCACGAATCGGAGTTCACCACCGGTCGATCGCATCGGTCGACCGGATCTTGTTATGGGCCGACCGGTCGACGGATGCACACCACCGGGCCGACCGGTGGTGATGCACTTCTCTGTCACCGGTCGATCGGTGTACACGGGGTTTGACCCTGTTTGGCCTGAAATTGTTATTTTGACCCCTGTTTTCGGGGAGAACCCAAATTAGCTTTATTTGGAGACTTGGGATGAAAGGATTAACATCTTTAATCCCTGATTTGATATTTAAAACCCTTGGAATGGAATTTGAAACATGAAAATTGATTAGGGCACACTAATTGGAAAATCTTGGTATATGACTGAGATTGGATTACTTTAGGGATGGGAATTGATCCTAAAGTGTTATCTTGTAACGATGATTCTTTGAGGATTCGATCAAGGGGCTTGAGGAAGCGGAAGCCGGAAAAGGCAATGCTAGTCCTAGGTTTAATTGTGCGAGGTAGGATTTCTATCCCTTTCCTTGTGAGCCTGTTTTCAAAAATGATTTTTGGCCTTGGAAATCTTTTAAAGAAAGGGATTGGTTTGCGAAAAAAAAATTTTTTAAAAACCATGGCTTGTTAGTTTATGGAAATCCTTGGCTTGTCTTGTCCATGGAATCCATAGCTTGTCTAGTCATGGAACCTCATGGCTTGTCCAATCATGGGGCCCGCGGCTTGAGTAGTTCGTGGGGTCATATGAACGATTTCATAATGTTAAACGGATGATTTCTTAAGATAAGAGATCTTGTGAACTGGTAATAGAGTCTATTGTCAGAAGCCCAGATAGGATGCGGAGAGTGCATCCTCGGGGCAAACTCGAAACCGGTCCCGGTGGCGAGACACTTGGTGAGGTAAGTAATTTGCACTAATTACTTATCAAGCCTGTCTACTGATTAGTTTCATTATATTTCCTTTGAGAAAAAGGATGTGAGGTTCCGGATGTTCTGTCGGGACTAAATGTCTTATTTTATTTATTTATTCATTTAAGCACTCTTTTATTTTAAGTATTTTAAATTATATCCTACTGGGCCTTTCGCTCATGTTTCAATGTTTTAAATGTAAACCCCTCCCAGGAGACTCGAGGAGCGGTGCGGTGTAGCTAAAGATCGCTACTGTTGGATCAAGTGAGGATTGAGTTGTCCTCTTGAACAAAAGTAAGGAATTTGAGAAATTCTGTAAACTTATTAATATTTGGATTTACTAGACTGTGGTTGATGTCTGTGTTGGTTGCCGAATCGAATTCGGCGGCGAAAACGCAGCGGAAAGGCGGATCGTGTATAACAAAAATTTCATAAAACTTTTGAGATACTCTATAGATTATATTAATTTATGCACCAATAAATTAATCTCATTAATTTATAAGATTCAAGGATCAACCGAAAAAATACCTTGTAGCCGACTCGGATGATATCTTGATTTTCTTTGACCACGAACAGTCCTAGATCCAAGCTCTTTTGTTTAGAACACCAAAGTCTTCCACGTCAATTCCTTGATTCCACGTAGACGTGTGTGTGGGCACACGTGAGACAAAACGGTTTCTAAAACACTCGAATTTCCACAAACACCAACGCATGCACGATGTGGAATTTTTGGAGAAAAATATTTTCTCTCTCTTAGCTATGAGAAATTTTCGGCCACACTAGGAAACTAGGGCTGAAAAGTGTTTTTAAGATTGTGCCACAATCTTTCATTTATCTCATATTTAAAGAGAAGAAGTCAATCTTCAAAATAGGATCAAATCCTTATCTCCAATTTTGAATTTGGAACAAAAAATCCCTTCCCCTTATCCCTTATTTGGCCGGCCACCCTAGGGTTTTATCCCTTTGTGTGTGGCACCTAAATAAGATAAGGAAGGAAGATATTTTATCCATTATCCAAGAGTTCAATTTTAATTTAGATTCAAATTGAATTTAAGTCAAACTTAAATAAATTTGAATTCTAAATTAAACAACTTATCAAATAAGTTTAAATGGATAAATCTAGATATGTTCAAATTCAAATTTAAATAATCTCATTATTTAAATAATAATTAATTCTCAATTAATTATTCTTGAGTATTTAATTTTAGAATTCCGTAATTCTAAAATTCCCATTTTGCCCTTTGTGTCCGGTAGAATTACAAGGACGACGCCGGGGACTAATGGACCTATAATTACGAGCTCCAATAAAATTAATAATTAATTAAACACTTTAATTAATTAATTAATTCTATTAATCCCAATAGTTACTCCACTATAAACTTGGAATTGCACTCTAATTATAGACATTAATTACTTCTAAACCGTGAAGTGTCCATTTGATATAGTCATTGCATATAGATCGATCCTCCATAAATAATTCATAATTAGAGTCGGGTAGAATCCGTTAACCTCTCTAATTACATCTTTATCCTTGAGTACCATTGATTCTCTAATGGATAGTGATTCATAAAACAAATTCATGAACCGGAGCGCTCTTACTAATCCAAGTACCGAATCAACACTCAAGAGAATTATTTATCTGCTTCTCTCTCAAGAAGGAATGAATTCCATCTCGTATAATAACATTCCCACTACCTATTTCATTATGTCTCCAAAATACAAGGAATAGGATTCGGGGTTTCGAATCCGTGCCGAGTAAATCAAAAGACATAAATCCATAAATAGGAGTTTGTTAAGAACTCGTGATTAAGATCATTCTATATATGACCATCGGTAGACTCAATTAGAATTTCTATGCTTAACGGAAATTATTAGAAATTCATATTGTGTTCAAGGCCATGTTCCACATAATCTCATTATCACGAAATACACTCATTCAATATCTCGCCATATTAACAAAGTCACGGATAACACTGCTCCATTCTAAATGGGAATGACATGTATTAATAATGTTTTAATTAAAGATTCCGAACTTTAATTAAATTCATTATGAATCGTTATTTTTGATTATTATCCTTAAACATTATCCTCTTGTATATAACACTTATATACCATGTTTAAGGTTACATAAATAATCAAGGAATTTTATTTGATATTCATAAAATATTCATAAATATATGCACATAAAATGATGAATAAACTATTTTATTAAATAAATAATAAATATCCTTTTACATCTCATGCTTTCAGGACACTATTCCCAACAGTCTGTTGTAATGATTATTTACATGAACATGTATGTACAATACTGTATGTCCTGTGGGGTGGAGCCCTGTGTTTCAGAGGCTCCTGGATTATGTAATTTATTTATATTTTAATGCAGCTAAGTATGGGACCCGATTGGAGATCTGCTTTATTAATCCCTAATCGAACTCCATGTCACCCACCCCATTTGGGGGGCGTGACAGTTTTAAACATGCATAAGTCATGTCTCTACTTAATAAAGGGGGTTACGTTTGAAATAAGTCGTTTTATTTAATATAAAGGCTCAAAGCTGGTGAAACGACATGAAGTTTCCTGTGTTTGAGTGAGTGGATGGAAATGACATACCGATCAAATAGAAGACACGGCCGTGAATTATAAAACGACATTTTTGCATACCAGCGACGCCGTTTAGATATGTAAAACAACAATTTTTTAAATGACGATAGATAGATAAACTAAACGAAATGTCACTGTTGGGCAGGACAATGAGCTTTTCTTTTATTTTATTTTCTTTTTTAAAATTTATCAGCAATAAGATTGTGATTTAACAAAGACTACTGTTATTTGTTATAACTAGTTTTGTAACGTACTACGCACTAGTTGTCGTTTTACAGACACCTAACAAATTTATTGTTTACTGAATAATGAAAGATTTATTTATACAATCAATTAAGAATTTTTAAATTTATTCTAAAAGAAATATGGGTAAAAATAACAATTGACAAAAAAAATTAAGTAGAGAAAAAAAAAACTATAAAATAGGAACACGTGTAAAAATATTACTCTCAATAATAATATATTTTTAAAAACACACGCAACAAATTAAAATGTAAAAAAAATTTACAAAAAATAAAAAATAAATAAATAAGTAGAAGGGATTGTCACCTAGGGTAGAGCTCTGTCTCTTTTATATATCATTAGATTAGTAATACATCATTACAAACACAGTATGGCGATAACATAAAATTATCGCATGACAAAAGTTAAAATTAATAAATTCTATAATAATATGATAGTTTTAATACATTGATTATATATATAGGTGTCGTTCATTTTACTGATTTAAGTTTTTAGTTTTAAATTTTTATAGTTAAAAGTTATCAAAAAATGTCACATTTAATTTTTTTTGTTACAGTTAAAAACTCTCAGAATATATCACATCTCAACTCAAATTAAAAACTTAAATCTGTGAAATAAACGGGATTATAAATTAATAGACATCAAAGTTTTCAGTAATCGAAAATAAACAAATAAAATTTCGCATAGCTTTCCATATTTTAAATTAGTAATAGTAAATATCCATTGAGCGAAAAAATATAATGATGATGATATTTTCTTCTTCCTTTTTTTTTTGTTTTTTAATAATAAAGAGCCTAAATTATTAACCGAATTTTGCATAATTCTACTAAACCTTCTAATTTATTAACATCACACTAGGGGTGTTCGTCGGTTAAAAACTGACGGTTTTGGTCAGTTCGGTGGCTGAAACCGACCTTATCGGTTTTTAAAAACTGAGAACTAAAACCGACCGTAAAAATAAGAATCGGTTCGGTTAACCGAACATTCAGTTTTCGGTCGGTGTACGGTCGGTTTTCGGTTTTGGTCATCTGGATGGTGACTGTCAGTTAACTATCCGGTTACCTGCATATTTAGTTGCATTTTTGGACCAAAAATTGCGAAAAAAAATACTCAATATTCCTTGTATGCAAGTATGTAATCACAATAAATGAATACAAAGCACAACATCCAAATTAATAATACCACAAACACAAAATATCCAAATCTAATGTCTAAAATCTAAAGTATAAAGTAGAAATTTAAAAGTTACAACAAACAATACTAATGTTCAAAGTGTAAAAAACATTAACTTGGCATAAGAAATTAAGAAGTCCAAAGCATAATTAAAAAACATAGTGAAGTTCATTTCCAATTTCTCATAAACCTCCTACTCCTCTTCATCCGAATCCAAATCCAAATCCATTATATCTTCATATGCATCGCTACAATAGAAAATTAGAATTAAGTAAATGAAATTGAATAGATAATGAGAAAGAAATAGATATAATTCTAATTATCTTACTTGGGTCTTTTAGAAGATTTCGCATCATTTACTTGAAGTTGAACGCTTCTGTCCTTTGAACACGTTGGAGTAGAAACAACCTCACCATCATCTACAAGAAAATTATAAATTAATTTACATATGTCATGAAATGAATAAATAATATATAATTATATCAAGTATGTGTGTAGTATGTACAAATTTACAATCATGATTAGCATTACCTGAGACAACACGATAGCAATCTGCAAAAGATTCAACCTCATCCATATATTGCCTAAGAACCACGGGTTCATATTCTTCATCCTTCGCATTCAACCAACTTTTTAAGCAAATAAGTGCTTCGACCATCCTGGGAGTCAATGAACTCCTAAAAGGATCAAGAATACGACGACCGGTAGAAAAAGCTGATTCAGATGCAACCGTTGAAACCGGAACTGCAAGCACATCTCTAGCAATTTGGGACAAGACCTTATACCTAGGAGCATTTACTTTCCACCAACCTAGGATGTCAAAATTGTCGTCCACTAGCTCTTCGCATTGCTCAGTTAAATACTTATCAACATCATTCTTCTGCACATTTGCACCACTCCCACTCATCTTTTGCTTTCTAAACATGGCCTCTATCTCATCATCAATAACCGGCATTGAGGCGGGCTCACTAGATGCCGTAATTGTTGAAGGACTTAATTGAGGTCTGGCCAACTGTGATGATTGCGGTTGCTTAATACTAGAATTAGGTGGGGGACGACGAGGAGCCAAAGGTGGAGGAGGAGCTCGATCATGATATTCATTGTACAATCTACGCAATGTGTCCTCAACCCCTTTTAACAACGTGACAGATGTTGAATCAGTGTAGATACACTTGAAGGCAAGAGCAAGATAATCCAACTTATATCTTGGATCAAGAACCAAGCCAAGAAACATCATGTGATTCATTTTCTCGACATTTCCCCAATACTTATCAAATTTCTTATTCATCATCATTGCCATTTCATTCAACATAGGATCATCACACTCCTCTAACTTAATCAACTCTCGTTTGATAGCACAAATATCTTTGAAATAGAAGTTTGAAGTGACATAATATGAACCACTAAACTTCTTCGTCAAAGTGTAAAACTTACCTAAGAACCTCAAAAAAACCCGTGCATTGTCCCAATCCGTCTCATTTGGTGGACCCTCCATCTTTTTGTCTTTTATAACTTCATCAAAGTAAGCACAATAGTTTTGATCCAAAAGCAACCTCTCAAAAACGGGGACAAACTTGAAAGAAGTCTCCAACATTAGGTAGGTAGAGTTCCACCTCGTCTTCACATCCAAACACAATAGGGCGCTTGAGTTCTGTTTTCTTCCTTCATGCACTCCTTAAACTTCTTGAGGCGTTGAGGTGAGGACCTCACATACCTAACTGCATTGCGGATGCTTGCAATAGAATATGCTAAGTCCGTGAGCCCATCATTAACAATCAAGTTTAGAATATGACAGACACACCGCATATGTATCATCTGGCCATCTAAGACGAGAAAATTAGGAATATCCTTGACTTTTCTCTTCAACCTGTCCATAGCCACATCATTGGATGATCCACTGTAACTGTGAACAATGCAGTTATGCCCCAATTATTAAGGCAAACCAAAATCTCCTGTGCAACTGTTTCTCCTTTATGATTCGAAACTTGGATGAAATTAATTATCCTTTTCTGCATATTCTAATCTTCATCGATCCAATGTGCAGTCAAACACATGTAATTGATGTTCTGAATTGATGTCCAAGTATCAGTAGTCAAACACACCCGTTGCTTTCCTAAAACCTTCTTCAACTTCTTCTTCTCCTCCAAAAACATTTGATAAACATCCCTCGCAATTGTTATCCTTGAAATGTCAAACACTCTAGGATTCAAGTACGTCGAATAGCGCTTAAACCCTTTACCTTCCACGTGTTGGAACGGTAACTCATCCAATACGATATACTCCGAAACGGCTCTCTTATAACCCTCCTTGGACCAAGCTCTTAGTGTCATGGTACTAGTAGCAGTGTCCTCCTCATGTGCTCCGATTTTTTTACTAAATTGGATGATCTTTTGTTTGTTTTCACTCTCTGGATTCATCAAGCAACTTTCTATATGATTTTTCATTGTAGATGTGCCATTCTTTTTCGAATCAGCGGCATAGGTGACATCACAATGCTTGCAAGTAGCCCTTTTGGTTTTTTCATCCTTCGTGAAATGCTGCCAAACCGGGCTTACTTGTCGGGCTTTCTTCCTTTTCTTAGTACATTTCCCTTCTTCCTCAGTTTTCTCTTGTGTTTCAGTAGTTTCGGTTTCTTTTTGACTAGATTGAGACTCTATCTCTTTTTGCTTTTCCGATGAAGACATCTAAAAGAATTAAGCTAAAAGTTAAACAATCACAAACACCATGCTTTCACTACATGAGATTTTTCAAATTGTACACAATACTTTCACTAACAAGCATGAAATCCAAAGTTGAACAATAAGCATGTTTGAACAATACTTTCTTAGTACAACAATAAGCATGCTTGAACAATAAGCATTTTCACCGCAGTTGAACAATATTTTCACAAAATATTTTCACTTGAACGCAAACAATATTTTCACCACATAAGCATTTTAACAAACACATAATGGGCGTAAACATCAATTGCCCAATCCTCCTTTTCCTTTTGTGTGAGTACGTAATAGTATTTATATAAGTAAGAGAAGAAGGATAAGTGGATAGATAAGAATTAGTAAGCAGTGAATGGTCGATATTCAACTTGAGCTTAGGAAATTCAATTTTCATAATTATCGAACTCCAAAGGATTGTTGAATCCATAACCAGAATGTTATATTCATGCATTTATAACCAAAATACTAAGACAAATTTTAGTACATAATTAAGTTCCAAATTTTAGTACACAAAATATCCAAAGCCTAACCTCGGCAGAGCTTGGCGGAGGAGGACGTGCGAGCGGCGGCGGAGGCGGACGCGCGAGCTTGGCGGAAGCAGACGTGTGAGCGGCGGCGAAAATGTGATTGAGGACGACCGACGACGGAGGAGAGAGGCGGCGACTAGGGCTTCCGTGAGGGTGGGTGAGAGTGAGAGAGGTGAGGCGTGCCGCGTGCGTGAGGGTGGGCCGTGGGTGGCAGGTCGTGTGGGTGCCGGCTGCCGGGTGGGTGGCCGGTGGGGGGTGTCTGTCTGGGGGCTGCCGGGCTGGTGGGTGAGATTGAGAATGAGAAAGAAACAGACTAACAGAGAGAGTGAGAGACAGAGAAATGAGAATCGTGTGAAAATAGAGGGTTTTGTGATTCTGAGTGAAAAAACGACATCAACTCATCAAAAACGACAGTAAAATTTTTTAAAAAAATGAAAACATGCTAATAATTTCGGTCGGTTCGGTTTTAACCGAAAGATCCACAAAGAAAGTCGAAATCGAACCGAGAGTCAAGGGTATCGGTCGGTTAACCGAACTGAAGTAGTTCGGTTCCACGTGGCACCGCCGTTTTCAGTTTTTGAGCGGTCGGTTTTTCGCTCGGAGACGGTCTGTTTCGGTTTTACGGTTATTTTGTACAGTCCTACATCACACTTTCTCTTTCTATTATTACTCGTCTATTAATAAATTAAGTGTTATTCAGGTTATTTACATTGTGTTTGACAAGAACATGAGATGTTTAAAAGAAAAATAAAACAATGTATAAAAAACATAAATAGAAAATATTAATGAAACAAAATGAAATAAAGAGAGAATATATCAAGATATGTCATCAAGTGACTAACTATTTTATCATTAACCAGTGTTATTTAAGAAAATAAGGATAAATAGGCATGTTTACTATTCATTGGAGTATAGCTAGTTTTATTTCAAAAGAATTCACTTTGAGTGCATTAAAAAAAAAAAAAAAAAAAACAAAAAAAGGAAAGTGAGACCCAAGTCACTCTGGATATTATTCTTCTCCTTATCTTTTATTCCCTGTTGGTTGCTCTCTAACCAAACAACTTATAGAATAAGGTTTCGTTTATATGGGAGTTTAAATTATGATAATTCTAATTTTAATTTTAACCGTTTGGTTGGGGGATTTTATTTTAAGTCCCGATTTTGAATTATGATTTGTGGTTAAATTACTTAAAATTTCTCTCAAAAAATACACATAAATCGAAAATGGTTCAAATTATTATTTAAGTCTAAATAATAATTTTGAAACCAAAATTATAATTAGAGGTTTAAATTACTTAAAATTAAGGAAAAAATAATTTTAGAATCATAAATGATTATGATTTTAAACATCACATTATGATTTAAACTTTGAATTAGAACCATTCAAACTAAATACTAATTTTGAATGAGTCAAATCAGAATCACTTCTTACTTTTTATAAAATTTAAATCAGAATATGGTTTTAAATTCTAAAACTCTTTTACCAAACGTGCTCTAAGTGTAACACTATTTTTTTTTTTTTTTTAGTACTTTGTCAAAAATACCTCTCAGCTTTTTGCTGGTCACAAGTTGAATACTAATTTGAAAAAGTCTATGGTCTAGCTAATAAATGATAAAACGTTGTGCATTCTACTAAAATAGTTTTTTTTTAAGTCTCATTCAATTTAGTGATTTAAATTTAAAATTTAAATTTTATTATAATAAAAAATTATTAAAAATATTTATATTTTAATTTATTTATCACAATAAAAAATTTTCATATAAAATTTTATCTCAATTCAAATTAAAAATTTAAATTAACGATCTAAACAAGCTCTCAAATATAATTAGGTAAACATTCAACCAAAAAAGAAAGAAAATCAGGTAGAGAACTCAACAGAAGTTGGTGAATTTATATTTATAAAAAGTTGTATTGCAGTGCGAAAATAAAAAGAAAAAAGAAAAAACAAAAAACCCAAAATACCATAATACCATTAGAGAACACAAATATTCTTTTAAGACTCGAGCAAAAAATACCCTTTTAACAAAAAATGCAAGGGCAATAAAGTCATTTCCACAGAAATCTGGTGAAGACCGCCGCTTGTGTTTGAAGCATTGGGGGGTCCGAAATCCTCACCTCACCTTCTTCGTTCTCATTTTGACTCTCTCTCGGCGGCCATAAATCTCTCTCTCTCTCTCTCTCTCAAACCAGAGGCAAACCCGAACCCTAAAGAAGCACCAGTAGAGTGCACAAGCATTCATCCATGGCGAACTTGGAAGACGTGCCCTCCGTTGATCTCATGACTGAGCTCCTCCGTCGCATGAAGTGCGCCTCCAAGCCCGACAAGCGCCTCATTCTCATCGGTGAAAATTCCTTTTCTCTGTGCAAAGTCTCTGCTTTTTTCTTCTTCGTGGAGGTTTTAGCTCTTTTTTTTTTTTTTTTTTTTTTTTTTTTTTTTTTCTTCTTTTTTCCGGGAAGTTTTATTTTTGGTGTTTGAATGCAGTCAGATCCGGGAATTCTATGTGTTTTTGGTATCAAGGTTGAATTTTTAGGGCTGATTCATGTGTCTTTCAGGGTTTTCTTTTTCGAATTTTGAATTATTTGTTCTGTTTAAGGTTTTTTTTTTTTTTTTTTTTTTTTTTTTTTTTTTTTTTTTTTTTTTTTTTTTTTTTTTTTTTTGTTCTTGCATCGCTTACTGAGAAAATATGGGACAAATTGAAAAATTAAGGGAAAAGGTTAGGTCAACGATTTGAATTTTCCTTAATTGGTTGCAATCTTTTTGGTTTGTACAAGGAAATGGAAGATTGAGTGTTAGTAACGGATCTCTTTGCTGGACCTTTTTCTGACACCCTTGTGCACTGCTTGTTGGCATACCTTTATGCTCAGATGAATTCTAATAGTTCTTTCTTGTCTTCAACTTTTTTTCCCAAAGTGGTTTATACGTTTGAACAAAAAGTTGGACTGAAATTTCAACTTTCGTGAGAGAACATTGTAGCAAAAGTTTTGAATTGTGGTTAAACCCATGAACCGAACACATCGAAAATCTTGTTAATCTTTATTTTTATTTTTATTTATTGTTATTATTATTATTATTTTGCAAGTAGTTTATCTTGGTTTACTTGCTTGACCCTTAAAAATTATATGGTTCAGGTCCACCTGGATCAGGAAAAGGTACCCAATCACCAATTATTAAGGATGAGAACTGCCTGTGCCATTTGGCTACTGGTGACATGCTGAGAGCCGCGGTTGCTGCCAAGACTCCTCTTGGGATCAAAGCCAAAGAGGCTATGGACAAGGTACAATCTCTATTCTGCTGTTTTATTTTACTATTAAACTTTGTGAGTTCTTGTTTGGTTGTTCTCATTATAAAATTTTTAATGTGTGTCAAAACTATTTTTCAGGGAGAACTTGTTTCTGATGACTTAGTTGTTGGCATCATTGATGAAGCAATGAAGAAGCCTTCATGTCAGAAAGGCTTCATTTTGGACGGATTTCCTAGGACTGTGGTCCAGGCACAGAAGGTTCAACATTGCCTAGCATCTGGTTTTTTATCACTTACTTCGTCTCGATTTTATTTCACTTACATTGTATGTTATTGTGACTGTGTGTATTCATGTTTCTAACTAGAGTCGCTTCCTTTTGTTTGCAGCTTGATGAGATGTTGGAAAAGCAAGGAGCCAAAGTGGACAAGGTTCTCAACTTTGCAATTGATGATTCAATCTTAGAGGAGAGGATTACTGGCCGGTGGATACACCCCTCCAGTGGTAGAACCTATCACACAAAATATGCACCTCCCAAGGTTTCCGGTGTTGATGATGTAAGTTAACCCTCCTTTCTTTAAACTTTTCTTTTTGCGTTTTAAGGGTTCAAGCAAAATATGTCTAAATACAAAGAGACGATATCAATAGAACACTAGACGATGCTAGGTTTATTGACAATTGACAAATTAGACAGATTTCTCAACCGGTTCATTAGTAGGTCAATCTTATTCTGCTCATCATTAAGATCCTCTTTATGATGTTCGCTATCATGATAGTACTATGTTTTGTTGTGCTGATATTTCCTTGATCTCGTTTGTCCAAGGTCACTGGAGAGCCTTTGATTCAACGCAAGGATGACACTGCTGCTGTTCTGAAGTCAAGGCTTGAGGCATTCCACAGGCAAACAGAACCAGTATGCTTCCTATTTGCTATATTCTTTTGCTTTAGTAATAGACTTAATCTAAGTTCTCAGCCTTTTGACGATGCATGTTTAGGTCTGGTGCTGATATTTTTAATTCTTATCTGTATATTTATAAAAGGTCTGGATAATGAAGATGTCGCTGCTGTAATTAATTCTGATACCATGTTTTTGTTTCCACATCTCTAACCTGTGCGTGTGTTGGATGTTTTAAAATGTGGATAGCCTTTCATTATTTCTGACGTACACTTTTCCTATATTACACTGAAAGAATCTACTTTTGGTACAGGTTGTGCGATCGGTGTTTAGCTAACTTTCTAGTTTTTTTTTTTTTTTCAGTGGAATTCCCCTTTTTTATTTCACTTTTATCTTTATTTATCAAGACTTTAATGGCATTTTTATAAAAATTTCAGGTTATTGACTACTACACCAAGAAGAGCATTGTTGCAAATCTTCATGCAGAGAAACCTCCCAACGAGGTCACATCTGAGGTTCAAAAGGCACTCTCTTCTTGAAACTGGGTCTCCTTTAGTTTTGTGGATTATTTCCCAAAGACCTTAGAATTGTGGCCCATTTTATAATTTCCATACAATTGAGTTGACTTTTGGGCTATTCCATTCATTTTCAAGTTTCGAATGCCGGCTTCTGTCAAACTTTTTGAGGGTTAGAGGAGTACTAACTTGAAATAAATTTCGAAAGGAATTGTTGGTTACATAATATGCTCATATATACATATATTTTCATTTCCTTTCTATTGCATTGCATATGATCTCATTTATTGACAGTGCTGATGCTTGAAAAGAGATGTTACCATTAGGGAGTAAGAAAACTTGCTGAAAGGCTTGAAAAACTGTACTAAATAACAAGGTGCCTTTTGGATTTCAAAAGAAAGTGATTAATAGAGATATCGAAGACCCTGCTAGATTTAACCTCAGTTTCTATCTTTTCAATTACCATTTTGCGAGCTTTTGTGAAAATTACAGTGCTCTTTAACTCTCAATCATATGATTCATTCAAGTTCTAGCTCTTCCAAAACAAGCACAGGTGTATAATCTCCCTAATTTCTGGATTGTCTCGCCATTTCTATTACTTGGTTTGTGAGCTAAATGAAGCAGCTGATTATATCTTTTAGTTTCTTGTCATCTACATATATCAGGAAGATAACACCGGTGCCTCGTATACTAGGATGCGTTCTTTTCAATAACTCCAAATTTAAGATTGGAGTTAAAAAAGTGAGTTTAATTGAAATTGTGTTTGAAACTTGAATTGTGTGTTCACTTAGATGATTTGTGAGATGTTAACTTGAATTTTGTGTTGACTTTGACAAAAACATAACTCCAAAATTTTGCAAGTATTGACATGGAATTTCTGACTATATAAATAACAGAAACGTCTATAAGTTCATTACAACGTATTGTAAAATAAGTACATGAGTCGAAATTTTATTCACAAATATGTAACTACCGATTGCGATATGCTTCCAATCATAGTTTTGATGCTAGCTTTTTGCGGAGTTTTGATTTTGTTAACATTCCACGATCGGGATTGTGGTTCCAAAACTTCATCTTGATCTCATTCTCCGGATCAATGTCGAACTGAACTCCGTCTCGCACTATTTTATTCAATGTAGCTCATCGTTATTGTTGTACATATGTATGAAATTGTGAAGCATCATGTGACAAGCAATAAGAATTTGTATCTCTGTTTCTCTATTGGGTAATTATTTATGCACTTGAGTATGAGAACCTTTGATTTCCAAACACCAAAAGTAATAGCATTTCTTAGGGACGAATTTGAACAACTCAATTCTGAGTTCGAGGGGCGCCCGTCTTGCCCTATACTCTTGAAGGTGATATGTGCTCCCATTCTCTGAAATCTCGTAACCGTCAAGAAACAACCCGTTGTTCACAGTAAGCTTCAAGTTAGTCTACAAGGTAGTATTTATTTTTTTCGCCATTCCAAAGCAATAATTAAGTACGGCCAAATCTATAGTGAAGTCAAACAACCAACGATGATACTTGTTTATCAACATATATAGCAAGGATTGAGATTGACATTGGAGTTGAGAAATTTTTTTTTTTTTTTTCACTTCACGGATGAAAGAAACGCAATAATATCATGTGCCGATCCCTCTCATCCGGCTAATATGTAGGTAAACTTCATGTTAAATGAACATACCCCTAACACATTTTGGGAGTAAAAACCCTTTCTATTCCTCCATACTTGAGGTTACCCGATGGTGGAACACAAAGGACGTGAGTCCCGTTTAAATAGAGCTCCAACACAATTTATCTATTTATCAATTAAGAACAACGAGGTTACCAATCTTATAATGTTAGTCACTAACGATTATGACATATGAGTAATGACATACCTTAAACCATGGCAAATACTTGCTTCCACTCGCAAAGAATGACCGGATCAATAGTGTTAAAATTTGGGGTGTTATGAAATCATGCCGCAGTTATGTATTGCCGCCAATACAACCTCAAGTCTTTGAAAATTGTGGATCCAAATGCTTTTGATCCCTTCCCTATTGCTTTGGCTTTGGGACACAATGTATAGAAAGATAAAAAGTTGCTCGTCCACGCTCATATTCCTAGTGGGTCTCGATATCCCTTAAGTTCTAAGAGTGAACTCAATCACTTAAAATCAAATCCACATCCTAATATTATTCCGAATTACGTCCTCATGACCATCAAGCAAGTAATCAACACGCATAATAATTCAAGCCCACCAAAATGAACGCAGAGGTGTGCTTAGGTTGAGGTAGGGGGTCACCATCAACGTTTCATTTGGTAATACCAACTTTTTGCATAGCCAATCTGCACCCTCGATCTCATAGTCATCATCCGAGACATCGCCTATTGTGTTGTTGGGCGACGCGTTCAAGGCCCTCCGTTCCACATTACAACCTTTGTCCGTCAAATTTGCTTTTTTGTCCATTGAAGTCACATGTACAACACAAAATAAAGTTGAAATTATGCAATAGTGTAATGGCAAAGTATAAGAGTCACTATTAAAGAGCTGCCCATTTCATAACAAGTAAAGTCATTAATGCAAATTGCATCATGTCATCATAATACTAATTGAAAGAGAAAGCAAACGAAGTAATAATTCCGACGTACAACACAACTCAATAAATAATTACAACATAGTTAAACGCCTCATAGTTAAGAAAATTGTCCGACACTGTCTAAGCCTCATAAATAAGAAACCGCATAAATAAAAAGTATCGTAAACAAAGAGCCTCATAATTAAAAAGCCTAACAATTAGTTACTCCTCATTGTTTCCTCCACCAAAATTACCGGAGTTAGGTGGAAAACTAGGCATGTAATAAGGTGGTGGATATTGAAAGTTTGGGGGATGGGGAGTAACATTTGGGGTCATGTTTTGGCCTGGTGGATGTTGTGGTTGCACGTGGTGAGGTGGTTGAGAGAAATTGGGTACTTGTGGTTGGCTAAAGGTAGGAGGTTGTTGGCCATAGAATGGCGGTTGTTGGTAAAAGTTGGGTGTCGGCATGAAGTTCTTACTATATAGGGGGTTTATGAAGTTGGAGGCCATGGATGGATTGGCCATGGTGGAAGGTTACATTAGTTTGATTCGTTCTAGAGGTAATGGTTCTCATCAAAACCAACCCTTTGCCATCATTGTCATATCCAAAAAGTTTCTTTTTTTGCCTGTGCGAAAACCACCCAATGGCCTCTAAGAATATTATGACAAGTGTCATCATCAAGGTCCATTTCCTTTACAATGATCAACACTAGAGTGGTAAGGGTGGTGAAAACCAACATTTGGGAACCGGTAGCCATGCTACTATTCTTACTTTCTATAGAGGCTACAAGTCGTCCAAGTAGTTCCCTTGCTTTTTATCGCCAACCGGATGTTTCTAATCTATACCCGAGATCTTACCAATTGCCTTAGAGCTGATGCAACATTCAAGCCCTTCCTAGAAGGAGCAACCCAACTCGCATCGACAAAAAATGTCATGTTAACATCGACATCGCCCCCTTTTTTAATTGAATTTGTGTCAAAGTTGGCCAGTGGCCGGTTTTCCATTCCGTGAAAATTCTCCACATGCATAGGGTACTACCAAAGGCCTCATGAGTAAAATCAAAAGTTTTTCAGATGGTTTCTTTCGCAAAGATTAGCCCACTTCTTGTTATCTCCTTTAAAGAAGAACGATTTAAGCTAACTTTGGTTTATCACATATAAGTTTACTTATGAACTAACTAATGCAAAAGGGAAAATGATGATAGACATTTACCTTTGCAAAATCGGTTGAATACTCATCCGCACAAAATGAACACAAAAAAAAAAAACAAAAGATCCCAACCAAGGCCCGTTTGTTTACAATATAACCTCCTTATCGAACTTTTATTTCGTTGAAAAACTTTCATTTGTTGTACCTTGTAGCCTTTGAATCGGGTCATTAAAATGTTTTTGTAGTGCGATCGCCCAAAATCTTCTCAAGTTTTTTTTTTGGTTTCCTACCGGCATATTCTGATTTATTTGTTCATGAGGAGTTGCAACAACTCCTCCTTGTTTTGATTCCAATGAAGTAGTATCATCATCATTTCCGCCTCTCGGCATCTATCACGACACACCATAAGGAAGAAAGCAAAGCAAGACAAGCATCTCAAATATGCAAAATGCTAAAACGTAAAAAATACCACAACACAACAACTGGCGGCCCTTTATATACCAACTCGGCTTCTCCAAAGTTAAATAAGACGATATTAATATTAATTGGCTCAAGTTGATAAATTTTATCTAAACAAGTGATGATAGACATTAATAGCATGAACACAAGTTATAGTGTGCATAAAACTACACATACAACGAACCACAGACACACACACACACACACACCAAATTACTAGAGAAGAAGCAGGGCCGGAAATAAAAGACCACTAAGAATCAAATTCAGCCCAAACGAACGAGTTAATGAACCACTATAAACTGCATTCTGGACTTTTAACTCAAATTTGTAGTTATTTTTTTTTTCTACGTGAGAAAGTAAACGAGTAAATTTTCTTCTTTTTGAATTTTTGTGAATAAACACAGTAATAGAAAAAACCTAGGAAACAACATAACAAAATAGATCAAGTATTGCATTGTGGGATGATTTTCCTACACAAAAGTCAAATTTTAGCATTGGCATAGAAATTTGGCATTCCATTAGTCATTAGAGACGTCCCTAACTCTGTTTAGTTGATAATATGTTTACTTGAACTAAAATTGCGAGACATTTCTTATTTGCAAATGCTACAATTTACGTCAAAACAACTAGTATGTACCTATCCCGGACCACTTTGGCGTTGTTTCAATCACGGTAAGTGCAGTTCTCATTACTAAAACACTAATTTTAACCAAATTAGTTCTTAACCAAGTCCGTTCTTTTTTCGGTTTCTATACAAAGTTGTACTTAGTTTTGGACTTCATATATACAATACAAGCTGAAAGAATTCAAAAAAGAAAAGTCTAATATAAGTTAGGCCTACATGCTTCCGAAGGCTCCTGGCTGATTGGTCCTATTTGGATGCACAATATTACAGGAAGAGAAACAAAAAAACTGCATTCTTATCTGTTTTCTCACTATGTCTATGTTGGAGTTCAAGAACAAACGACACATTCACTTGCAAACGACACAAAGTGGTTATATGTAATGAGAGTCGAAGATTTTGCAAAAACTGCAAACTCTTTCAATCCCGAAAGTAGGGATGAAGACATATTCGTAAGCATCATAAAAAATCAAATGGCAAGCAATGGCTTCAGAGTCATTACCGTGTTTGATCCTGTGGAGGAACGAGGAATTTTAATCGTTTTTCGTTTCATTAATCCCAAAAGCAACCCCGGCGGATCTGCAAAAAGTTCGCCGACGACAACGACAATGGAAGCACCAGATCGGAGACAACGGCTCTGCTGGTGGGAAACGACGCCTCACACTACATCGACGGAGTAATTTCGCCAAAGAGTCGTACCTCACTTATTCGTTTTAATTGTCGCCGCTTTGAAAACTCACGAAAAATGGGCAAGAGGAGGAAATGGATCAACGGGTATGTTATTTGGCTCAAATTCATGTGTGGTAATGATGGATTTATGGGTGAAAGAAGAAGGGGAAAGGCAAAACCCCTCGATTTGCCCAAAACGCGGACCCATCAATGGAGCACGCATTCTAGAAATCAGGGTTTTGGAGACGGTGGAGAAGAGAAAGCTTTTTCGTGAGCCGGGCAGAAGCATCGAAAAGAGACAACGGTAATAACATTGTGGTGATTGCAGATTTTACTATAGAACTCAATATAAATGGAATTAAGGGGGTAGTTGATGTTTTGAAACTTTTAATACTCGAGTCTGCGATTGTAATATCACATTCCGAACGCCACATTACACCCAAAAATGACTCTGAGTTGGACCAACTCAAGTTTAATAGCCCAAACGAACACTCCCTTAGATTTGCCACATCTAAGAAAACAATACTGCAAAATATATGACCCATATGTGTGTTCTTCTATAGTCCCCCACTCTCATTTTGTGGGAAATTTCCCCCACAAGATTCTGAATGTTGATTAAACATGGCATGCTTTAATAACACAGAAGCAATCCTACGGTCGGTCAAAGTTATTGAGGGGCAATTGAGGGGTGTAAAGAAGCAGCAAAATTTGCAACCGGACATTCACCGGTTACTTTATTTATTAAAAAAAAAAAAAAAAAAGGATGGCATGTTAATAACTTATTACCTAATTGGTCAATGGTCGCCAACTAAAGCATTCCACTATGAGAGAACCAATGAACCATTGACGAAAATTTTATTCATTTAAATTTTTTGTAAGAAAAAAATATTATAACAAAATCAGAATCATAGTTTTTAACACATACCAAACAACCCAAAAATGTTTAATGCACTGCGATTAAGAAACGCTATGTGTTTCACTATTATGCTAACATTAACTTTCCTTTTACAAACTACAAAACTTCCGAACAGTTTCTCTTAACTACAATTAATATATACCACGATCTACCAGTCATCATACGTCACTATTTTATATTGTTGTATCCTCTATCTTTTAATTTTAACCTAATGAGTAATTGAATCATCATGTGTCACCATAAATTATATTATTCTAACCTTTATGTTTTCTAATTTTAGCGTATTGAGTAATTAAATTGCAATTACCAAGAGTGCGTTTGATATACAGTAATCTTGAAGGCATGAATGAGAATTTTAAAAATTTTTATATTTGGTACAATAATTGTAATTTTTAAATTCTTGAGAAAATAAATCCCATGAAATTCACTTTACTCTATTTTGAAGTAATCTGAATAACACCTAAGAGAGTATTATTCACATTCTCTAAAATCTCGTAACCACAACAATCTCACCAACACTAGTTTAGTTCCCGTGTAATACAGTAATGCTTCAAGTTAAATGCTTTTTTCAATCTTTGGTTTTTTTTTTTTTTTTTTAAATTTTTTTCCCCTTAAACACTTGCACTATTGAAATATGGAACTAGAAGATTCATCTATGGAGTTAATTTTATGTTCAGCATGCTTATTTCTTTTTTTAGATATGGATCTACTTCCTTGGACAATCAAATACAGTAATATAATATTTTTAGAAATTTAAGAAAGATTCCAGTATGTAACCAAATACAAACACAATAATATATTATTTTTAAAAATCATATTACCCTCCATCACTTTTTAAGAATATAATTTATACTGATTCTTGCACACTAAATGCCCCCAAGAGTCTGGAATTCCTCAACTTTATCCAATCTTGGATATCATCGTATAATCTTACTACTAGCTGAAAAGCACGTGCGATGCACATACAATTTTAGTTTCTTGAATTCTTTTAAATATGTGAATGGATTTCTTTTAAATTTATCTATTTATTGCTATTTTTTTGAACTTTAAGATATTCTAAAAAAATTAAGTAGAATAGCTTTATTGAAAAAAAAATTGCATTCAATTAAGGGAGCCGAAATAGATCTTTACATATAAACACATTTGAGAAAAGATCTTTACATATGAAAAGAAATAGAATAGCTTTATATCCGAATGTGTAAGTTCTGCATATGATTTGATTTTGATAACATCTAACGTTTAAGAACAAGCACTACCCGCAGTGATAACCTGGAAAGCTACATGATAATAACCTATCTCAATTGACACTCATGGTTGAGTAGTCAGGTCCTGATTCAGTTTCTCAGGACCACCTATTTAGTGAGTAACTAATGAGATGTTTGTTTCGAGGGTTAGTTCTTAATTTTGAATCATAGTTCTTGATTCTTTACAATGTTTTGCTCTCATAAAAATTTTAAATTTTAAAAGTAAAATCGTAAATCATAATTTTAAACTCATAAATCAAACGTACTATAAGAGTTTAAGCATTCTAATTTCCCAAGACAGTAAGGTTCAGCGGACTACAGTCGCTCCAGTTTCTAATTCAAGCCCACCAAAATTTGAAGAAGAAGAGGTAACTACAACCGATCCTGCCTTTTCACCATGCATTTTTCATGTAGTGGCGTTAAGGCACAACTTCTTTGTTGACTTGACTTGCCGGCATCTGATTCCAAATTTCAGATATAAGATTTTAAGATCTAAGATTTGTTTTGAATATTTGTTGTGTTGTTTTTGTAATTATTTTTTATTGTTCAATATTTGTTCAGTGTTTGGATTTTTAATTTGATTTTTGTTGCTTTTAACTTGTGAGATTTGTTGAGAAAACAAAATAATCTGATAGATTATGAAGCATAATTTGATAGATTATGAGAGGTAATTAGGCTCCATATCATTAAACAACATATTTTAGATATACACTAAGAGTATGTTAGGTAGGAGGGAGAGATAGAGGAAAGAAGAGCGTGGAAGGAGAGGTCTAATATCTTGTTTGGTTGGAGGGAGAGGAGAGGGGAAAGGGTGTGCTCTCCCTCATGGCCTACTAAATTAGATCATTCCATTAATGGGTGCAAATATAATTTCTCAATAAGAAAAGAAAAGGAAGCTCTTTTTTTTTTTTTTTAATACAACAAGGAATCCAAACAGAAATCTCTTCCAGACCCCATCCCCATCCCACCAAAATCCGCAATAGAAGTGAAAGTTCAGGTCGGCTGATCCAGCCTAACACAAGCTCAACGGTCCGAATGAAAATTTCAAATCAAGTTGACTTAATATGACCCTAAAGCTCGCCAGGCCTACGTTTGCCCGGATTTATAAGGTGTTTTTTATATTAAAAAAAAATTTAAAAGGGTGTTTGGACCTGGGCGGCCTGAATAAGCTGTTGGGCTTGCAATATCGATCAAGCCCGGTTTGAATGTTCAGATCATGCCCAGACTAACAACAACGGGCCTCATGCCGGCCCGTTTAACCCAACTTAAACCCCAACGTCACTAGACCAAGCGGTCTTAGTGAAGGGAAGTGGGTTTAAGTGAGTACTTCTTACTACAAGCTATTAGGGGGGTTTAAGTGAGTACTTCTTGCTACAAGCTATTAGGAAGCGAGAAGAAGCAAGCTTACATTGAGTTTGGTGATCTTGAAATAGAAACTGGAAAGAGCAACCAATGCCCTTTAGCCATACATAGACCGAAGAATTGTTCCTTTTAATTTTCTTTTTAAAATCCTTTGATTTGGGACTGCGCTAACAGTGTGAATGACAAGTAGGCTTTAGTCCTTGTTAATACATTATGCAAACATCATTTTATGAGTGGCAAATCCTTTGGCAAGAGACGAGCTCCTTTCCATAATACTTCAATGAAAACCAACAGTTTGAGCTCTTTCAAACAAGCAAAGCATAAAATTCAGACTACCTTATGTTAAATCTTTGAAACTTAAGTTGAAGTCCTTTTCTTTACGTACATGGAACAAGTACACTTTCCTTTCTATACTTATAAGAGATCTAATGCAATTGAACAATGATATAGGGTACCACCCATTAATAGAAGGAGCATTCTGCCACATAGGGTCCACCTTTTATTAGTGATGTTGCTTAACATCGGTGGCGTCCTTAAGCACTTTTCAACCCAATTACACCGATTCAAAGTTGGCCAGTGCCGCATTATCCATGATGGTTTTTGTTCCTTCATGCATAGATGAGTGATGACATGAGTAAAATCACAAAGATCAAAGATGGTTGATTTCCAAAAGAAAGCTAACAAGCTATCTCCTTTACGCACAACTTTGCTTCTCCTTTCATTTGGGATAATATACAGATAAGTTTACAAATGAACAAACCAAGTAAAAGAACAAGACAGCAGAATTTAATACTAAATAGGTGGGTTGATTACTAATAATAGCACAAAGATGAACACAAAAAAAAAGAAAAAAAAAAAAAAAAAAAAAAAAAAAAAAAAAAAAAAAAAACTCAAGTAGATTTTTTACAATAGTTTCAATTTCTCGTAATATTTATTTCTACTTGAAAAAGCTTCTCAATAAATTATAAGACCAATGTAGCTCCTTAGTAGTTGGTGTTACCAAATACCAACTAATCCAACACTAAAAACAAACAAAATACCACTAAACAACCTTTCTTTTCCCACTTGATTTAAAATCAAATTAAAAAAGGCAAAAATTAAGCAAAAATATTTCATTTGTTCATGGGGGTTTTCAAGAAATCCTTGTTAAGATACAAAAGAAGATCTCTTGATCCATCCAATTTCTTAGCTCAGCATAATAATGAAACCATTAATGCTAAAAGTTCAAGCATAAGTAATGCAAAATTCCATATATCAGTAACAAAATCCGTACAACAACAGAAAAAATTGCCCTTTATTTATCTCGATGTTTTTTTTATTGAAACAAACAAGGAAAAAGAATTACAAGAAGAGAAAAAAAAAATCATACTCATACGCCGTTTTTGATGATCTTCCTTCTGGCCAAGAACCTGGCGATCGGCGGCGTGAGCGCCACCGTTATCGGAACCCTAATCGGAAACAAAGCCTTGTTACAGAGCACGGCGAGGGCCAGAGCGCCGCCGCTTGACGCCGCCAGCTCCGCCGTCCGATTCCTCGTCTTCTCCTTCTCGACGACCTCTTCCGACGGCCGATTTCCCGTCTCTTCGAACACGACCTGATCGTCGGCCTGGTCTTTGGAGGAAACGCCGCCCATGTGCAACTTGTCGAGAAGCGATTCGACGTCGACGTTGTTCTTGATGGCGACGTAGAGGCCGGTGATGGAGGCGGCGGAGACGGAGAAGTGGACGCCCAATGCGACCTTGCCGTACTTCTTGAGGAGCTCACGGAATCTGCCGCCGCTGAGGAGCGCCATTGATGACGAGCAAGGTTTGATTTTGAAATGGGTGAAGTTAGGGTTTTGGTTTTTACTGATGATGGGGTTTAGCAGTGAAGGTCCACCGTCTAGCTGCTTGTTTTGTGAAGCGTGAGATTTTTTTTTTTTTTTTTTTTTTTAAGCGTGTGAACTGTGAAGTTCCTTTTTTTGTAGTCCCACTCTTCCACCTTTTGCGTTCTTTTTCGACGTGGGACACCACACTTTTTTTTGTTTTATAAAATTAATCTCATTAATATATTTTAAAGTTATTTGTATTTTTACTCTATTAATTTTAAAAATTCTCACTTTATTTTTTAAATTATAAATTTATCATATTTAAAATATTTTATAAAAAATTTTAAAAAAAACTCTCACTTTATTTTTTTAAATTATAAATTTATCATATTTAAAATGTTTTATAAAAACTTTTATTAAAATTATATTAAAAAAAGAGAATTAAATGTGACAATGCATATTTATTTATTTATTTTTAATAGAAATTCAAACTAAAAACATCATATGATTATATTATTTTTTTATTTTTTAAAAAATTACAATAGAATGAATTAAGTGAAAAATAATTTAAAATTAAAGAGATAAAATGAAAATTTTTAAAACGTGTTTAGTATCAGTCTTGTTTTTATTTTTTATGTTTTTTGAGAAGAAAAAAATAAAATTAGAAAGGAAATCGCATTTGGAGGAATTAAGGACAAAGAAATAGAAATGAAAACAATTTTGTTTTTAATGTAAAACGAGGGAGAAAATGAAAATGAATTTTAATCGTTTTTCGTTTCATTTTCTCCTCCATTATCCAAGCTTTTGCTCGCGACTTCTCCATCCACACTTTAGCCCTCTTCGAGCTCACTTGCCGGTACTTCTTCATCCTCTCCTCCATTAAAGTACAGAAGTTACTTGCTGGTACTACTAATCTGCTTGTTTAACCGGAAAAATCGTAAATCTCTCTCTTTTTTTTCGTTTTTAAATTGTGCCTAATTTCTTGGGAAGAAGATGAAGATTGAGGTAGGTTTGGGAGGAAGTGGAGTTTGGAACAACGAAGATAAAGCTATGATGGCAGCAGCAGTTTTGAGGACTCGAGCCTTAGATATCGACCTCGGTGATGAACGAGAGCCTATTAATGGCAGTCAGAAGCGATGATAATCTGCAAAACAAGCTCTCAGATCTAGTGGACCGCCCAAACGCCTCCAATCTAAACTAGAACTATGCGATATTCTAGCAAGTTTCGTGGGTTTTGGGTTTTGGGTTCTAGAATTTGCAATTTTTGTTCAAAATACCACTCATCCATCCATTTCCTCAAGCTGACATTCCGCTTCATTAATTCCGGAATGGTGAAGAATGAAGATGATAGTTATATATATATATATATATATATATATATATATTAACAATTTTAGTTGAACTCCACTAGAAGATTCCATAATTTTCAAAGTATGATCTCTCCAATTTTGAATATATAAATTTCACGATTTTCTTCAGAAGCTCCACAATTTGTTCGGTGGGTCTGATGAGGTTGTTTCTTGCCAAATCCGCCAGAATTCAGACCATTGTTTTGGTCCCCACCGATGCTGGGGTGGTTAAATTGGATTCGGTTAGATCTGTGAGTGATATGTTTTAAAAAATGTATATCCAAACGCAGTTTTAATTTTTTCTTATATTAAAATAATTTCTCAATAAAATTATTAAACATATTTTTAAAAATAATTTCTATCAAAAATTAAAAACATTTTCATTTTTAATTTCATATAAAAAACAGAATTATTTTAAAACTAATTTTAAACGCACTCTTAAAATTTAAAAGACAAAGTATGACTTAAGTTTAAGGACATTACTAATAATAATAATATTTAAAAAAAAAAAAAACTATGTTCATAATACGTCTGCGTCCAACATCTCTAGCATTATATAGGATCGAATGGAGCAACAGTCAAGAGTCATGTTGACAAACGTTTGCAGAAAACCGTGATCATTCCTTGCTGCAGGCATAGTTCCCGTTAGAAATGCAGGTGCATTCATGTTCTAACTACAAGTCCTTCGTTTTGTTCAGTACATTCTTTTATCTTGTACTTACGTATTATGTTGCTTAGCGGCGACCTGATTATGCTCTCTAACCTATCATCCAGTGAAGGATTCCTATTGCACGTCATCGTTATGATATATGTTTCACATATTTGGGCCGTTTAGTGATATTTTTAAAATAATCTTGTATTAATATAAAAATAAAAATAAAAATATTTTAAAAATTATTTTGAAATCAATTTTAAAATTACGTTTATTTGATTCTTTAAGAGATTGTTCTGAGTATAATAAAAAAAATAAAATCATATTTGTTAATAAATAATTTTTTCATAAAAATCATTCTCATTGTTTTTTATTTTTATTTTTAAAACATTTATTAAACAAACACGATTTACAAACCGTTTTTTTTTTGTATCTCAAAAAACGTGCAAATATATTTTAAAAAATCAATCTAAAAACAATTTCAAACGCACCCATTTCTCGTTTACGGTTTAGTGTCACGGTCACTCTTTCTCAAGGTGAGTGAATGCAGCTATGCTAAGAACCTAACATCACTTGGATGCAAGAGAACAACGGCAAAAAATTTTGAGGAAAGAACTTTATATTGCTCATGAGAGAATGTACTGCTTGGATTCTTGGTTTTAATGGTTCCTTCCAAAAGAGGACCCATTTGACAAAGAGCCCCTCCCAATGTGTCATTTACCCTAATAATGGTAGCTCTAGAGCTTTCTACCAAACTAACCAAGAGCTATGCATTTTCTGGAGAGTTAAAATGTGCCGCGAAAATATCCCCCATTCACTCACAATGATCTCCCTAGAAACTACTTCATAGAGGGTATTAATCTATAGGACATTCTAGAAGCTTCATATAAAATATGCTGATCTCTCTACTCCTATAATGTTCCATTTAAGTTGCATTTTAAGAACCGCTCTAAAGAAACGTTGAGCCTTCAATAAACTGATGTGCAGCCCCTATTATGCTTTTCATTCAATATGCCTTTCCAAAAGCTGGTCACCTCTTAGCAGTAGTTCATAGGATTTGATTTCCTCTAAACTGATCTGCATACTGTTCCGTTTGCTCATCAACACTAATCAGAAAACTTGAATACATAAAAGGAAAAGGAATTTAAAGGAACATCAATTTTTCTCTCCATAAGATGATGCCATACAAGAGAATAAAACTATAGTTGAAGACCATATAATCAAATTTGTTTTGGCTCATGTGTAGTAAGTTTTTAGCCGAAAACACACTAGAGTCCCTAAGAAGCAGTTGAAAAAGAATGGGTCCCTATAAAATAGCTGTGTTTCATGTACACAAAAAAAAAAAAAAAAAAAAAAAAAAAAAAAAAAAGAAAAAAACCCATTAATTGCTTGTCTGTAAGGGCTTTGATTCAAAAGCAAACAACTCTATAATGGGAATTGCATGTGGGAAGAATCATATTCCCATAAGTCCCAACCCAAAGGTGAAAGACACTATTTCTGTTGCATCTGCAAAACGAACCCAGCTAGCTCTATACAGTTCAGACTTCGGAGATTAGGAGCTCTAAGCACTCATTTTGCGGGGTTTAAAATGGATCGATTTCCGGTTACCTTATTCCCAACTCAATATGGAAGGTCTACATCAAAGTGATCCCAATTATCATCTTTCTCATCGTTCTTCGTATTAATAGTTTCCTGTTTGGCCTTAGTTGGAGCTTTTGGTTGTGGAGGCCTGACATTGAGCAAACAATAAGGTTTTGCAGGATTACAGCCACAAATCAGATTTCGTCAGCACAGAAAATGAGCATGCAAACATGGAAGTATAAATGTATAGTACCAAAATTCAAGTATGCATAGTTGAAATTTGAAAAGCTCATATATATATATATATATATATATATATATCACAAGTGAGGGAAGAAAAAGGCAGGTACAGAGATAGAATCCTAGTTCAAGTCGAACTCTCAAAAAACTAACAAAGATCAACATAAAGGCCATTGCTATCACTTGTTTAAAAAATCAAGAGCAACAAGAAGAAATCTTTGTGATAACAAGAAAAGCAAGAGCACCAAAAATGATTAAAAACAATAAAAAATTAGATGAAGATTAACAAAAAGTTGATCCATTCTATGATTTCGAGCCCATTGACATATGCAACATTTTAACCCACAGTCCACACCATTGTTTGGGCTGTTTGCTGAACCTAGGATGGTTCTCTGTAATCTGTATCTAGATTTTTTACAATCTCTTATAGTCAAAGGCAGGGTTTCATAGGCAACGAAACTAGGTTTGAATAGAAAATTTGAATAGGGATTCAAATTTTTGTAAGAGAAAATAATGTAGGAAGATTTGAGTTATAGTAGTCGTTTTTATATTTTATTATCATTTATTCTAACTTATCAAATTAGTCTTATTTTGTTATTATTATCTCGTTTATCTTAGTTGATATTTTGTTATCGTTTTATAAGTGAGCTATAAATAGCTACTTAGCTATTGTATTAAGAAGACTTTGATAAATAGCTACTTAGGTGGATTCAAAAATCCTATGTCCAGTTAAACCGATAAAATCTCGTTCTATCCATTTTGCTGCATCAAAAAATATCGTTACAAACAAGTTGAATTGTGATTTAAACCTATAAGCATAAAAATCTCAACTTTGACCACTACTAATACTATAATTTTTTCAGGGATCATAATTTTTGCCACTTTCAAATCCTTCAAAGAACCATAATCAAGTCTTACAACCTACGTCTTCCAATGTTTCCAAATGACTTGTGAATCTTCCCCAAATCCTCAAATCAATGTTACTAACATCAACTACATTCCTCACTATGTACAAAAAAAAAAAAAAAAAAAAAAAAAAAAAAAAAACTACCTTTCATTTTCCATTAAATAATCTATAGAAATTTAGGAAACCTAAATAATATCAAAAGAGAAGCACTAGCAAAGTTGCATTTTTTTTTTTTCCTTTTACATTTCTACCAGTTTCTCGGGAAACAAACAGATAAAGAAAGAGAAATTAGAAACCTCTTGCGATTCCTCCGAGCAGCTTCTCTGGATTTCCTCTTGCGCTTGTCCTGGCTGTTCTCGAAGAACCTCCTTCTCCGGCACTCTCGCAAGACGCCGGCCCTGAAGACCTCCTTTCTGAAGCGATTCAGAAGCCTCTCTTCGGGCTCGTTCTCTTCGGCGATCACCTGAACGTTGTAAGCCGACTTGAAGAAGAGTGTGTTCGAGTGCGCCAGCGACGGGAAAGCAACGGCGGCGATACAAGATGTAAGGCCCAAGGTGGTGGCCGGCACGGACGCGGTGCTCTTGGGGAGAGAGACGAAGCTAGGTGGCGGCGGCGATGGCGACGACGACGATGATGAGGGGAGTAGAGAAGTGAGGAACTTGGGGAGAGTCAAGGACGACGAAGCAGCCATGACTGATTGTTTTGTTTGGTTTGTTGGTGGCAAAGTTTGGCCTTTCAACGGGCTTTCACTTTCCACAATGTTCTAATTGGAAGTTTATGTAGAAAACGTCACTAATAAACGACATTGTAAAGAACGACAGCATCTACCTTACAGATGATAAGGCATGCATTTCATTTTTTTTTTTTTTTTTTTAGTAACAGGTGGAAGAAAAGTTGACAATCCGTTTGGTTGGGGGATTCGTCCCCCGAATCATTTTTAAGGGGTTTCTCTCACAAAAATACACGAAATTGAAAATGGTTCAAATTTTAGATTCGAATCCCCAAGAATAAGGGATGAATTACAATTTTAGCCCCCCAAGAATAGAGGTTGTGTTTACTTTGTCCCCAATGAAACAAAATTAACGCTTGTACTCATTGGGAATTACAATTTTAGACTCCATTTAATTCCTATACTTAGATTAGTTGATTTTAATTTGTTACAGTATTTTTTATCTTATAAAAATTTAAATTTTAAATTTTTTTCTCAAAAAATTACTAATTTAAACGTGAATTAAAAAAACCCTTAATATTTCTATGAATGTTTTGCAATTTTAAACGTGTGGGTCAAATAACTCAAAAAAAAAAAAGAAAAAAGAAAAAAGAAAAAAGAAAAAAGAAACAACCTCACTTATCAAATAGGCTGATAGACCGCAACTAAGCCCACCTCTTTTTAATGCTCAAATACTATATGTGGTACCTAAACAAGCATATTCTTCCTCAAGTTTCACACAGATAACTAAACATTCAAACAAAAAAGGAAAAGATAAAAAAAAAAACATTGAAGTAGTAGCGGAAAATTATTCTTTCCTTCAGAATAATAAAGGAGTGGAACCAGGTAAAGAGGTTGTCCACATGCCCCGACCACGATAAATTGTTAAATGTGTCAAATTAGCATGATTTTTGCATTTTGAATGTAAATCAATTATGTTGTTCCAAAAGTAGAGCATGAAATAAGCTCAAAGCAAATTCATAAACTTCGCACAAGCCCAACATTGGTGTACGTTTCATAACATCACAACACTTTTTTTTCCGGTCCTTATTACCCTAATTATGTTTTGAACCGGTTTCATGAGTAAGGTCCTAACAAGGGCAACCAGAAGATACTTCTGGAACAGCCGAATGAGATGCAATAGACCTACTAATCCACTATAATCTTGGAATCAAGATGAGAGAATTCTTGGAAATAGGCCTTGAAATGCTGATATGCGTGCCTCACGTCATCAACAGCACACATTTCTCGGATGCTATGCATTGAAAGCTGTGGTGCACCAACATCAACCGTCCGAATTCCCACACTGCTTGCAAGGATGGGACCGATGGTAGAACCACAAGGCATGTCATTGCGAACAACAAAATCCTGCATTTCAAGTAGGCTTTGATTGAGTTAAAACTATTTCAATAATCAATTCTCATGCCAGAAAATGAGTGATATGTTCCAAAAGCCATACAGAATAGTGCGTTTACAGGGTGATGTTCTACAATATAAGAAACATGTGACGTACGATTTTCGCAACCCTGTTATCAAACAAAGGCAAAAGGCTGACCTGGGTGGGAATTTTATGCTTTGACGCTATCTCCCTGAATAAAAAGGAAGTGACAGAATTGGTCGCATAGCGTTGATTTGCATTGGTTTTTATAACAAGTCCTCCATGCAACTTGGGCTGATGATTTTCTTCATGTTTGTCCTACAAAGAAAGCTTATATCAACATGGCACAAAATTATCTGCTCGCAGCAATTTTTTTTTCAAAAAAAAAAAAAGATTAAACATACCATATAATTAGGGTGCAGGGCGTGTGCCATGTCAGCAGATACAAGAAAACTCTTCTGTATAGCTTTTTCAAGTATCTGGATAGAGAAAATTGCAATTTTAGAACAATAAAGATAAAAATATCAAGGATATTACGGCTATGCCAGACTTCTGATCCAACAATCCCAACTGGTGGCCTTAATGGACAGCAAAACTCGATGCATTACTTAGCAGAAGAAGAAGAAATTGCAAATTTATTACATATGTGAACCATCAATTTAACATTATTCAGTTCGTTTCCCTTGGTCAGGGGACAAATATAAGTGCAGGTAAGAGCTGTAAATGGGATATTAAGAAAATGAAGATAAACTGTTTCCTACCTTAGGATCTGAGGTAAACGAATTTGTAATTCGTGATAGACCAGTTAACATGGCAGGAGACCCTGCACCTTGGGCTGAGTCAGATCCAACCTCCTCGTGATCAAACAAAGCCACCATTCTAACACCAGCCTCATCTTCAAGGCTGCTCTCAGAAGATGTAGCATCTAGTAATCCCTGAAAATACGACATGAAAGAAAATACAATAGAAAGAATGACTGAGAAAAGGTCAAATAACAAAATCTGAGACAGAAATACAAGAAACACGTGCTCTGTGAATTATGTCTAAGTTATATTCAAGCTCTGGACATCTTGGTTTTGGGCCAATAAATGAAATTTATGATGTGAAAAATCAATTCATAAATCAATACATCATTAATGCTTCATTTATATACAACTCGTATCTTGAATAAACAGGCATCTGAAATTTAGAATCCACCAAGTAAAAACTTAGACCTGCATGCCTAGATTTTTTTTTTTTTTTTTTTTTTTTTTTTTGACTTTGACAAAGAAAAAATGCACATTGCTTAGCCAAGGAACTGTAGGATGTAAAGAAGCACAAACTCTGAATTTTTATAGGCATGTCGAAGCGGGTAGATATACGATAAAAGTTACAAACTTCTACCTTAAGAGAACAAAATGACATGCACAGATTGTCAAGCCGTCCTGAAAATATGAATTCCTTTTGGGCACCGGCTATTGTACTTGGTTGAGTATCACAGGCTTGCAGTTCCAAATCACAAATATCATCTGGCTTACATCCAAGCTGACTTGCAAGAAGCTAGAAGAAGAAAAAAAAAGAACAACATCACAATAAACAAGAAAATTCAATCATATCTATCATTCATCCCTGCTAATCCATTCATATTATTAGAAACCTAACCAAAAGAGTAAACTGCCCCTTCCTCAATTCATAGGATGTTAACCTGCAATAAAAGTGAGTGGTGCTTTGAATTGTCAGAGGTTGTTTTTTCATTAGATTTATTTCCATAGGTCTGAGCTTCATTTTCAACCTGACCATTTTCCGCAACAACTTTGTTGAGCTCCGCCTGCAAAAAGCCATTTTTGAATTGAAAATAAGACAACTAAATTAAAAGGAAGTCTCTGTTCTACTAAATCAAGGGCAAAAAAAAAAAGAAAGGCGAAATATATGAATTTACAGTTGAACATAACGCAATAAATAAATAAAAATAAAAAATTGCACAGTGCAATAAAATTATTTTCTCCAAAGATCCAAACCATTCCCAAATTTTCGAATATATGAGTTGTGATCCTAGAAAATATGGTGCCGTAAGTTAGTTAAGCATCTTCTGGGATTGACTTTCCCTGCTAAGATCATGGTTTCTGATTTATTTTTCTGTCAGAATATAATCATCAACGGGATATGAGTATTGATATTCTTTGTCCAGGAGAAACTACAAATGAAAACTACCGACTCAAAGTTGGCCAACATGTATAAACGTCTGTAATTCCAAGTTTACCTTAATCGACGTTGCCAAGACAGGAAGAAGATGAGTCTGTGTGTTCACCTTAAAACCATCATTAACCCCCCTGTACAAGGTATTAAAAAAAATGAGCAAACTTTTCAGAGAGAGAATTCTCTGAAGGTAAGAGAAGAGAATCATATTACTTAAATAAAAACTACTGACTACCAACAACAGTTTCAACCTTATTAATTATCAAAGACTTGACAGCCAAATATCTAATGATGTATATGGAATAACAAGACAACCTGTCCAAGTGAATAGCCAGGGTTGGGATCCGCATTATAGGCTCCTCGATTCTCACAAGTTTATGCAAATATGAAACAATACCATCTTTTTCTTCCTTTATTATTACCCGTCCCGCAAGCGTCAAGTCTCGATCAAACCATGTGTGCCACAAGCCACCTCCATATGTTTGGACCCCAACTTCCAAATAGCCACCTTTAGTTACCTTCACAAAGCACCGTATCCCAAAACAAGGAAAAGAGTCAAATCTTTTCCCATTAACTGCCCATCAAATCAATATCCATAATATTTAGAACAATGGATTACCTTGGTAACAGGCTTAAGTTTGAGACAAGGACTATCAGTATGTGCACCAACTATGTAGAATCCATTGCCCGCAACATATCTAGACATAAGCTCCAAACCATTAGCAAACAAGGTCATGTAAATTGTATAATCAATTTCAATGCTGATCAATTACACTGTCATAGTACTTGAGTTCCAGTTTAGTAATAAATTCTTAGTTTCATGAAATTCCTTTTGACTTGCCCAGATTTTCTTTTGTGCCAAGAAAACCGAAAAGAATTAATCAAGACAAAACCTTCATGCACACAATCATCATCTTCGCGCCAACTCAGACTATTAAATTGAATATATATATATATATATATATATATATATTGCTAAGTGGACCCGATCATCCATATAATTGAAGATTTTGCCTCCATTTTCTTCTAAAATTTTATTATCAGTTCAACACCCCAAAAAAAAAAAAAAAAAAAAAAAAAAATCTATAAAATAACGGGAAAATAAATGAAAGGAATTTATACCTTTTACCAATGGCGAAAGCTACAATAGTGGAGTGATTCCTCGTGAAGAAATATTTCTTCCCTGCTTCCAATTTCCAATCCTCTCTCTCCAAGACCTGCTCGTAGCCTGCGCTTCGCAAAAGCTTCTTCGCCACATCTGAAAAAGCAAATTCACAAAATTATGTCAAAAAAAAGTACAAAGAAAAGAAAAGAAATTTCCAATCCAAAGAGATAACAAACAAAAAATACATAATTTGAAATCCAAAGGAAAGAAACAAGGAAGCAATTCATTCAATTGGAGACAGAAAATAGAAATGAGAAATGCAAATTCAAAAAGAGATAATGAAACTTCAACCAGGTTACGGGAAGGGAAATGAAATGAGACTTGTTTTGTTGATTTTCTCGGGAAACAAACGGGAGGAGCAAGTTAAAGTGAGGGAAGGAAAATTACCGACGGCGTGGAAAGCAGTAGGCGAGGAGTTCAAGAAGTCGATAAGATCGGAGACCACATCAGAGCTTGCTTGGTCGTTTGCCATGGCTGAGATTTCGAGCTTCGTCTTCTCCTTCACACTTCACACCCTCTCGACTCACTCACCTTCTTCTTCTAAGACTCAACTCTCTCACGAATATGTGTTTTCGAATTTAGGCCTAAAAAGGTAACTTTATGGCCGGCTCAAGATTTTCTCTAGATAAAAAATTTGGGAGTGGAGTTATTAGTAAATAATTGAAGAGGGAAAAGGAGTATATCAATTTAGATTTTTTCTCTTATTTTTTATTCATATTCTTTTCAGTTAAATAGTTATATTAATTAAAAAAAATTAATTAAGAGTAACAAATAAAAATTCAAACACATATATTTTAAAAATAAATTTAATAATTTTCTCATAATTTAAAGTAAATAATATATTTTTAAATTATTTAAAATAAGGAGTAAATTAAAAATTTACATGATAAAAAAATTTTTTGTCACGTAAATCCAGTCGTCAATAAAAATATGTGGTAAAAAATTCCTTTTACCATGTAAATTTAGTCAATAAAAAATTTACAAAGTAAAAAAAAAAAAAAAAAAAAAAAAAAATTTACTGTTATTTACTTCAAGTATTCTAAAAATATACTAATTCACAGTTATGTAAAAAAAAAAAAAAAAATTAAGAAAATTAGTGAGTATGTCAACTTTTGTGTGTTTTTAAGGCTTATGTCACAATTTTGAGTGGTTCAGATTCATGTCGTGATATGTTTAATTGCACTATTTTTGTGGCACAAATACAAAATTTGAATATCTATAGTATAAATCCGAAGATGAGATTTTGTTGTGGCATTTTTCATAATTTATAAAAAATTTAGTGTTGATTAAGTTGTATACTATTTTTAGAACCTATTTATTTCAATGTTTGAATCACAATAATTTGGGCCCGTTTGGTAAATACGTTCGAAATATGTTGAAGGTTTGAACTTTTTTTTTTTTTGGTTTGAAATGGAAATTATGAGAAAAATGGTTCAAGTTTTATTTCAAACCACTTGAAAATGAATGGGGTATAAACTTAGATTTATAAGAATTTTTCTGTTGGGAACATCAAATCGGTTTGAACAAAGGTTTTAATTTTTTTTTCCCCAAATACTGGTTTGAAGTTTGAACCAAAGAGTTGGTTAAAACTTAAAATCACTTGCACTAGTTTACCAACCAAGCTCATTATCAGTTTGAATCAAGAATTTATTCATAAGACGTTTGGGTCATAGATTAAAATCATGATATTAGAACTATTTTCGATTTACATATATTTTTTGTGAGAGAAAACACTGTAGCGAACCACGAACCATAATTCGAATCGGGGAATCAATCCCCCAACCAAGTAACTCCTATATAGTGTTTGAGAGAGAAAAATGAGTGTGGTCTAAAGTTGGAAAAGAGAAATTTGAATTATATTTTCAATTTAAATTGACAATTGTGATTCGAATAATAAATCAAATAAGAGCTTAAAGTTTAAAATTTTCGTCATTTACTTGTCTCGTTTTGGTATGAAAATTAACCCTATTATTTTACAAACAGTATGTTAGAAATTCAACTTTCTAAAAATTAATCTAAAGTTAAAAAAAGGAAAAAAAAAAAAAAAAAAAGAAAAGAAAGGAAGAACCCTATTAGTATGATTCAATTTTAAACCTTCAACCTTCTCTACTATAAAATTATCGTAATTTTTAAGTTAGTCTTGTAAAATTAATTTTGTGAGGTATCTCTACAAATTCTTCTTAACAAGTTTAGGGCATATTAAACTTTGTAGTTAATGAACAAAATAAAAATGTTATTGTTGTTTATAAACTGATCAAGGGATTAACTTTATAACACCGTTCATTTAACCGATTTAAGTTTAGAATTTGAGTGTTATTATAGTAAAAAGTTCTAAAAAACAGTCACATCTAACTTTTTTGCTACAGTAAAAAGCTCTCACATAAAATTACATCTCAACTCGAATTAAAAACTCAAATCAGCGAACTAAACGAAATGGAAATGGATTGCTTCTCATAAAAAAAAATAACGTAATTGGCTGTGACCTTCCCAAAATCTATTGGTTCTTAACAAGTATCACATTCCCAAGAAATCAAGTGGATTCTTTGTAAGTCTTCTGTCTTAATTTTGATAGATTATTGGAGATTACCATCTTAAAATCTCTTAAGCATCTGACTATTTTTCAAAAGGGCAATGGTTAAGTTTCAAGTTTCCACTATGATTCCGATTGGGATAGAGCTAGCTATCGACTTCATTGGTTGGAACATGTAAATATATTCTGTTTATAACCTTTATTAGACTTTTATAAGTCTCGTTTTGGAATCATCGGATAATGCTTATATACTATTAAAGGGTGACGTTTGGTTCTCATTGATAAAAAAATATATGCTAATCTTCATGGCCACCCATTATATGCCTTTTTCATGCATTCAGTGTAACTCTTCGTTGTGATCCAAGATGTGTTTTTTCCTTTCTTCTTTTTTCTTTTCCCTTTGTTCCCTCTTGTAAATGTCCTAGGGAGTATTCTTAAGTACATTACTTTTTTTGTTTTTATTAGTATTACATGTTTGTGCTAAATGTGTTTTAAAAGTTTTTTTTTTTTTTAAAAAAAAAACTTCATCCTAAACATCCGCATAAAGAAAAATGCTACTAAACACCACCGGTATTAAAAAAAATATTAATAAAAAGTGAGTCTCATATTACAAAACTTACCTATTATTAATACTCAGCATCTATTGATGCCCTAATATAGAGTTGTACAAAAAAACCGATAACCGAACGACACTGATAACAACCGGCCGAAACCGACCGAAGAAGCAGGTGCCACGTCAACATCGACTGCTGGCGGTCTATTAACCTAACCGAGAATAATTGCTTAGTTTGGTTAGCAGTTTCAGGTCTTTGGAGTCGGTTTGGTTACCCGAACTGACTCACCAGTTTACTTTTAAAAAAAAAATTCCACCGCAACTCAAGACTAGGCCCAACCTAGCCCATTAGGGCTTCTTTCCTATCCTCCATTTTCCCATTCCGCCTTTCCCATTCAAAATTGAAAAGAACAGAAAAAAAAAAAAAAAAAAAAAAAAAAAGCCCCTCCACCGCCCAGCTGCTCATCATCTTCCAGCCCTCGCCCCTGCTCCTCTGCTCCTCTCCGCCGTCCACAGCCCCTTCGTTGTCCCTCCTCCTCCTTGTGGTCGTCCTTCCACTGCAGAGTTGGCGCAGCGCCGCTAACGTCTCTCCTCTCCTCTTCTTCTTCACCGAATCGCCGTGGCCAGCCATTCTCCTTAGTCCTCCCTCCATAAACGTCGTCCAAGCTGCGTTGGTGACCGAACCGATGATTTTCGACCACTGAACCATCGGTTTCTATGTCTCTCTCGGTCGGTTTCGGTTGGTGACTGAACTGACAAAAATTGTCGGCCACCGGCCGATGAAAGCATTGTTCAATTATAAAATTGCTTTGTGGGACCCTTTTGTCTCATGCCAAGCCAGCTCAACACCAAAACGTGAAAATGGGTCGAGCCTAATGTTAAAAAAAGTGGACACAACACCGTTAGATACAAGCATGAAATGGGCCCAACCGAACATATTTATTAAATGAATCGAGCTTGATACGTTCTTTAAATACAAACACGCTAAGGATACAACATGTTAAGGGCCAAATACGAGCTCGTGCATGATAATGGATAAGTTAAAAGCAGAATGAGCTACATTATAAGTTAATTTACTTTTTATTGTATTGAATTTACTCTTTTACTTTATTATTATTATATATATATATATTATATACATTTTTTCTTTAGGTTTTGCTTTGTAAATTTGTTAATGCGATGTTTTAATCATATATTTTAGTTTATTAAGATTTAATGTTTTTATCATGAGTAGTGCTTATTTTTCTTATTTTAATTGTAAATTTGCCACTAAATAGGATAAAAACATGAGCACACTCAAGACTCGACTCACAAATAAATAGATTATAGGTTGGCTTTTGACGCTAAAAAATTTAAGGCCCGTTTAATTCGTTAATTCGAGATTTTAATTCGAATTAAGATGTCATTACTCGTTTTTACCACTCACCTTATTTCTCAAAAAAATATCCTATTGTCCGAATCTGATCACTAATTGACACTTGAGGTTAGTTTAGTTCTTTCATTGAAGCTCTAAACATTTTCTAAATAATTTTTCATAAATTATATTTCTCGGATAATAAAAATAGATGGAATTAAATTTAAGGGCAATTTCGGCACATAATAGTAAAAATGCCCATTCATGTGAAGCTAGCAGCCAACAAGCCGCTTCCCACTTTATTTCCCGGGAAATTTCCACAAACTCAAACTAACAAACCGTTGGCTTTTCCATGGATTTCATTCACTAAATGACCAAAACACTCCTATCCAAATTGCCTTTACAATTTGCCAAAACAAAAGAACTCAAGGTTAAAACTGTCATTTGGTACTCAAAACCAAGATTCATCACATTCAAGTACGCCAAAACCTCTGAAATTCCAATCTCTCTGAGGATTGTAATTCCTCATCAAGCTTTTCTTTCTTTTTCCTTTATTTTCTTTTGCTTTCTTTCCAAATTCTCTTCCTCTTCGTCTTCTTCATTTTTTCTTAGCTTTATCCAAGAAAATACCAAGAAGAAGGAGAAAAAACTCCATTGTAGTTTTCTCATGGCGAGAACAAGAAACTCAAACATGAAGAACTGCCTCATCACGTTAAACCAATCACCGCCATTCCTCCATTTCCTTCCCGTTTTCCCCGTTTCTTCATTCCTCTTCTCCCCCACGAAAGCCCCGAGAAACCCGCCAAGCTTCCTCGTCTTCTTCTCCATTTCCCTCCTCTTTTCCCTCACTTTCCTTCTGGGAATCGCCCTCCTCACGTTCCTCCACTCTCACCACTACCACCCACCTTGCTCCGTCTTCCCTCCGTCCTCGCCGCTCGACGACGTGGAGGCGCCGAGGCTGTCGCGCAGCGCGATGGTGCCGCTTCCGGCGCACGGCGACACGGGGGCGAATATGTCGGAGGTGGAGAGGGAGTTCTGGAGGCAGCCTGATGGGGACGGGTACCGGCCGTGCTTGGAGTTCGGGATCGGGTACCGGAGAGCGTCGGCGAGGATTTCCAAGGAGAGGAGGAGATTCCTGGTGGTTGTGGCGGCCGGGGGACTTAACCAGCAGAGGAACCAGATTGCTGATGCTGTTGTCATTGCCCGGATTCTTGAGGCTGCTTTGGTTGTCCCCATTTTACAAGTCAATCTCATTTGGGGAGATGAGAGGTATTAGTTGTTTCTTTATTACTTTTTGGTTGAAAATTTGTGTGAGAACTTAATTTAACATGATTTTAGTTCTGAAATACTCTTTTTTTTTTTTTCCATATAAATGTCTTCTTTTTTCTTTTTCCCATGTAATTGAATTGTTGGATTTTATCACATTTTGTTTTTCCTATGGAGATTTCAATTTCTTGTCGTTTGGCAAGAAAATGTTGATTGTTAAGAACTGTGTAAAACACAGTAACATCTTAATTATACATGTACATAATCTTTTTCAACGCAAGAAGTGTCCACATTTTTAAATCATTTGAAGGGTAATTTTGAATTAAATTATCCCGCACAGAGTAGTTATTTTATTATATTTTTCCTTTAATTTCGTAGATATTCTTGTTATTTAGAGTCATAAATACTCTGTTTTTAATACTAATTACGTGTATACTCTTTTTCAACACAATAAATGCACACATTTTGATATAATTTGAAGGATGATTTTGAATGAAAGTAAGTGGTATAGAAGAGTTTTTTTTTTTTTTTTTCCTTTAATTTCCAAGGTTTTCTTGTTTTTTAGAATCAAGAATACTCTGTTTTCAATACAATTTATGAGTATACTCTGTTTCAACAAAAGAAAAAGTGAAAGACACTCATTTTCTTTTGAATTTTGGCAGTGAATTTTCGGACATTTTTGATGCTGAACATTTCAAGAGGACCTTACAAGCTGATATTCGAGTTGTGTCGACGATTCCTTCAACGCATTTGTTCGGAAGACAATCTATCCGTTCCAAGATTCCTAAGGACATTACTCCCAATGGATTCATGCCAGATTCTTCAATCAAGTAATTACTAGAGAATCTTCACTAATTATGTGCTTAATATGCAAAACCTCCATATTGTAATTAAAAAATGTCACATCTTTCCTTGTTCATGTTATGCAGCTCAGTAGAGATGGACTTCTTGTAGTAAAAGGGTTAGATTCTAAGCTCACAAAGAATCTTCCTTCTGATTTACAGAAGCTCAAATGTAAGGTAAGGTATAAAAAAATATAATAAAAAAAATCAATGACACCACTTAGAATAGTATCAGAATATGTACAACTTTATGTTCATGTGTGTTTATCTTTTCTTTGTATTCTTGTTCACATTTTTTCAGGTAGCTTTTCATGCACTAAGATTTGCAGCCCCAATTCACGAGCTCGGGAATCAACTGGCAAAGAGAATGTGGATTGAAGGTCCCTACATTGCCCTCCATCTCCGGCTAGAGAAGGATGTGTGGGTCAGAACCGGTTGCCTCACCGGTCTAGGCCCCGAGTACGATGACATCATAACCAAGGTTCGGGAATCTCAGCCTGAGTTCCTTACTGGAACCTTAAACATGAGCTACGCTCAGCGGCGGCTTGCCGGATTATGCCCCCTTAATGCATTAGAAATGGCATGGTGAGTAACCAGTGCCATAACAATGTAACTTAAGAATGAGTAATTCTATTTGTTACCATGTCACAAGTGTTTTGTCTAAGATCTAGTGTCCCCAAACAAAAAGAAAATTATGTTTCCTTAAAAATTAGTTTTCTAATTACAAATAAAAAACAAAAACAAAAAAACAATTCTAAGGTTTGATTTTATCGTTGGTGACAGTTGATAAATGATTGTTATTGGTTATATTTAGTAAACTTTTGGTTTAGAGAAGAGTCTTTTTGGTGCCAATCTGTAGGCTCTTGAAGGCTCTAGGCGCACCACGAACTACACGGATATACAACGCCGGTGGAGAGCCATTTGGTGGCAGCAAGGCCCTGCAACCACTCATTGCAGAGTTCCCAAATTTAGTGACAAAGGAGATGCTTGCGCGGGATGGTGAACTCTCTCCCTTCACCAACAAGTCCTCTGCTTTGGCTGCCATCGACTACATTGTCTCGCTCAGCAGCGACGTCTTTGTGCCTTCGCATGGCGGAAACATGGGACGCGCCTTGCAGGTAATAAATAAATAGTTAAAAAGCACAAGTGATACTATTCTTTGTTTTTTCCAACCTAGTTTCCAAACTGATAGATTCTGATAAAAACGCGCGATGGATTTGCTGACCGATTTCTGCAGGGTCACCGTGCCTATGTTGGCCACAGAAAGTATATAAAGCCGAACAAGCGAGCAATGCTGCCTTTCTTCGAGGATGCCTCCGTTTCGGACGCGGAGTTCAGCGCCATCATGAGGGAGCTGCACAGCAAGTCCCAGGGCCAGCCTGAGCTTAGGAATTTTAGGATAGACAGGGATGCAATTGCCTATCCTGTCCCTGAGTGCATGTGTAAACACCACACAAAGCTTTTTCTAAGCACTTCAACTTAGACCCCTTTACACCAATTAGTACTTTTCTTTCATATTTTCTTTTGTATATCATTTTGAGCTTATTGTTGACTAATAAGGATAGAGTTCAAGTCATTTACATCACATGTAACAAAATGTCACGAACGAAATTTCATGCCAAATGAAAATTACTCAATTTATCTTGGCAATTTATTTCATTTTCTTCGTTTTTTTTTTTAAACAAAAAAACTGTACAAGATGATTCAGTTTAAAAGAAAAAACATAGTATGATACTCATTGCTAGTACAACAGTATTCTAATCCTCTATGGAAAAAAAAAAAAAAAAAAAAAAAAAAACTTTTTTTTTTTTTTTTTTTCTTTTTCACTTGATTGAAGGAGACTCTCCTTTGAGGAAAGCAGGAAGCCATTTAGCAGAAAGTTTGGGAATACGCTTGTAGTTGTCGTTATAATCGATGAAATATAACCCGAATCGGACGGTGTAGCCGCTTCCCCATTCGAAATTGTCGAATAGAGACCAGTAGAAGTAACCTTTCACATTCACACCATTACTGCAAAAGAAAATTTTGCCACCATTAAAGCATAAGTAAATAGTAACTCCTAGTTTTTCTTCTCTACAAGATCCAAATATTTAGAAAATGACTTACTTCATTGCCTGCCTGATGTAGTATAAATGCTCACGAATGAAGTTGACCTTAGCTTGATCATTAAGCGCTTCATCGAGGCTGCGATTCACCACATCTGCCTCGGGAAATCCTGAAAAAATAAAATAAAAAAAGGAAAGGAATATTAATCAATTCATTAAATTAATTAATTGAAATGTTGGTGTTGTTACATATTTTGTTAAATTTTCAAGCATAGAAGATTATAAGCTCTAACCATTTTCAGTAATGTAAATAGTGGGATTGTTGTACTTTGATTTCATGAACTCCAAAAGTTTCTGTAGCCCTTGAGGATAACTGTAGACATATCCACTTCCCTCAGACTGTAATTCATAAAACAACAATTTTTAGTAAAATCATACCTGAAAGTTAAGTATTAAAAAAAGTACAAACCTTTTTCAAGGTAAATTTGTTAAATGCATACTATGAATCACTTACCTTTGGACCAATTGGGACTCCATCTTTTGTAGCTGAAACAATCATAAAACCATTATTAGAGAATGACACTTTTAATTAGCTTATATATATATATATATATATATATATATATATATATATGTATGTATGTATGTATATAATATTCGTATGTTCATACTTGTGATCTTTACTAAGGAGTCTCCAAGATAATGGGGTGGTTGGACTGGATCCGTCTTAAAAGCAAATCTTGATGTGTAATAGTTGATTCCAATGAAATCAAAAGCACCCTTTACCAAATTCTTTTCTTCTTCAGTCAAAGTAGGCAGTCTCTCCTTCACATACTCTCTCATGGTTCTTGGATAATCTCCAAACACCAATGGCTCCAGATGCCTAGTTTAGCATGAAAATCGATTATAATCAGATTTCTCGTTCGTAAAATATCTTTCGAGGCACTGAAGTACTAACGATAACCGGTGACAAATGAGTTGTCATTTTTAATATGCAAACTGATCGTAATCGAAAGTCGCATCTCCCTAACCGAAAAGTGACAAATGTTGAAATGTTAGACAAGAATGAAGATGTGTAAGATTAGACACTGACCATCCAAAGAGGAAATCTAAATATCTTTCTGCGGCTGCTTTATCATCTGGTGAGTCACTATAAGGCTCCATAAACTCTCCAACAACTGCAAGTCCAATTTGTCCACCTTGTTGAGCCTTCAAAATGAACAACATTTTATCTCTTGAATATATCTAACACGAGTGTGATTTTACCAAATCCATATTGATCTGCTTAAAAGAAACTTCTATATCTTACTTGAAAATTATCTTTGTAGAGCCTAGCAGCCGTAGCATGGGCAAGGAGAAAGTGATGGCCAACAATGTAAGGTTCGGTGGACGAGTTCCCGGCTGCACATGGACCAAAAGGCGGCGGCAACGAACATCTTCCCGGCGCGCCTTTCCCTAAATCATATCCAAGTGCCACAACAAATGGTTCATTGACTGTGATCCAGTATTTAACTCTGTCTCCATAAGTTTTGAACAAAAGTTCACTGTAGTCCTTGAAATCATCCCTGCAAGTTTAATTAGCCTTTGATAATTATTCATAAAGGAATAAGATCATGCATAAGAAATGGAACAAATAACATTGAGACTCACACAATTGAGCGATTCAAGAAGCTTCCATACTTGTCTTCAAGCGCTTGTGGTGTGTCAAAATGTAACATGGTCACAAATGGTTTGATACCTAGATAGAGCTCCAAATTGTTAATTATAAGAGTTTACTTAATGATTTTTTTTTTTAAACATGACTAAATATTATTGCGAAAAATTAGGCTTAATCTTACCATTTGCCACTAATTCATCGATCACATTGCTGTAGAAATCAATACCCTCTTGATTTATTCCTCCGCTTATCGTGCCATCTGAACATAAGTTCAATTGTTCAATTTTCCAAATTCAGTACAAAATAAAATGCCCATATCAGAAGTTCCTTTTCCCATTCATATTGGAATATTGGTGCAAAATATCAGTAAAACTAGTTTGTAAAACTTACTAGGTAAAATCCTTGGCCAGGAAATGGAAAACCTGTAACTATCAACTCCAAGGTCCTTCATGAGCTTTATATCTTCCTATAAGATCAAAGATATACTTTTAAGTCATACCGTGGTAATGGCAACTAAAATGAGACAAATACTCTTTAAAAGTACATAAGTCAGGATTTCTACATTTTACTCTTGATTAATAACCTTTTTAGTCAGATAATTATATTAAGAAAAGGGTATTAATCAATAATAAGGGGTAAAAATCCAGACCCTTGCACTCTTAAGGGTAAATTTTTTACTTTTCTCGAAAGGAATACAATAAAGTAACTTTTGTGTCAAAAAATGCTTAGGGACACTATCAATGTTGATTAGCACGACCGTTAATAGAAGGTGAGTTTCCACCTATTGATCCCATATTGCGGAACCTACATTCTATTAGTAGGTGGTGCCCAACATCACTGGTGTCGCTATAAAATTATTCTTGTGCTTTGTTTACGGACCTTAAATCGGTGATACGAATCAATTGCTACTAAACTGTCGCTTCCATCCTTAACGTGACCTGAACATGTTCAAGGGAAATAAAAGTTGATTAGAATTAATTTTAAATCTAGTTAATGCAATAGATTAGAGATCATTAAGGGGTTGTGTACAAACCCGGGACTGCAGCATAGGTGTCCCAAATACTTGGTCCCCTCCCACCTTCTTTCCCTGCTCCCTCTATCTGCAATTTGTGATATTTACTTCAAGTTTATAAACTTAATACAAGTAGATATATAAATAGAGAATTCAATTTTTTGTTGAATTTTTCTGTCCTTATAATTTGTTTTTAACTATTCTATTCATACCACATTATCTACAATTATAAATTATACAGTTTGCAACATACAATTTTGTCACATTACAAATGTAGGATATAAAATGTTATATGAATGCATTGATTAGATGCAAATGAGATTATAGAATTTTGTTCGAAACAAACACACACACACACACATATATATATAGATATGTATATATGTATATATGTATAATCACACATACTTGCTGGGCAGAAGTTGCAGTTCCAAATACAAAATCACTTGGGAAATCGCATCTCTTAATATTCAAATCTCCACCTTCAAGACCTGTCAAAAAAATATATATATATATATATATATATATATATTAGCCAAAAAAAAAGCTATTGATAATGAAACAATATGCATGCATGGTATAATTACGTAAATATATTAAAAGATGATCATGGAAATTAACCTTCTGTTAAGAAGCAGTAAATGAGAAGAGCAATGACACAAATGCCAAGAACGCTACGCAGAAAAACTGGAGGTGCCATGTATAATTAATGTTTGTGGTAATTTTCTTCAGTACAGATGATAATTAACGTTCATGGTAATTTGTTTCTAATACATACATATATATATATATATATATATATATATATATATATATATATAGAGGCTGGTTATAAACAAAGTAACAAGAATATCATCATTACAGCAAATGACGGCTCAAAGAGTAAGGCCGTTAAGGCAAACTGTCTAAGGTGTCCCTTAAGTTAAGGCTCCTTATTATTAGTATAATTTAACTAATTAGCTTTACACTTAACTAGTTATACCTTCACACCTCAAAAAACTGAACATATTAACTAGTTTGCTTTCGTTTTTTTTTTCTAAAATAAAAAATAAAAAAAAAAACTAATTCTAGTACTTACATCTTTAGTTTAATTTCGTAAAATTCATGAAAAACGAACTAGTATTATAGATGTTTTATCAATATTATTTTTTAAGATTTATTCTCTTTTTATTTTTTTAACAATCGACTATTTATCTTTTATGTGATATTTGATATGTCATTTCAAACATTTTGTGAACGTTTAGTTTATAAATTTAAAATCATGATTCGGAATTATTTTTTATTTACATGTATTTTTTGTGAGAGAAAATATTATAGCGAACTACGAACCATGATTCGAATCATGACATGAATTTACTAACCACAATTTCTTTTTTGAGGAATCCAGAAATTCTGCAACCATCCGATTTCCTGGAATATTGGCCGCCTACAATGAGAAAAATAAAATTAAAATAGATAAATTAATATGATCTGTCTACTTGGTTGAGTTTGAGTTTCTGTCTGTGTCATTTTCCAGCTATTTGCTGTTGCACTGTATTTAGGAATTAGTTTGATAACATATTTTCTTATTTTTATCAACGAAAAGGGGAATAAACGGCAGAGATCTTTTTTATGGTGTTACTTTATAGATGTGAAAAAACAAAATAAAACTGACGATAAGAATTTTTTTATGATACCAACATTTTTTATTTTTGAAGTTAAAACTGACACCCATAATTAATATCCACATTTATCTCGAAGTCCAAAACTGTTGAAATGTCATTAAGCAACAAAAAGGAAAAAAAAAAAAAAAAAAAAACAAAGTAACAAACGTTTATGTTGTATTTTTTGAGTTGTCGGGCTAATTAAGAAGCATTTTCCTTACTAATTTGATTTACTTAGTTAAAAATAATTAGAATAAATTCCATGAATTCTTTTCATTCCTTAGAATCAGTCTCTTAATCAAATGTCTCATGCATGAATTGGTTTATGTTAAATTTTAGATGAAACCTATAATTAGACTCATAAAGGCCGTGTTTGGAAAAAAAACAACCGTATCCACCAATAAATTCAAATGAGCCGGCGCTCAAGAGGAAAAAAAATCACTGATTAAAACGCGATCCTCATTTCATTGTCGGCCTCACCACTATCGTATGGTTCGGTCCACTCAGCGTTTACCAGGCCGGATGTGGTCAAGCAACAATGTGATCCAGTGAATTTGAAACTGCTAACTGTGATGAACTCCATCACCTTGCGACTCAATGTCAGTCAAATGCTAGAAGTAGTATAGTGTGAAAGAAAGCCATGGAGCAAATATTCAAGTAAACACCCACATTACTAAAGTGAAAATATTTGAACGCATAAATTTCTGCATAGCCAAACACAGCCTCTATATATCAGCAGCTTGTTCATGAACAAACCCTCTTGGGATGCGCTCAGGATTGTCTTTGCTATGTATTTTCTATCATGTAAAAGCACCATTTTGTTGTATTATTATTATGAGGGGTATTGTAAGCTTTGACGAAACTTTTGAACCACTTGGCAGAAAGTTTAGGAATGCGCTTGAGCTTGTCATTGAAATCAATGTAGTAGAATCCAAATCTTGATCTGAAGCCCAAACCCCATTCGAAGTCGTCGAATGCCGCCCAATAGAAGTACCCTTTGATGTTCACACCATTCCTGCAACAATGTGTTGGAAATGGGATCCAAATATGTCAAATACAAAATTGTAACAACGTGGGAAGTAATTATTTTGAAAATGCTGCTAAACTAGGTTGATCATGACTTACGTAATGGCTTTGTGGACAAAATGCAAGTGTCGAAGAACAAAGCTTATTCTATGTGGATCTTTTAGTGCTTCACCAAGTCCACGTTTATCATCTCTTGCCTCACTAGCTCCTACAAAGAAAATAGCAACATTGATAGTGTAGTTTATATATATGTCTCAGTAACAATGGCTCCGTTTGGTTTTACCCATGATTCTAATTCCGCTCTTTTACAAAAAAAATTGAATAAAAAAAGTTCTCGCTAATGAGTTCTCTCACAAAATTTGAATTAAGAATCAAAATCACCGATTTAAACACGTGAATCAAATAGGCCATATAGCCATATATATATATATATATATATATATATATATCTTATGTAAGAATTATATGTGTATGTGTGTGTGGGTTGCAGGTGCATATAATTGAAGCATAAGTAAATTTGCCACAACCATTTTCAGTGATGTAGATTTTTGGACTTTGATAATTTTGCTTCACAAACTCCAGAAGTTTCTGTAGCTGTTCTGGATAGATTGGCATGTCCTGCAATTCAAACAATCATTAGGATTTCTATACTTTTACTACAAAAATGATAAAATCATCCCTTAATTACTTTGAGAAAATTCTAATAATCATAGTACTAAGTGGGGTTTAGGATTTTCTAACCAAGGGATCAAGAGGCCTTCCATCTTTCCCTGCAATAGTTAGAACATTAGTGGCAAGAAACTATCAGAATAATAATTTATTACATGATATATTCAAAGTTGTCATAACATTGAAGTATTATGTGGACTTTACCTACTTCCTTTGCTAAAGAATCTACACCATGGTACAACACTTGAGAAGGAGAAGATAGCATATTTTGAGCATAAGCTGAAGTATAATAATTTAATCCAAAAAAATCACAACTTCCTTTGAGCATCATTTTCTGTTTTTTCGAGAAAATAGGTAGCCTCTCTTTCACCATATCTCTCATACTTTTCGGATAATCTCCATAGACAAATGGTTCCACAAACCTAGTTATTCATATTTAAAATTCAAACTTATTTTTTTGGAACAAGTATAGAAAAGTCACCATTAGTTCTAAAAAATGTGAAGTTTCTGAATTTGGTCAAGGACTAACCATCCCAACTGGAAGTCCATAAGTCTCTCTGCTGCAGCTTTATCTGCCAATGATTCTGAAATTGGCTCATAGTATTTTGTATTTAGAGAAATTCCAATCTCCCCACCTTGCTTTTTCTTTTAAAAAAAAAAAGAAAAAGAGAGAAATTAATCTCCACCAACTTTTGATATAAAGGTGAATGTTTGACCCGTCCGACCCGGCCCAAAGATGGTTTCTAAAAAGAGGGGGAAAGCTCAGGCCGATCTTAAAGCCCGACAAGCCAACGTTAGGCGGGACCAGCCCAAAAATTATACGAGTAATTTAAAAAAAGGACTTTGAGCCGGTCATCATAACTTAAAAATATTTTTGGGTCTAAGCTATTGACTGACTAGCCCGAACCGGGATTAGACCAATAGTGATGGGCTCTAGACATGGTCAACCTTACAGCTATATTCTAATAAGTTCTGGGAGAGACCAAAGAAAATTAGTAGATAGAATGAGGTTTCCTTTTACCTGAAATTTATTCCTATAGAGCCCAACCACCTCAGCATGAGCAAGAATGAGGTTATGAGCTACAATGTAAGGTTCTGTTGATGAATTACCACCTAATGGGCATAACAGGTTTGGTAGTGAGCACCTCCCTGGTGGTGCCAACCCAATTTCATGCCCAAATAGTGCAGAAACTGCAGGCTCATTTATGGTAACCCAATTCTTAACCCTGTCTCCAAATGTTCTAAAACATAGTTCACTATAGTCCTTGAAATCCTGCCTGTAGAAGACCAAAAAAAAAAAAAAACAAAGTTACAATGGCATCCAATTTCTTGATATAGTACGGATATATGGTTAATACTAATTTTGGCTCCCGAATATTAGAATGTTACGAATGCACCCAATCTATCGAAAAGTCCCACGTTTGCCTTTCCATCACAATGTCCTTAAAAAACTCGGCAAAATCAACCATGTGATCTTGACATGCCTGGTCAATGAAGGGTACCTTAAAGGGTACTTTAAACTTATCATACTTTCATAAATTTAAAAATTTAAAAAAGGAAGAAAGAAAAAAGTGTGTGCACTCTCTACACGTTCTCGTTGGAAAACGAGGCATGCCCGAGGGTTAAATTATTTTATTCGTGTGATTTGTCTAAAATACACTTCATTAACTAAGCAAGTGAGGATCATGTAGTTAGACTCCATTTTAGACGATTTTGTGACAGAAGGGTCAAATCTGGGATGTTTTAATAGATCGGTGTGCGATTTGTAACATTTTTGAATTTGAGGGCTAAAACAGTACAAGAAGCATAGTTTGGGGGCCAACACTGAAATCTACCCACGGACATATGCAACATAGAAGCTATAAGAAAGTGCTTACACAAAAGAGATGTTTAAGTAGCCACCATACTTGTCTTGCAGTGCTAGTGGCAAGTCGAAGTGCAGAAGCGTTACAAAAGGCTTGAGGCCTACATCACAATTCACAGCTTTTAGAAATGTTAAGGTAACCAGTTCAAAAAAAAAAAAAAAAAAAAAAAAAAAAAGAAGGTAATTGCATATGTGGAAAATAAAAAGTAAAGGATTCAAGATTTGATAGCTTTTTACCATTTCTGATCACTTCGTCTATCAGACGGTTATAGTGATCAACACCCTCTTGATTTATTCCACCACTTCTGGATCCATCTACATATATTTGAATATCTCAACATGATTGTTATAGACAAACATATATATATATATATATACACACACACACACGTATATATGTATATATATTGAATAAGGGGAATTAATCTAGACTTGAGAACATTTTGTTGGATGGAAAACTTCTTACTTGGAAAAATCCTGCTCCAGGAGATGGAAAATCTGTAAGAGTCAACTCCAAGATCCTTCACAAGTTTCACATCCTCCTACAAGAATTTGACAAACAAGTTAAATTCTTATAAAGAAAAAAAACAATACTTGGATCATGTCTGACTAAACACTTCTTCTACTCGCCTTATATCGCTTATATGAATCGATTACTATAGCGAACTTGCTACTATCTACCACTCTATCTGCAACATATAGCAAATAACAAACTGGTAAGCAAGTTTTCCATTTACTTGAATACAAAAGGTTTTATCATTATTTTTGGTAAATAAAGAAAAGGGTCATTTTTATTATCTAAACCTGAAAATGTTTTAGCATGGTAATCCCAAACGGTTGGTCCTTTCCCTCCTTCTTTGGCTGATCCTTCTGTCTGCAAAGTTCCAATGCAAGTTACATATTTACATGCATCGATATGCAATACGTAGTTTCACCACTATAAAAAGGAGATTTCTACAATACGTCTTGAAAAAAATGAACTACCAATAGGTCTTTATTTTTTAGCCATCAGATTTGTATTAAAAACAACCAGAAACGTGCACTGCTGGTATGAGGTCCTATCATAGAATGACTCAATTAAAAAAAAAAATAAATAAGTAAGCTCAAATATGTCATCATTCAAGAAACATGTACCTGGGGAGCAGAAGAACCAACTCCAAACACAAAGTCACTAGGAAAATCCGATCGGCTAATCTTCATTTCTTCGCAGACCGCAGGGTTTTCTGCTATTAACTCAAAACTTGATTCACCCTTTGTCACATTCACTGTAACTACTGCAACAAAAGTTTCCACATTGATCACACAAGTTTAAGCGAATAAAATTGAAAATGAAGTTTGACAAACCTTTATTATTCGCAAACAAGAACCAGCAAGCAGGTAAAGCGACTACACTAACACAGAGTAGGCCGCTTAAAAGCCTTGAAGATGAAAATGTTGGTAGTATCAAAGCCATGACTCAAGGAAAAACAGAGAAAATATGAAAAATAATTTAAAAAGTTGAAAAAAAAAGATTCTTCGAATTCCGCTTCTCTTAGAACTAACAAATCGCTCAATAACAGTATAATTTAATGTGTAGGAAATTTCTCTAAATTAAAGACTAAAGAGCAGTTTCATGAGTCATGAGTTATGACTAGCTTCAATAGGCTAAATGCAGTTGCGAAATGCTAAATATGGCAACCATGCATAAAAAATACACAAGAACAAGTTATAACTTTATTTCATTTATCACTTTTTTTTTTTCAAGAAAGAACAGCCAAATAATTTCTTTTTACAAAGTAAGAAGAAACGTCGGCCGTTTTGGAAGAAAGTAAAGAAAGAAAAAGTCCAATTAACTAATTAAGCTTTGATTGCTAAGAGTAACTGAAAATAATAAAGGATAATTAATTAGTGAAACTTTAATAAAGTCAATAATTTTGGGGCTTTATTGAAGAGTGAGGCCTAAGCCTGTTGCATCAAGGTCGACTTAAAAAATTCTACCATTGAACTAGATCGCAATTCTCTGTCTATTTAATTTTAATTTTTTTTTTTTTTACAAAAGTTACGTGTTTTTTAAAAATCTTTAATAGAACAATATTATTCGGTTCCCGCAAGAGAAAAAAATTGAATCTCATAGTATGTGTTTTTTAAATGTGGAGCCCGCCTTTTTTCGTATTGTAATATTCGGCTCAATTATCGACATTTGGTTCATGGATTTAGAATCATTCTTGGTATATTTATTTTTTTGTGAGAAAAACATCAGATATGGGAATTTTTTGTGAAATCCAAGACTTTAAATAATATAATTTATTTATTTAAGCCAAGGATTTTCTTAGAAAATATTATGTGACTCAAGGATTAATGGAATCAATATCCAAATTCCTAAATTCTATAGCATTTTCACGTTAAGTTCATGTTTTCGATCAAGTAAATTCGATCGATAAATTATTGTTGTACTTTTAATTCTCAATAATTTTCAAGATAAAGTATAGTTTGAGAATCTTAATTTCAAGAATCTCCAAACACAACATGATGTTAGCAACAAAAAAAACGCACTAACATTTTTTAAAGAAGAGAAAATCCTTAATTTCCGGATAGTTAGGTTAAAGTCACAAGATAAATACCCATAGTAGAAGGGTACAATGTGAGGATTAGAAATGACAAAACCTAAACAAGTTTTCCCGGATTTAATGCGAAAAAAGTTAAATTTAAAATTTATTCAGAATTAATTTCAAGACTTGAAACAGTTTAAGATATTACGCGAAAAGAATTTAACGTGATATCATAGTAGATTTGGATTTAACAGTTGAACTGTAAATAAATAAGAAAAAAAAAAAGAACCGTCAGATTTCCCATACATTTTTTTCATTTCAATATGATTTTTTACCGATTCAAAGGTAACTTAAGAGAGTGGACTAGAGTACAAGGGGTAGGTGAGATTTTTCTCCCTCTCCTTTCCCACATGGCAGGCCAAGCATAGCAAATGTAGAGCCAAAATTTAATTAGTGGAGTGTGTAAGTGAATAACATGGTAAGGTGTGATGAGATGATGTCATTTGATGATGGGAGGAGAAGAGTAATCATGAAACCTTTTTCTCTCTCTCTTTCTTCCTTTGGCTTGCCGTGTATGTATAGGAAGTTTTAGACAAAAATTTGTTTGACAAGTTGAGTGTACTACAAGACTTGATGATGATAGATCAAGTCAACTATTTCCCATATAAGCTTACATCACCTCTTTCTAAAAATACACAACCGGCCATGCTTGAGGAGAATTGTCCATATTTAAGTGATTGTTCTATTTTCTCTCTTTCTCTATACACAACCGGCCACACCTCTCTCTTGTGCCCTCTCTAAATTTTTCACTTACCCTCCCAAATACAAAGCATTAGTCTTTGCTCTCAACAAGAAGAAAGGAATCAAGGTGTTCTAGAGATGTCTAGCTAAGGATTTTCCTTAAGGGTATAAACTCTAATACCTTTCTCTCTATTTCCATTTCTAGCAAAGTTTAAGGTTGAGAATCTATTGATGTAATTTGTGATTCTCAAGGAAATAAGTTGTAATAAGGGTGTGTGAGTTTTGAGGTTAGTTTTATATGGTATGCTTATTTTTTTAATCTAAGTTGCTTATTTTTTGCTTAGTGGAAAAATTTTCCGGTTGCTTTGAACACGGAAGTGAGAACCCTAGAACAAGATTTTTAGGTGTTCCAAAACTTAAACTTGTAGCCCTTTATGTTTTGATCATTTTATGTGGCTGTGACAAAAAACCATTTTAACTCTAAAACCAAGTTTGAAGTTATTTTGCAAAACCGACAGGCTGCCCAAAACAATTTCAAAAAAAAGACTGGCAGCCACTGGTTCAGTCAAACGAGACCTTTAGAGGCTGAATCTCGATTTTTCATAAAAATGACAATTTTAGCCTTCGATGAGATGAAGAACTTTCATGAAGAATAGATTTTTAAAATCCAACCCTAAGATATAGTAAAATGCATATTTCCGAAATGACACAGTTTTTGATTAAAACAGTTTCAAGAAAAACAGGAGCTACAGTTTTCAGCCAAACGAGGCCTTTAGAGGCCGAATTTCAACTTTCACAAAAAACAAAAATTTTATATCTCGATGAGACGAGGAAGTTTTGTGAAGAACAAAATTTTGAAATCTGACTCTTAGATATAGTAAAAAGCAGATTTCGGAAACTGCACAGTTTTAACGAAACAATACTAACCTAGTGTTGGTTTTAACAAAAAGTGATCAAAGAACCCGATATGTGATTTTAGTAAATTATTATGGTTTTAAACTTCACTTTAACAGAAGTATTCATAAAGAAAATTTTCAAGAAAAATGCTTTCTTTAAAGAACATAGTGGGTTATCGAGCAAATCATCCCAACGGGCACCTACGAGCCCAACACGATAGGTGCTTAGGATTTTGAGGATTTGATGTGGGTCCAACGCCCGCGTTAATTTAATAGACTTTGTTTGAGTTTAAATTTCAGCGGCCTAAGAATTGGAATGCCGTTAATAAGTTTCTATGCCAAATTGGGCCTTAATATCATAATGAGTCCAATGAGGAAAATTATGGAGAATAAGTTACTAGGTTGGGTAAATGATTTTCAATCTAGACATAAGTATGTTAAGGGCAATTAAGGAAAATAAGATTTTGAGGATTTAACAAATCGATCCTTATAGTAAATTATCCTTGAGAAAAGGAAAGGAATACCGCCTTAAGAAAAGGGTTAGATTCCTTCATAAGTTGCTAAAATAGAATAGCAAACGACAGTTAATCTCACACTCTCAATGGGTGTTCATTTTCGAAATAAGCAAGTAAGAGAATAGACTGTTTGGCGAAAAGTGGATTCCAAACAAATCGGTAAGTAGGAATCTCACCTACAAAATGAATAATAGATTTTAAAAAAAAAATTTACACATGTTATATATATATATATATATATGTTTATATTTTAAGTATGGTATACGATGCTATGTTATGATGCATACACATAAGCAAAGGCACATGAATTATATGTGCTTAAATTAATTTAATGTTATAGTATGTTATGCTAGGTCATATTGCATACACCTTAATAAGTCAAGAGGAACTTATAAGAAGAAACTTCTTGAGTGTCGCATCTCCTCCACAAGGGGAGGTAATCGACTCCACAAGGAGATAAATGAACAAAAAAAGGGGTCCTTCGCAAGGAGGCACCCGGTTCAATTTAAATCACGGGTCGTTGGGGACCTTGCAAACCCTTACGTCCCGATGATAGCGCCACAAGTGGTACGTGAGCACTTCGGCCCATCAAGAAGAAAGATAAGATAAGATAAGATAATAAGACTATGATAAAACATCATAATCAAGATAATAATCTCATCATGCATATTTATACATGTGTACTTACAATTATTTTGTGAGATATAGTTCCTACTTGCTGAGCGAAAAGCTCAATTAGATAGATATGTTCATCTCAGTAGGTAAGAAACCCATCGAGAATTCTTGAAGGGCAAATGGTGAGCGATGGACGAATGGTGGAGATGGGAATGGATACCGCTACTTCATACGCAGCTTATTTTTCTAAGTTTTTAAAAAATCATGTATATGTCTATATGATTCAAAGGTTTTAAGTATGTATGTTTAAAAAGTATACGTTCCCATGTATGTTAAGAAAACCAAGGTTGCCAATGCATATAACAACCCCAGTTTTGAGTATTTAAGTTTTAGAACGCCTTTTTATAGTTCGTATCAACAAATAAGAAAATGTTTTTTAAACATAAATAGTTTAAATGATTGATTTTGAAAGGACTTTAAAATGTACTTGAATTTAAAAATTTTTCACCAAATCGGTTTTAAAGTCAAATGAGATGGCCAATTAAAATGACTAGTTTTAGAAAGGCTTTTTAAAGAAATATTTGAAACAAGAGTCTCAAATCAAATTTATTCAGCACGATTTGAAAGATATTTCTAAAAGGTTTTATCTTAACTAAAATTAAGAAAAGCTTTAAGAAATTTAGTGTTCATTCACTTATTTGAAATTATTGTTACAAATTATGAAAAATATTCCTTCTTATGTTTAAAAAAAAAAAAAAATGTTCCGCAAAATTTTTAAAAGAATTGCCAAAATTTTATCCTCTATCCCATAAAAGTAAAAAATTTCCATTATTGTATTAAAAATAGGGTTGCGTTATTGGATAGGACATGAATCATGATATGAACTATGACATCAAATACTTGCTCTAAACACAATTAATTTTATTACACCCTTTATTATGAATAATAAAATAGGTAAAAGATATAAAGTCGTTTCATTGCCTAAAAAAACTTTCAATTGCCTTACAAAATTTGTGTTTGACAAAATACAAATTTAAATTCTCAAAATTACAAAAAAAAATTCTTGATGTTATCAATCCTTTAAAAAGTTCATCTTTAGTGTCAGATTCGTTCAAAAATTAAAACGTAAATATTGTTTTCAAATAAAGTTGGGGATAGTTGCGCGGAAAAGGATTAGCAAATATAAACCTGAAGTTTTATCTAGCCTCAAAAATATTAAGTCAAATAATGAAGGATTAATCAGATTTAATTATCTTACAGCACCTCGGGAATATTTCCATTTCCAAAAAGCAGATTTTGGAATTGGAAAGCCAAAAGAAGTTTACATGAAGCAATGCCAAACAGACCACATGGTTTCACTCTTGTTTAGGTGTTTTCCAAGCTTAATTGTTTCAATGATTTCTTCTCATCAAAATGAACTTTTCTCCTTGTTCTTTTTGTTCTCTCTTTTAGCGTCTTTTGTGCATTTAACATAACACATGATTGAGCTTGAGAATGTAAATGAGATGCGTGACTTGTAGAATATTGCAAGTTGAAACATGAGATTTGTGTATTGGACAAACTTTTCTTCTTTTTTGAACTGAAAATGCCATTAAAGCCTCAAATGGGCAAAGAAGCACGCATCAGCAAGCTAATACAAATAGGAAGTGCATCACGCGATTGTCTGTTTAGTAAGGGGATTCGAACCGTGATTTGAATCATAATTCATGATTCATTACAGTATTTTTTCTCACAAAAAACACACGTAAATCGAGAATAATTCTGAATCATAATTCTGAATCCATGAACTAAACGTCAAGTACCCAAATTGGGGCAAAGCATTGGACACAGAGTTGAGCTCTCTAGGAATGAAAAGAAAATTGTGAACCTCAATTTCAGAAGCAAAATCTTTATGGCCCTTTTGGTTTATGGGTTCAAGTTGGTGATTTGATTTTGAATTCAAATTTTGTGAAACAACCTATTGACGGCAACTTCTTTTTATTCAAATTTTTCGTAAGAGAACAGAATCAGAATCATGGATTCAAGTTAGTGAACCAAACAAGCCCTAAATGTCATCAACAATTGCTGAACTCGCATCGGACTCAACCATATGCCTCTTGAGCCCTAAAGTCTTATTAGCCACAATCAGGCTTTTACGTGCAGCCAAAAGTTCTGCCAATAGAAGCATCATACAAGCAATCCACTCGACCAGCAAAACCTGCAACCGCCACACCAGAGTGGTTCCTACTAACTTTTCTGATATACTAGAACATTCCATCTTCCATTTTTCTTTTACATGGAAAAATTTTCAACTACGCCTTCATATCTGTCATGATTAAATGATTTGCTTAGTTAGTTTTACCTTTCCTTCATCTGCTCGAATTACAAATTCCAACTCTTGCAGAAAGGAGATGTAATGCTGGAGAGAATGTCAAAAAGCTGATTATTGTAGAATAATATAAGTGATAAGTTCATAGAACATTGTTGTTTTATCATACGCTATATATGCATAACAATTTGATAGCAATTCAAAGAATAACACTAGCTTCATACTTAATGAACCCTTAGCTGGATAAGAATATACAAGTTACATATATAACAAAAACAGTTGTGGATGCCATCTTTGTTTCTAGTTTGATAATGGAAATGCTGTCAAAAGAATATTATCTACATTCAGTGAAAGTAAAAATGGAGAATAACAAGGGAAGCAAATTGCCAAATTCTTGCAATTACATAGACTGCTATGAAAACACATATCGGAAAGCAAAACCCCAATTAGTTTTATATCCATATAACAATTTTGATGATGGAACATTTAAGAGAACAACAATTTTATGTTACTTTAATGGAATGCTGTCAAAAGAACATTTTTCTACATTAAAATGGAGGATCAAAAAGGAATCCAATTGCAAAATTAGTGCATTACATACAAGCTATGAAAACACATATGAGAAGTGCTTACAGAAGCAAAATCCCCAATTCGGGTTTCTCACAGAATCTGCGACGGTTGAGAGGAAGAAGACGACGAGTAGTAACAGGATTCGAGTTCCTTTAGCTGAGCGCAAGCTTCGTCCCCGATTCGAGCGAGCAATCGATCGGTATTCTCCTCCAATTGATCGAATTCGGCGGTTCTCTGATCGACGTGGTCGTTGAGGGAGGCGAACCCGGCGAAGATGGCGGTCTGCTTGAGCTCGGAGACGAGCTTGAGGAGCGAGTCGGCGGACTGGACCATCCTGGCTGCGCGCATCTCCATCATGAAGGACTCCTGGGAGTTCCGGACGGCGGAGTCCGGGAGGCTAACCCTAGAAACGCTCACCAGATGGCTGAAGTTGTCCACTATGCTCGCTATGTCTCCCTCCACTCTCTGCATCAACGCCTTCTGCTTCTGCGCCGCCGCCGCCGCTGCCGCCGCCGTCGGCCCTCCGCCTCCTGCTCCGCCCGATGCTGCTCCTCCTCCTCCTCCGCCGCCGCCTTTGTTCATTTTTTTTCCTTTTCGATTTCCCTCACTCTTGTCTTGTCTGTCTGTCTGATTTGGACGACTCCAGTAGTTAAGTGGAAGGATAAATCCGTTTGTGTAATTACGTCATTGCCCCCGTATATTCCCTCTTTTGTTTTCAATTGGTAAAGCAAAAGGTCAGGATCAGTAAAAATGTTTGGAGGTTGAAACGTTTGATCGCTAGATTCGTATCATGATTCGAATCATAGTTTATAATTTGTTTTAATATTTTTTTCATAAAAATACACGTAAATGGAGAATAGTTATGAATCCATGAACCAAACGTCTTGTAGAATCACTGATGTTTGGTTCATAGATTCTGAACCATGATTTAAAATTATTTTCATTTTACGTGTGTTTTTATGAGAGAAAAATATTATAAAGAACCATTAATCATGATTCAGAATCAGAGACAAATACGGAAAACAAACGTCAGTAAGTTGAATCATGATTTAACCACAAACCTACTACAATAGTTTATAGTTCAATTCATTTCACCAATTTAAGTTTAGAATTTGAATTTTATTACAGTAAAAAATTCTCATAAATAATCACATTTAACTTTTTATTATAATAAAAAGTTTTAACATAAAATCACATTTTAACTTAAATTTAAAATTTAAATCAACCAATTAAACGGACCTATATTGTTAAGATAAGTGGCCTTCGAAACGGTAACAAAAGTGATCTTTGAAGATTTTGTTGTCGGACGTTATACCTCGACGAAGAAAGCGTCACTTCAACCACACTAATATATTAGCGTTAAGAATGTGCAGAGGTTTGACGCCACTAAATTTTTATATTCGAGACTCTTAAAGAGAATCAGCAATATTTGTACCTTCAACCACAAACCTACCATAATATTCTATGCCGTTGGTCCAAAACTCAAATCTTGGCGGAATAAGGCCTAAATTTTTATATTTGAGACTCATATCTTGAGGAAATGCAAGTTAAGCACTTATCTTGAAGTTTATGCTTTGTTCACTTTGCATATTTAAGTTTTTAATTTGAGTTAAGATGTGACATTTTTTTAGAGTTTTTTATTGTAACAGAAAAAGTTAGATGTGACATTTTCTGAGAACTTTTTACTGTAAAAATCTATAACTGAAAACTCAAATCGGTGAAATGAACGAGATATTAATTCATGATCACTTGGGCACAAAGTTGGGCGTTCATCAATGAAGCATACGGGCTTAAATTGGATTTGGTGTGTGATGTTCTGTGCCGTGCTAGGCTTACCTTGCTGATTAACTCGATATGCATATGCTAATGAAAACTTTGCTACTTTTATGTTGTAGTTCCATCTAAATGATATTCTTCTTTTTCTTTTCTTTCTTTTTGTTTTTCTTTTTTACAGATAAATGAGCACGTATATTATCTTGGAATTTTTATGTTTGTAGTGTGTTTAGTTGGTGAGAATGTAATTAGCAGGAAATATATTGTGAATTATAAATATTTTACAAAATTTTTAATATGCGATTGTTACTCTTTTTATGAACACATTTAAAAAATCATCTTTAAGCGTGAAGTTGAAAAAAGAGAAGATAAAAAGCAAATGGTTTTTATTATAAACAATAATTCAGATTGTTAAATTTAGAAGTCAATTTTCTACCAAACATCAATTTGAACAGCCTGTTTAAATTGAATTATTTTGTTGTAATTGTTGAAACAAACTGAGGTTAATTGATGTCACAACTTTTTATTAGTGAGACAAGAAATGAAACAATCAGAGGGAACAACAAATCCAGACTCATTTTATATCTTACATATTTTTTTTACACAAAATGACTAAAATGATTAAATGTATCTGATGCAACAAAATGAATAGAATAAAATTTTACCGGCCTAATTTAAACCGAAGACGGGACTTAACGGGCTAAGTCTATTTAAAAAAATCCTACAAGGAAAAAATAATATAATAAAAAAATTAAATTTATATTTATACGAGAAACACGGTAATAATATTATTACACTTTACGACTTGTCTCATACTAGGCGTAAATTACATCAATATCTCAACCTTTGATCTAATTGTGTTTGATTTTAGCCGTTGAATTTATACCAAAAAAGCTTCCCCCAATTTGGCCGCCCCCGCTTCCCCGCCATCGGCTTCACGCGCCGCGCCATCTGCCGTAATGTTGTAGTCTCTCCTATTTCAAGTCCCCATCGAACTCTGCAATTTTAGTCCAAATCGAAATCTAACATCTTCTTCTACCTCGTATAAAAAAGATGAGAGTTTTAGGCACCTGCAATTCACTGTCGCCAATCTCCTTCGTCAATTCTTCGAATTTTCGCCGTTGCTTTCTTCCTTCAGAAACCCTAATTCCATCTCTCTCCTCAACTCTTCCTCTTCGGAGAGTGTCTCGGTTATCGAGCTCGAGCTCAGCTCCCATGGCGGCTGCTGACGTGGCGCCGGCTGAGGCCAAGAAGCCCGTCAAGCCGTGGCTCGTCGTCGGCCTCGGCAATCCCGGCAAGAAATACGACGGAACTCGTCACAATGTTCGTGAAAATCTCGACTTTCTAAATTTCTTTTAGCTTGGTGCCTTGGATTTTCAAGTACTTTTATTTTTGGTTAATTAATTTGGAATTCTCTTGGTTGGTGGTTTTACAGGTTGGTTTTCAGTTGGTTGATGCCATTGGTGAAGCTGAAGGAATATCTATTAACAGTGTTTCTTTCAAAGCTCTATTCGGAAAAGGTTCATAACCCTTTTTTTTTCTAATTTTCTTTTTTTTTCAACGAAAAGTTTCTCTCTTTTCATAAGTAATTCCTTGTTAATCCATTTAAAACACTATGGAAACTTTGATGGGAAAACTTTTAAAGGACTTATTGGGGCATATGTGTTATAAATTTGCAATTACCACTCAATAATATACATATACATATATATATATATATATATATATATATATATATATGCAGCTGTATATAATGAATATGAATGTTGTGCATGTTTAATTATAAACTATTAATGTGATGGACAATCTGTTAAACTATATTTTGATTTAGATTTCCAAAAGTATGATTTTCATAGAGCTGGTTCGATAATTCAGGTTTTATTGGAGATGTTCCAATTATGCTTGTCAAACCACAAACCTTCATGAATTCAAGCGGTGAGTCTGTAAGTAGCTATCTGTTATAGATTTCCATTTGCATTAGTGGTCAAGGACCTTCTTTTTCCTCTTTTTTATTTTTTTTATTGTAACTTTCTTTCTGTTGTTTCTATTATAATCTTGTGGTTTTCAAACTAATCTGTGAAGGTTGGAGCAATTGTCTCGTATTACAAGATTCCACACGAGCAAGTGCTTGTGGTATAGTTTCTTCTTCTCCCATGTTGATTTAATCATTTTAATGAGTTTCTTCTTTTGCAATCTTCAAATTTTCTGATTGTCTTTTACAGATCTATGACGAACTAGATTTGCCTTTTGCAAAACTGAAAATGTTGCCTAAGGGTGGACATGGAGGTCACAATGGGTAATTTTTTGCTGATTTCTTAGCCTCTTTTACCATTATGTCATCATTGTTTTAGATCAATTATGCAGATAACTTAGGCAAGACATGCTGGTAATGCGGGAATCCTTTTTAGCATATCCCATTTATTTAGTTTGTTAATGATCTTGTGCGATTTCTGAGAGACCGTACTGAATGAACAATTTCCTTATCATTGATGGTTTATTTTTCTTTCGACAAGAGTTAAAAAGTATTCGTCTTTTCCCTTTCAAGTACTTTATATCAATTTTGAATCCTAAAATCAAAATAAATATATGCATACTGAAATTGTTCCGCTGCAAGCGGTGTGTCGTTGCTTACATTTACAGTGGAATAGTCAGGGTGCTACTCGCTTTATAATGATTCTCAGACGTTATTTTCCTTGCTTTTATCAATAAAGTAAACATAGCTGCTCTTTTCTCTTAGTAGAAAAAGTAGCTTCTTTGTCAGTCTTGATCTGTTCTAGCTCATAAAATGCTTCAGATATTGCCGAGGAGAATAGACTGTGTAAGTTAATTTTGGTGATTTTCTTTGCTATTTTAGGATGAGAAGTATCATTGATCATTTTAAAGGGAACCGTAATTTTCCGCGTTTGAGAATTGGTATGTCCCCGAAGACACCATAGTTATTAACATAGTGGTCCATTACTCTATATGTTTATTTATCAATGCGGTGGTGAATTTTCTAGGTATTGGACGCCCCCCTGGGAAGATGGATCCAGTTAACTTTGTTCTTCGACCGTTCACTAAACAAGAACGTGAAGAGGTATGCAAAATTTTCACATGCTCCAGTCAACATGAAAATTACGTTTATATTTGTTCTAGATGTTAGATGCTGGAGCAATTTTTCTCGTTTTAATTCAAAGTTGGAACAAATTACTTGCAGCTGAATTTTACATTCCAAGACGGAATAGAAGCAGTTCGGATTCTTTTGCTTGAGGGCTTCAATAAAAGTGCAACATTTGTGAACACTGCCAAACCCTTGAAACAACTAGGATAATCTGGCATCTTACTCTTTTGGTTGAGGGGGGAAAATGTGATTTCTGATTTTTTTAGGTCTTGTTTACTTATACTGAAGAACTGGAAGCTGGTTATAATTATTTATTCTTTGAAGGAGCTGCGGCAGCAAATTTTTGTCAAGAAGCTTATACTTGAATGAATTAGATAGTGGATTTGTAATCCTTACACTTAATGGTATGTCTTTAGCAAAAATACAAATAAAGGAACAACACATTGATATTTTCAATTCGTTGAATAATTTATGATTTTGTGCAATGCAACTTGTGTATCTCTTAACTAAGTCTACTAAAGAAAGTCACCAAATTTGACTTCTTGATTCAAATTTCTACTCTTGTTGCTTGATTTTCTTTTATTTACATTTCCAGTTTTAGTAGTTTAACTTTGTGAGCACGAGACGTGCGACAAATTGTGTGTTTACATCATCTTAGCATATTTTGTGCAATTTCCCTAGTGTAGCTCTTAGCTTTTCTCCTGAAGAAAGCCGTCAATTTTCAGTTCATTGCTTCAATTTTCTACCATTTCTTTTTCCCTTTGCCTTTTTAGTAGTTTGACTTTGTGAGCATGAAACGTGCTTGCAAAAGGATTTTGTTGTTTATTATATGTTTTGGATGGTTCTTCGAATAGTGGGTTCGTCAAAGCATATCTATGTTTTTTAGATAAGGCTGGACAAATAATCTAAGCAACCCGTCAAACCTATGATGCCAAACGCATGAGAGAAGGGAATATTGAAATGTAAGTTAGCTTGTAAGGAGAATATGCTAGGTGGTTATAAATTCACATGTTAAGTCTATATTTTAGTAATGTACCACCACGCTTTTGACACTGACGTCCACGGCGGTCCATTCTGAATGGCCCACTTTTGCCTTTCTAAGTCATTCCTTCTCAGGTCGCTCCTTCCGTAACGTAGGCTCAAGGTAGGGCATGCTCTGATACCAATTGTTACAATCATTGGGTAAAACTTCATCCCTAAAAGTTAACTTATAGGAAAAATAGTGTCTAAATAGTTATAAACTTAAATGCTAAACTCATACTTTAACAATGTGAGACTTAATCAAGATGCTAACAGTTAGCCGTTTGATGCTAGTGATGGAGGTTGGCAATGGAAAAGGAATAGTAGTAACTTTTTGAGTTATTAATACCTAACTCCCTGAACTATTTTAATTTGACACTTTCAACTTCTGAACTTTATTTTTTAATAATTTAAACTTTAAACTCTCTTATTTTGACACTTTCAATCCTAAATTTTATTTTTGGTAATATCAATCTTGAACTCTCTTAATTTGGCACTTTCAATTTTGAACTTTGTTTTTATATAATTTAACGGTGGCCACAGGAGCTGGGCGGAGGCCGGCCAGCGATGGGATAAGGAGAGGACTTGTTTAAGCCCACATCTGCATCGAGCTAGCGCTGCCCTGTGATTTCTCCAGTGCGCCCATTCCAGTTCCTCCACGTGTGATAGTTTCTTGTAGTATAGTCATTAACAACTAAATACCAATTACATCTTTCTTTATTTGGTTACATTGCAGTGATGATAAGTTGTTATGTACAAGTCATCAGTAAATATCATTTTCTTCGTTTTATTTGAGTTGTTATTTTTGAAACTTTTCACTAGTAATAAGAAAGCTGTAAGCAGAGTGACGAATTCTAATAACTTGGTTGGTAATGGAAATGAGAGTGTGGTGGAAAACGTCTGCAAGTTAGAAAGAGTACAATGGATAAATATCTTGTTCATATAGAGATTTTGATTAACAAATAATCTCATTTGGTTAGTTCTTCAAACAGAAAGGACAGGTGACGTCCAAACATTACGAGGGTGTTTAGTATAAGAATTTATGTTATGATTAAAATTATAATTCGTGATTCACTATAGTATTTTTTTCTCACAAAAAATATACGTAAATCGATAATGATTCTGAATCTGTGAATCAAACATTTATTAAGACCTCGTTCATTTCACCAATTCAAGTTCACAGTTTCAAGTTTCTATAGTAAAAAGTTTTTAAAAAATATTTTATCTAATTTTTTCTGTTACAGTAAAAAACTCTAAAAAAATATATCATCTCAACTCAAATTAAAAACTCGAACCTGCGAAGTGAATGAGACTTAAAAGTTACTGAACAATTTAATGTATAATTACTTTTTTTACCCAATTATATTTGTATTTTTTCTTAATAAATACCCATTTATCATTTACTGGGTAAAAAAATATATAACAATTATAGTCCGGAAATAGACTTTTTTTTTTCATTTCTCTTTTTTTTTTTTTTTTTTTTCAAAATCTTGTTTGGCCGGGTTGCTTCTCAGATTAAGATTTTTTTAAAAAAAAAAAAAAAGGAGAGAGAAAAGAAAACTTCCAAAGCCACACGACGCCATAGAAATGTCGTTCTTGGCAAATGCTTCATGAAATCAAACCTTAATTTATAGCAAAAATCCCCTTTCGAACTGGAAATTTTTCCCATTTTACCAACTGGAATTTTACAAAGACGCAATAACCAAGCCACAGAAGAGGAATTTTCAAGATTCACCAAAAGAAAAAAAAAAAAAAAAAAAAAAGGAGGAATTTTCAAGGGAAACATAACCAGGAAGCAGCATTATTGCCTAAAACGAAATAATCAATTAATTGCCACTGAGAGATCGAGAAGAGATCTCACAACATATAACAACTATCCACTGGACCCAAGAACGAGAATGAACAGCGCCAAAAGAGGAACTTACTCGATAACTTGTAGCAAATCCAGAGGAAAATCTACCCGACCGCCAATGTCAATAACCCGGCACCCCCTTCCTCCTCCCATGGATGCCGAGTCCCCCATCCACCGTGCGCGGCAGCATCTGCTCCTCCCCTGCAATCACAACGAAGTTTTATATATATATATATATATATATATATTTTTTTTTTTTTTTTAATTTTGCCTTTCAATGTTTTTTAGTTTCATATTAGATTTTCCTTGACAATCAGAGTTTTTTTATTTAACCAGCAAAAAGTTTGATTTTCTTAATTTAAATTAACTTTTAAAAGTCAAATTAGATTTTGAAATGAATAAAGTTAGCGGTCTAGACAAAATGAAGTTACCCAAATGCCCCTATGTGATGTCTCACGTGCCAATCACGTGTTAAATTCTGTTAAAAACGACTAACAGAAGTTTAAACGTTTGAGGAGTCTATTTGTTAACGTTTTTAAAGAAAAAAAATAAATCGAAAAACGATTTGAAATTTAAAAAAAAAACAAAACCAAAAAATATTTTTATCATTTTGAAAATTAGAAAATAAAAAAGATATTTTAAGGACTATTTCACTTTTTTTTTTTTTTTTCATTTTCTTCTCTCTATTTTGAAACCGTTTTTTTAATATATATGTTTATTTAATATATTTTTATTTATATAATTTTTAATAATATTTTTATTTAATTTTTAATAATGTTATTTAAGTTTTTAATTTAAATTAAAAATAATATTTATATTTTTATAAAAATTTAATTATAACAAAAAAATTATTTATTTAAAATAATTTAATTTATTTAAATTTTATATTATAATTTAAATTTTATAATTTATGAAATTTATTTTTTTCATTATTAAAAATGAAACTAAAAACGTTTTTTTTTCATTTTCCTAAAAAAAAATAAAAACATTTTAATTTAAACGCAAATTAAACGTCTTTTAATATGATATTTTTTAAAAAAATTTAAATTTTTAAAAATTAAAATTGATAAAAAACCGTTAAATTCTGTTTAGAAAAGAGGCATTTAATTTAAATTAATTTAAAATTTAATAATAATAAATAAAAAAATTTTTATTTTATTTTTAATTTATAAATTAAACGTCTTTTAATATGTCTTTTTTTTTAAAAAATTTCACTCTAAAAATTTAAAACTATTCTTGTAATTAATTTAATAAAATAATATATTTTTGTCTACTATTCTTGTGGGTAGTCTACTCTTCTCTTTTCTCTGCGTCAAATTTATCGCCGATTTCGGACACCGAATCCTACAATTTCCCGATCAAGGTACGTACTTTAATCGTGGATTTGTCTTCTTTAATCTTAAACAATCTGAAACTAGGGTTAGGTTTTGGGTTGACTCTGGATTGGGATCGCATTTCTTGTAAAAACCCCATCTTTTGGGAGAGAAATTTTTAGGTTTTGAATTTTTGATCGTATTATCATCAAAAGATTTCACGGCCGAATCGTGGAGGAAGAGCTAGGTTTATTTTCTTTTAGTTCTTTTTTGTAAGTTCATTTGTGGATTCAAGTATAAGTTTTTTCTAGTTTGGATGAGAAATTGAAATTCGACGTGAAATATCCTTATTTTTATTGTTTCAAGTTCTGCTGAATTGGTTTTTGATTATGTGAAATGAGTAGAATCGGGGAAGTTGAAGAGTTTTTTTTTTTTCTTAACGAAAAAATTAAAACTAAACTACACACACACACACACACACACTGTATGGAGAGAACTTGGGAGGGGGAATTTGTATTCTAGACCTTGACATTAGAGGCGATCAAATATTTTCATTGTTAGGCCAAGTTTCCGACCACTGGATTAATAGTTTTGGATGACATTTTTTTGGTGTTGCCTAAGATTTTCTAAACATTTTCCCTAGAATTCATAGGGAGTTAGGAATAAGATACACACACACACACACACACATACATATATATATATATATATATATATATTTACATGTTTTCGCTAAACCAATTTCAGCTATATCAAAGAGTCATATTGTTTGGCTGAAGGTAAGATGGGATAGGGTTTCTAGACTATTTTACATTCTCATGTTTAATGGATCAAAGAAAATGGTCATATACTTCTTTCTCTGTATTCTTTTCAACCTTGTATCTTCAATCGACTTTTCTGTTTTTGGATTTTGCAGATCTTAAAGGGCGGCTGTCTGGCATGGCTTCGTTCCGAGCCTTCTTGAACAGTCCTGTCGGTCCCAAAACAACTCACTTTTGGGGGCCTATTGCTAACTGGGGATTTGTTGCTGCGGTATGCTTTGCTACGGCGACTCGATAGTTAAACATGAATTAACTTTTACAATAGTAGATTCTAACTTCATGGTTTATTGCTTTAATCTGAGTCGCTGACCATATGTACAATGTCACAGGGATTGGCGGACATGAAGAAGCCTCCAGAAATGATTTCTGGAAACATGACAGCAGGTTCAAAATTACTGGTTGTAAGAATGCATATGCTTTATGGTGCCTGCTATATGGCGAAGATTATAAGCTCACCCGAATTTTCTTTTCTACAGCAATGTGTGTCTATTCTGCATTATTCATGAGATTTGCATGGATGGTACAGCCGCGCAACTATCTTCTTTTGGCGTGCCATGCCTCGAATGAAACTGTACAACTGTATCAACTCTCTCGCTGGGCAAAGGGTCAGGGGTAGGTTACTAAACCTAAATTATAGTCTTTGAGATTACAAGAATTAAAAGGAAATAATGCAAAAGCAGGAAAAACTTCAACGTATATTGTCATCTAAGTCCTCAAAAATTATAATTTTGTTGAACTGGTATAGTTCCTTTCTGGTATATTTTATGTATTTAGTCGGATTTTTTTTTTTTTTAGCCTTAGTTTTTGGTTCTTGAAAGCCTTATTATGCTCTTATCTGGAGCATGGAAACAATGGAATGTAATTTAAATTTATTTGTTTCTGTGTATAGGTACTTGTCCGAGAAGAAAGAGGAAGCTGCTTCTGAATAGGATAGCGCTTTTTCTATATTCCTCCTCTTTCAGTGTTTGTTATGATTCTCTAAGAGATATATACTGATCTCTGATGTGTGACTCATTTGAAATAATTTTCTTTTTAATGAGAAAATTACAAATTCTGTTTTTGTTAGTATCTGACCTATTAAAAATATTCTTTTTAAAATCTCTACTTTTTGATTAATTTTATTTTAAAAGATAGAAATATATAAATTAATATTAAAAAGGAAAAATTAAAAAAATAATTCTATTTTAAGGGCATAAAAATTGACCAAATATCATATAAAGCCACAATCAATAAGGGAAGAACCGACACAATTGCCGAAAAGGATAATATCTGAAATTCAATAGAATCACAGCATCCAAAAGAAAAATGTATTCCATCATCTTAACGACAACATGATTTAAAGGACAAACAGATCAATGATTTAAGAATAACAACGCCGGTTATAAAAACCGCATCGTAGTGAAAGAAAATTGGCTAAGAAACGACATTTCAGAAAACAGAAAACGACAAAATTTCATTGCTATCTACTGTTGCAGATGCAATATATTCAATAACAGAAGAACATATAAAGCATGGATAGATTGCAGCTTCAAAATCCACAATATGCTTCAAGTTATAACGCATTATTATATAGCACCAAAAGAAAAGTAAATATTTTAGTGTTGTAAACGCTTAAATAAACAAAAATGAGTAGAGAAATTTCTCTTGACAAAAGAAAATACAAAGCCTAGCTTTTCAAGTAAAGCTGAGAAATAAATTACAACTCCTATTAACGGCAAAAATTCAATTCCCCTACTCTCTCGAGCGACTGAAGGAAAACATGGAAAAGTTTGCACCATTGCTTGTGAGTCAGCACTGAACTGGCCTTTCACATTTTGCTTCTCTTGTGAAGTCCTTCCAGTCACAATCCATATTCCATGGCAAGGTCTAATTTTTATCTCTTTTTATCGCGCGAGCATTTAATCCATCTGTGTCATGACGAATCATCAGGGATCTCACATTTCAATCTTTTCTTGGACTTGAATTTTTTTATCTTCTTTGTTCCTTCATTGTCCGCAGATGTTTCATTGCTGTTGCTTTTCTTTTTACTCTTCTTGTTTGCCTTCTTCCCTTTAGATGATTTCTTCCTCTTCACTGGTTGGGTATCTTGCTCATCTCCATTTTCATATTCGTTCACAGTTTCTGCTTCTTCAACTGAGGGATCTTGTGTAGAACCGATGGCATCTGCTAATACAAAATACTTGGTGTTACTAGCCTGGTTCTAGGACAATAGCTAATGCATATAAGTGTGAATATATAGCTTTGCTTTGCTTTCTCAAATGAAAGAACAAATATGAGGTAAAAACACTCAAAAGTGTCCAGACTAGCACATTTTTTTCCCCTTCCTACATTCCCCACACGAACTTTAATTTAGATTCTTCAATCATCCTTTTTCACCAAGTGTAATTGATATGCGACAAAAGACTCATTATTAAGATCTATATGCTTTGTCCCTTGGCCTTACATCAGAGAGTAGGTCAAGAGAAAGACAAGAAAAACTAACCTTCGCTGGTGAAATTGGAATCAAAAACAACATGGACAAGGTGCTGCTTCAGGAAAACCTGTACGAGATGAGAGCAATTAATATCATTGGCTGAAAGGCTTGAAGCATATTTTGTTATTACCCAAGATACTATTTCAATAATTATCCCGCTTTAGATTGTTTACACTTAAAATCATACCGCAGAAAGCAGTTGTCGTGTCTTTACGTCCCAGAGACGTAGATAGCTATCCAGTCCTAGCAAAAAAAAATGAACCTTAGTGGCAGGCAGAGATAAGTTTGCATTCAATTATCATAAAGCAAATTAATATTAATGCCCATAACAAGAATCCTCTTCTTAAACGATGCAGCATAGTTACTAGATAATATCAAATTATCAAAGAATTATTGATCTTCCTTTTCCTCTTGCCTGGGTAGTTAAATTAGTAACCCAGTACTTTAATCAACCTTTCACGCATCTATTTTCTGTCCCAACTGATCTTTAACAGTAAAAGTCAAATATAGTTTGCAAAGGAAAAATAAAATACTCACCACATGATGCCACTACAGGATGCTCTGGGAGCCTCGCTATTGATCTAATGCTTCCAGAACACTTCCCAAGGAAAGATCCTAACAATTTCCCTGAACAGAACATTCAACCATTTGGAGTAATCAATATATTTTAAACAGAAAAATTCACATATAACCATGAAGACATCATATAAAATAATCTTCTTTTGGAAAATAATCGAAAGTGGAGACGAAAATGCAGAACTAACATAATTTCGTTTAACCTGCAATAAGGTAAAAGTTACTGAAAACTTACTTGAACATATGAAATATCACATCTTCAGTCTTATGGCCAACAAAAAAAAGGAGGATGAAATTAAATTATAGGATTATTTTCATAAATGCCCCTCAAACTATGTACCATGTTTCAAAGTGCCCCCAATTGCATAAGAGGGGCCGGTGAGCAAGGGGTGATGGAGGGGAGGGAGGTTTGAAAAAAATTTGAGGAAAATGTTGAGATATGGGATTTTTGTGTGTTTTTCATATTCCAGATCTAACAAATTTTTAAGAAAAAAAATATTTATGAAATATTTTATAATTCTGTTTTTAGTTTTTGTTTTGTGGTTAACTAATTAGAGGGTATTTTGGACTTTTTATATTCCTACACTTTTAATGGCATGCCACGTCAGCATTATGTTAAATTTATAGACAGGAATTAGATGGAGGGGGCAATTTGACCTATTTTCTATACATCGAGGGGTGTTTCGAATCGTTTTGAAAAATTAGGGAGGCACTTTGAAACAGGGTACATAGTTCGGGGGGCATTTATGAAAATAATCCTAAATTATATGAAACTCAAATTTACCAGTACGCATGTCAAAAGCAGAAAGGTCGCCAGACCCATTTCCTACATAGACTGTATGGCCATCTAGATCTTCAGCTACTGCTTTAATAGAGGTCTCCTTGAAATCAAATGACACAACAGGTCTGCGTTGAGCAGAAATATCATAGAGGCGAACCTGTTATAGAAGTAACAGAGCAGTGAGGAGAGCCTATGGGATAGAAAAAAACGACAGAAAACAGATCATTGTCCAGGAAAAACACTAAAAAATATATGTAATAAGGTATTACATCTAAATTGAGACTTTTGGCAACACCAAGCAGCATTAGTTTCCATGCTTTCCAAGGTATAGAAATTAAATCATTGAAAAACCCAGCAAACAGAAACTGCTGCAAGAGACTACCTGATGGCTGTTTGTACCAGCAACAAATTTACGATGATCATCTTTACTCAGGAATGTGGCAGACGTAAACCAAGTTGGTGTAAAAATACCAAGGCTATTCTTAGGAGGCTGAATAAGATGAAATTTTCAGTAATGCAAGACAATAAGCCAGCAAAAAGAAGTAGATGTCATTTATTTTAAAAATACATGGAGGAGATGAAGATCTCACAGATTTCGCTGTCCATATCTTAGCACACTCACTGAGATCCCAAACATTCATTTCAACTCCCTTCCTGTAGTTGAAACCAATAAAGTCACCATCTTTAAGACCAAAAAATTTAATATTATCATTATTATTATTATTATTATTATTATTATTTTTGCTCAATGAAAGATGAGCTAATTTTCAAGTTTTCTACACTCACCCTCCAAATAACACATAGTTTTCACTTCCATCCACTTTAGAACATAAGATATTACCAGAACTGCACACATCCCAAGTCCTTGTAGATCCACTAGAGATCAAATCTGGAGACGAGGTATTATCGTAAGACCTCATGATTGCTTTCCCTTTCATCGTACAAGTAAGCAAAGTGCAATACCTAATGACAGATGACAATTGTAATGAGATTAGTAGCCATAAGAACAAAAATCTCCTGAACAATCACACTGAAGGAGCAACTGAATCCTACCCATATTCTGAATCCAATTTTTTACTTGCAAATAAATGCAACCCAGAAATAGGATCATCTTCAGGTCGAATCACGGTATCACTGACATTAGAAATGGCAAAACGGAGATGCCCGTTAAGAGGATTGAGAAAGTCAATCTGCAACACTAAGATCTATTAGGCGTATAAAATGAAGAAAACGCCATGTAATTCCAGAATTACAAGCACCAAGAACCAGAAACCAACATGTTGTTGTTGAATATACACAAACCAATGAGAAAAGTAACTCACCGTGCCATTTTTTCTTGCAACAGCTAACAGCTGCAACAATTCAAAGAAACACAACAGCCCTCTTGTCAATATTTCAGTTTATTGAGCACAAAAAGTTTCATTCTCACAAAACAAAAACAATGAAAAAAAAAAATTATACACACACACATCTATACACAGCAGATTATCAACCAAGTATTGACATATGGAACATGAATAAAACACGTCACACTAATTCAACGAAGGATCAGTCTATAGTTCCACAACAGCTTCACTAAGTAAATAAAGCTGCAAATTGCCAAAAGAAAACATAGCAGTCCTCTTTCACCATTTCAGTTTATAAAGCACAAAAGCACAACTCTCTCAATTCACTAATCACTACTGGTCACATTACATTTATTCTATGTAACAGTGTTTTTGTAAGGAGTTTATATATTAATATATATATATATATGTACATTCATCAACTAATAAGGAACATGAATAAAGGTGTTATACATCAATATAAGTTTATAACTAAAGAATCACTGTATATATAAGATAGACAACATATTTTAGCTTCACCAAGTGAATAAAACTGCACAATGCTAAAAGCAATTATATCTTTAAAAAAAAAAAAACAACGTAAAATCCAAAAATAAAAAATAAAAAATCCCTTACTGGGTCCTTTTTGCGGTCAACCATAGAAGCAGCAAGCACGCATTTCGATGAGTCGGGTTCGCCCCACCTATCTACCACCTTAGCAGCCCCTCCTTCCTTACTCCGAGCTTCAATTACTACAATCAAATAATAAAGAAAACAAAAACATTCAAGCAAAAAACTATAATTTAACAAAAAAGATACAAAATTTCGTCAAATTCAAATCCAAAAAATGCGGCTTTTACTTGCCTTTGATGAGACCAAGCGCGTCGAATGTCAGAGCGCGAAGCGGAGGGCAACCTGGGCACTCCAATGTCGTCGTACGAGGCATCTTGATTTCTATGTTGTTGTCGTTGATGAATCAATTTAGCCTCAGAGTTGCAGAGACTTTGTGAAGAATTTAGCCCTAAAGCCTTAAACCCTATTTACTTGTGTTGTTAGACAATGGAGAATTTGTGTAAAGCCCTAAACTTTTTGAAATTGCATTTGTCCCTGGTTTTACCAATTTTTTCGTTTCGTGCTCTCTTTCTTTTTTTAAAGGAATTTTGGGCACTTATTTTGATGACATGGCTTGTCGGGTTTTTTTTTTTTTTTTTTTTAATTTGTGATTTTTGTCGGACCGTGGTACGACAATTGTGTGAAAACGACAACATACTCAAAAGCGACGAATTTACTAAAACGGTAAAAGTTATAATTTTTGAAGAAAATGATGCTTGTGTTTAGAATTAATTTTATTTTTATTTTTTATATTTTTTAAAAAAATAAAAATATTTTTAAAATTGATATTTGTGTAATAAAAATAAAAAATAAAAATATTTTTTTTAGATTAGTGTAAAATAAGAGAGAAATGAAGTTATTTTTTATTTTTTATTTTTGTTTTTTTTTCTCTCGAGCAGAGATAAAGAAAGAGACATTAATAGATTTGTTTTATACTAAAAATAATTTTTTGATAAAACTACTAAACGTATTTTTAAAAATAATTTATGTTTGAGATTTAAAATGTTTTTATTTTTATTTTCATATAAAAAATAAAATTATTTTGAAATGAGTTCTAAATGCACTCAATAACTATACGGGGAACAATATCACTGAGAAAGAACAACGACAGAAAAATGAACAATTTCTTATGAACCACGATGTCAAGGAAATGAGGATAGCAAAATATTAGAACGTCATAAATATAAGGATTTTTTTTTTTTAAGAAAAAAATGTCGTGATTAAAATCCACATAGAACAAAAGACCCTACATGTTATACAATAAGATGAATGGATACATTGGCATTCCATTCATTCTTTAAATCAGAGGCGAAGCCGACCCGCAAACGAGGGTGGGCCGCCCCATTTGAACCGTGTTTATTTTATTTTATTTTATATATAAAATTTGTATTTTGTCTCTTTTTAAAATTCTACATTTCTTTATTTTTTACACCTTATTAGTTAATATACTCCCCGCTCTCCTAATTAATCTTTCTTGTTTCCCTCCTCTTTAAATCCTCCGATCATTGAAGAAAAATCCATAAATTTCTTATGATACCAGGCACGAAGTATGAATCTATGTATGTGTACGGAAGTTGTTGGCCGGCGGGAAGAAAGACAAAGAAAAGAAAAGAGTGTTACGAGATACATCTATTTTTAGACTTTGAAATAGACAATACTACTAGTAGTATGGACATAGATAGGAAGAATGGGCCAAGAGCCTTTCCATTTGTTTAGTGCAGCTCTTGTAAGGCGAGAGGCTTAAAAACAGACGGGAGATTCGGCTACCAAACAAACTGGGCAACTAATTAATTTTGTCTCCAAAAAAACTAGTTTTTGGATTGCTGTTTTATCCCACTGACACTCTTCTATGAAAGTTGAGGCTTTACTTTAACTGGTCTGTTAAAATCTCCTTCCTATAGCCTTTTTTTAATATCCCTAGCTCAGAGGGTTACTCGAATCTTTCGTTTTTGTACTCTACTCGTTCCGTCTAATTAACTAGTTATTGGAGGACTTCGTTTGGATCCCACCTTGTTCGAATCCTCATTCATTCTCCTTGTGTTGAGGTCATCTTTCGAAACTTCCTAAAGCACGCTTCTGTAATACCTTTTCCTACTCCTGAGCTTTATTAAAAAAACTTATTTGAATGCCCTGAATTTGAAAACAACAGTGTGGTTAGATACAATGTGCTGGCAGCCTCACCTATGGATCTATGTCACCAAAAGCAACCACCCCATAAAGTCTACCAACTAGCACAGATCCTCCCAAGCAATTTTCAATTGCCCTTGGATCGGGCTTTCGCCCATTGTCCAAGATTCCCCACTGCTGCCCCCGTGGGAGTCCGGGCCGTGTCTCAGTCCCAGTGTGGCTGATCATCCGAAAAGAGCAGCTAAGCATCATTGGCTTGAAGCTGGAGTTGAGCGAGGCTGAGACTCGAAACAACTCGGCACTCGCATCGGTGAAATAACGTATAATAGATAGACCTGAAAATCTATGCTTTCTGGTTCCTCACTTCTGGTCGGTGCGCCTCCCCTTTTTTCTTTGATTCACAAGCTAGAATTGAACTAGAAGTTGACATCAGGTTATTGGCGTTTTATCTGCATCTTCCCGACCAAGACCCGGAAGGGATTCGCTTTGTTTGGGATGAACTCGCAAAGACTCGACCCGAGGACTTCCCTCGTAGAGTTGCCTCTTTTATAAGACTTGAGTTTCTCAGTTGAACTAAAAAAAAAAAAAAAAAAAAAAAAGTTTGAGAGTCATCCCTTTATTCCATTCCTTAATAATGGCGGGACTTCTTCAATCTCTCATCTGGATAGATGCCTGTTCCTCGACAGGACTGGACAATTCTCTTCTTTTTACGGGGCAGTCAATAGAGAGTCAGCTAAATGCACAGAGAAGCTCTTTTGACCCTTTAGAAAAAAAGTGAGTTAGCTAGTACGAATGGACCCATAAAGAAGAGAGGTGGGTTCACCACCAGTCAAGTAAGGATCGAAAAAAAAAAAAAAAAAAAAATTTATTTTCTAGCGCATGCATTCTGCCATCCTTTTTTTATTTTTATTTTTTATCGTCACTATTTGTTTATACCTTTTTGTGGTAGCATGGCGAGGATCTAAATACGACAACATTTGAAAAGGACGACAGTACATAAAAACGACAATATCAATTATAAAGAATCCATTTACTGATAACAACAAAAGAGAAAAAACGACAGCGTATGAAACCTCAAACAACATTCTCGAAGATGGACAAATAATTTTGGAAGGAAATAAAAAAGAACACGCCAAAAATGGACAACAACATGAAACGACATGTTTTGGATGAAGGACAAAGTCATACAAGCGTCAATGGCGGAATAAGCTACAAAACCCGCATTACAACCAAAAAAAAAAAAAAAAAACACCAAAATATTCACCAAAAAACCACCGCAACAACAACAACAACATCATCAAGATCAACATCATGTACCAACGACACGTAGCGGAAGAACAACAATGAGAAAAACGACAATTGCAAACATACCATAATACTTTAAAGAAACGACAACGTCAAAGAAAAACAACAAACTTGAAGGAGTATTTGTCAAGATTTCTTAAAAGAAAAAAAATAAAAAATAAGAAATGGAAATGGAATAGAAAATAAACACAATAAAAATTAATGAAGAGAAAATTATTGAACTTATACTTAAAAGTATATGAGTCTTAGATTTTACCGTTTATTTTTTATTAGTACCCTTTTGTTAATGTAATTATTTAATTAAAAAAATATTAATTAAGAATACAGAGTAAAAATTAAAATCCGTGTACTTTTAAGGTATTATCAATGTTTCTCTAAAATAAACTTAAACTAAATAACAGTCATAAAAAAACGACAAGATCTAATAAAAGACAATGCCGTGTTAAACGACACGGTACGGCTAACAAAAACATTCTAAATAGGCCACGACTATAAAGAAAGTCAATACGCTTTGGTAAAACATCACACAAAAGAGACACACTACCTATAAAAGAAACCATTTAATTCTTATACTATCAAACGTGATATTCACGAATATTTGAAAAAAATCTGCATTTCAAAGATCTATTTTAACTTAAAAACTCTTAATGCAATTCTCTCAACAAATATTTTCTTATATATTTTTCAATCTATCCATATTGAAGTAATTCTTTTCAACAGTACTTCTTCTTTATCTATGGTCCGCTTTATTTACCTCTTAATTGGTTGTTTATTAAGATGTGTTTTTTTTTCTCATATATACTCTGGACATGTTCTTTTAGAGTGTGATTTGAGTATAGTTTTTGAGTTGAATTTGAGTTATAACTTGAGTTGAAATTGTAACTTGAGTTTGTATTTGGTTGTGTACATTTGAGTTATGGTTTGAGATAAGAATTTTTTTTGAGTTTGTGTTTGAGTGAGTCAAAACTTAAATTTGTATTTAGATAGTATTTTAATAAAAACTCAATGGTGATGAAAAATTTTATTAGGGTATATGAGTGAGGTTTTATTCGTCTTTTTGTTGTTAACGCATAGAAAAAAATCATCTCAATCAGGATTAAAACGAAAAAGTTATAGCATTTTTAAGAATAGAAAAAATAATGTTCATTAATTTGAGTTTGAGTTTCTGAACTCGAATTGAAAGGGACACTTGAACTCGAGTTTTAGTCCCAAACTCGAGTTTAAACTTAAAAGAATATGAACTTAAATAAAGTTGAAAGAATATGAACTTAAATAAAATTAAAACTCAAATTATCTTTTTTTAAATTTTTTAGACAGCCGAACACACCCTTTATTTTTCTCTAAATATTTCAACCAAAACTAACTTTTTATATTGAGATATGAATCTCGGTATATCTTTAATTTCGTTTATAACTTATTTTTTAGACGTGTCTTTATTTTTTTTTTCCCCTAATTTACTCTCATTGACAAAACTTTTCATAAGTGTTCCCTAATTTAAGTATTTTTTTTGTAGTCCTCTAATAATAGATTTAGAAATGCGGTCCTTATGAATATTTTATTAATTGTCCCACTATAATCATTTTTCTCAATTATAACATTACTTAAAACATATTTCTAATAACACCGCTCAAATGCTAATTTCCTAATTGTACTATCTAAATAGCTTATTATCTAATTTATTCCACTAAAATATCTTTTTAAAATCGAATATCTGATTCTTAAACAAATTTTATTATACTAAACTCATAACAACTAATAATTAAAAAAAATATTTTTTAAAAAGATTATATTCACGTGCAATAAAATACAATAAATAGAATACGCATGCACTTATCTATATTAAAAGCCTGAATCGAAAAAAATAAACATATATATATATATATATATAATATGCTCGAGATCCAAGAATTCCCATGTGAATCCAATCAAAAAAAAAAAAAAAAAAAAAAAAAGAAACATTCCCACATGTCGAACTCGTTTTGTTTTTTGCATGCCATGAAGGAGATAGTTTACCAACATATCACGAGCTCATGTAGTGTATTTCTTTATTTATTCATTACTTTTTTTTTTTTTTTTTGGCTCTGGTATCTGTTTATTACTTGAATCGTTGGATATCGTTCTATCGATATGTAATAATCACCGCCACAAAAATACTAACCAGAATGTCCTCTTTTTTTACAAATAAGTCAAGGAACTTAATGAGACAAAATAAAGCACAAGAAGGACACATTAAGAAAGAGACAATTAATTGAGTTTGAAAGTTAATCAGCTGACTTCTGAGAGCTAAGTTTTTGTCATCAAATGCAACTTTTAGGACTCAATTAGTTTATTGATTCGAATTTTTAATTTAAATTGAGATATAATTTTATGTGAAAATTTTATACTGTAATAAAAATATTAAATGTGATTATTTTTAAAATTTTTTTCTTATAATAAAATTCAAATTAATAAAATAAATAAAGACTTAATGTTTAATTGACTTTTCAAAAACAACTAGTACTTTCTTACTTCACTTTCTATATAAAAAGAGATTCTTTAGTATGCTTGTATGGTTTTTCTAATCATTAGATATACGTGCTTTTTTATTTTAATATAATTTTATATAAATCTAACAGATAAAAAACTTGATCTATTAATATATTAGCGTACCAGAGAATCTTTAAATAAATTAACATCACGAGATGTTTCTCCTTTTTCTTTAAATATCATAATACCATAGAGTTAAATGCTTCATCTTTGATCATTACAGTTACACGGTACACATGAAAAATGTTTATCTTTATGAAAATCTGACTAAATTGGTTTTTGAAAAAAACATTAAAACAAACTGGGTGAATTGTCGATAAGTTTGTCCTTTTCTTCAATTTTGTCATTCTGTGTTTGTTTCGGTCCAAACTGAATTAAGAATAGTAGAAATGAACTACAAGCCCTATCAAATTTAGGCACCTAATTAGGAAGAGGACGTGCCAAATTTGCATTCAAATTCTCTAGTCACAAATACAATAGCAATAGTTGGACAAAGATTTACCTTGACAAAAATGCATATTTCAAACTCAAACCTCTCTTTCATATTCACCCTAAAAAAAGGGTCGAAATATTTAGTAGATTTAAAAAAAAAAAACATAAAAAAATCAACGGGCAGGTTTAAACCATTAGAGTAGATTCTAATAATAAATTTTCAGGCAGTATTATCTAGATGTTGATTGGATTTAGCATGTAAAAAGAACACATAATGCGTTATCGCAAAGGTTCTTAAATATTTTATTTTATTTATTTTTTTTTTTTAAGGAGAGGAAATTCAATGGCAAGTTATGGGAAAAAAAAAATACACAATTAACATTTCATAGTTCTTAACGTCCATTAAGAAAAAATCGCACCCCTTAAATCACATAAAAATTCTGTCACATTAAGAGAAATCACTAAAAATTTAAGAACTTAACATCAAGATTTTTTTTTTTTTTTTTTTTTTTGTTGCTCTTATTTGAATGTTAATTTTTCAAAAAGGAATGTCCTAAAAAGGGACACTTCTATGGTAGGTATTGAAAAAAATGAACTTATGATACCTCTCCGTTTAAAATCTTGATTAGGAATTATTTAATTTTGTATATTTTGAACTTGTTTGAATTGGTTTAGAAAAAAAAAGACTATCTGGTATGCTTAGTGTATTGATAGGTCATGTTTTTATAATGGTTGGATATGCGTATTTTTTTAATTTTTATGTGATTTTATACATATTTAATAAATAAAAAATATGATCTACTAGTATGTTAGGGTACCAAAAAAGTCCTTAAGAAAAAAATATTTTTGACTTATTTAGTTTAAAATTAGCTTTTGAGCCTATTTAGATGGACACCTTAAAATACTTTTTAGCTTTTAAAAACTTTTTGTTTTTGGAACAAGTCTCTCTTTTAGTGCATATGATAAAATAGAAAAAAAAAAAAGAGCTAATAAAAAGTTTTTTATTTATATTTTTAACCTTCTATTTGTGAAAAAAAAATTAAAAATTCTACCCACATCCTTATATCATTTTATTTTTTGTAACCATAAGTGTTTTTGATTAATTTACTCAAACAAGTTTAAAATTATTATTAAATTTTTTTTATGTACTATCCAAATACTAATTAAAAAACTTAATTTATACTCATTTTCTTTCACTACTTAAAAAAGAATAAAGGTAAATTTTATGGTAGAACCCTATTTTTGTTCCATTGGGGAGCCTTACTTTTTACCAGATTTATATAAATTTGTATTAAAAATTTATAGCGCACAACACATAATTGCTCCTACTTTATATCCGATCATTGACAAATTAACCAATGGGGTGAGTAGGGCTTCACTAGTAATTTTTTTGTTAGGTTACACCATAGAGATTGTCAAAATAATAAAAGTACAAGTTCTCACACATATCCTTTTTCCAATTCCAAATGATTTCAACCGTATCCATTCTTTGCGGGGATCTCTTAAATGACATATTAGGAAAATAAAGGGCCTGTTTGGTAATATTTTTAAAATGATTTTATTTTTAATATAAAAGTAAAAATAAGATTATTTTAAAAATTATTTTAGATCGATTTTAAAATTACGTTTAGTTAGTTTTTTAAGAGATTATTTTGAGTTTTATAAAAAAATAAAATCATGTTTAGTTATAATTATTAATTAATATATTATAATATTATTAATAAGCACAAAAAAATAAAATAGAAAAAAAAAAAAAAACCATTTTTTTTAATTCGTTTACAAAAATTATTCTCACTATTTTTTATTTTTATTTTTTAAAAATTTATTAAATAAACATAATTTAAAAACCATTCTCATTTTCATACTTTAAAAAATATGTAAAAATATTTTTAAAAATAAATAAAAATTAATACCAAACGGAATCTTTTTTTTTTTTTTTTTTTCATTTTCATTTTCTCCCTTTTAAAAAAAGGAAAATAAATGATATGATATGTCAAACCTTTACAAAGTCAAAACAAAACAAATGCCCTCGTAACTCTCTCTCTCTCTCTCTCTCTCTCCTCTTTACTGCAATCGTCTATCATCTACTAGTCCCTAGACAACTCTCTCCTCTTTACTGCAATAATATATCATCTACTCACCACACAACTCACAGGGAGACCCCCGGGACATGACAAGACACAAACCAGTTCAATAAAACGTGGAAGAAAAGAAGCAAATTCCAACAAAACATAAGAGGCTTACCCAGTCCCCATATACTCCGGCCACAGATTCCCAAGATGACAAAAGACACAAATCCCACCCGGGTCGACCCGAAATCCGGTTTCGATCCGCAAACAAAGACCTTCCGCAGCCTCCTTCCTCCCGTTCCCCTCCCGCCGCCGTCGCAGCCCCTCTCCCTCGCCCACTTCGCCCTCTCCTCCTCCGCTCCTCCGCCGCCGCCGACGACCCATCCTTCCTCTCCACCGCATCCGTCCTCATCGACAGCTCCACCGGCCGCCGCGTGTCCTACTCTCTTTTTCTCCGCCAAATCCGCTCCCTCTCCCTCTCTCTCCTTCGCTCTCTTTCTATCTCTAAACACCACTCCACCACCGCCTTCCTCCTCTGCCCCACCTCCCTCCACGTCCCCGTCCTCCATTTCTCCCTCCTCTCCCTCGGCGTAACAGTCGCTCCGGCCAATCCACTCGGGTCGGACTCCGAAATCGCCCATCAGATCCGAATAACCCGTCCCGAGTTCGCGTTCGCCACGTCAGCAACCGCCGGGAAGCTCCCGCCGAGTCTGAAAACCATCCTTGTTGACTCTCCGGAGTTTCTATCGATGCTCGACAACGACGAAGTGGTCAATGACGACGTTTCGTGGCCGGAGGTGCGCCAATCCGACGTGGCGGCGATTCTTTTTTCCTCCGGCACGACGGGGAGGGTGAAGGGCGTGGCGCTGACCCACCGGAACTTGATCGCGACGATTGGCGGCTACCACGCGCTGCGACTGAAGTCAGCTAAGCCGGTGCCACAGCCGGTGAGCCTGGTGATACTGCCGCTGTTCCACGTGTTCGGGTTTTTCATGGCGGTGAGGGCGGTATCGATCGGGGAGACGATGGTGCTGATGGAGAGGTTCGATTTCGAGGGGATGTTGAGAGCGGTGGAGAGGTACAGGGTGACGTACATGCCTGTGTCTCCGCCGCTTGTGGTGGCACTCACCAAGTCCGAGGTTGTCGGGAAGTACGACCTCAGCTCGCTCTGGCTGCTCGGCTGCGGCGGCGCGCCGCTTGGGAAGGAGGTGGTAGAGAGGTTCAATCGTAAATTTCCGAATGTCGAGATTACGCAGGTGAGACGTGTAATTCATATACTGTTTCTGGTGGGGTTATTTTTATTTTTTTCATAATTAAATAATAGAGTTTGTGTTATTATTGTTGGTCTCTTGTGGTCCATTGCTTTTGGTCTTAGGTTTCTCTATTTAAGTAATTTTTTAATAAATTTTGTTTATTTTATCAATTTAAATTTTATTATAATAAAATTTTTTTACATAAAATTAAATTTTAATTTAAATTAGTGAATTAAATAGATTAAAGATTTTCGATCCTTTGGGCTTGGCATTTAAAAAAAAATTCATTTATGTTAGTTCAGTCTCATTTTAATCAGTACTTTAAAATGTTTCATTTTTGATCCCTAATCTATTAAAACTCGTTTGGTAGATAAATCTATAATTATAATTTTAAATCTTAATTCAAAATTAATATTTATTTACAGTAATTCTGAATTAGTGTTTAGTTTGAATGATTCTGAATAATGATTCAGAATTTGATGTGATATTTTAAATCAGAATCACTTATAATTCTAAAATCACTTCTCTCTCTTGATTTAAAGTGATTTAAATTTTTAATTCTGAATTATAATTTTAAAATCATAATTTGAATTTAAAATCATAAATCACAATTTTGATTCTAAAATCATAATTAAAATCAGTCTAACTTAAATTCTTATATTAAATATTTTATTTAATTTCGATCCTCTCATCATGAGTTAAGTATTAAATATTTGAGGACATAGACTAATATAAATCGATTCGTAAAAAAAAAATAAAAGTAAAAAAAATCATTTTCGATTTACGTAAAAAACCATCAGAAGGCGAACCACGAATTTTCACGACTATAAGTGGCGTGTAGTTTGGGGAACTACTCCTAGCATTGCTTGCTCTTACTATTATGGACAGTAGTAGAACATTTCACTGTTGTCGCCTTTGACGTCCCGCAACCGCAACTAATCTCGGAGCGTTACACATGGCATGGCAGGGATATGGGCTGACAGAGACGGCAGGAGTGGGAAGCAAGATGGTGGAGGAGTGGGAGGCACAGAGGATTGGTTCCGTGGGTAAATTAGCTGAGAACATGGAGGCTAAGATTGTTGATCCTGCTACTGGTGAAGCATTGCCTCCTGGTCATAAAGGGGAGCTCTGGCTGCGAGGCCCAGCAGTCACGACAGGTTCTTTTTTTTTTTTTTGGGGACTGAAATGAAAGGTGTTGAATGTGTTATATGTCCTAGTGGCATTAGTTTCTTGTCCTGTTGATCTGTGTATTCTTCTCTTGCAACGGACATATATTAGTCTTTGGAGACAAAAAAGCGATTTTAGTGAAAGAGTATAGAGACCAACCAAATTATAGAAAATGACTTGTTATGTAAAACATACTAAACGGATTTTGAACATGTAACAAAGGCCAATGGCAGTATTTCTCTGCTGATGGCCCTTTTTTGCTAAGGGATTTTTTTTTTTTTAATGGTGTCCTTGAAGCAGGTTATGTTGGCAATGAAAAGGCAACAGCCGAGACCTTCGACCCCAAGGGATGGCTAAAGACCGGCGATCTTTGTCTATTTGACTCCGAGGGGTTTCTCTACATTCTCGACAGATTAAAAGAATTGATTAAATACAAAGCGTATCAGGTGATTCAAAAAATAAGGGCCTTTTTCCTGTCTTGTTCTTTGTCCATCCAATTGGTTTAGTTTCTTAGACGTTAGGTAAACGATAATAACTATCACGTGTATTTATTCGCGCCACTTTACAGCTTTTAAAAAATCCAGCAATTAATTTATGTCTCAAAATCTGATTCATAAAAGAGAGAGCCCAACAGAAGAATTAGACAAAGGATTCTAGTTTAGTCCTAATATAGTCTGTTTTTTTTTTTTATGTCAAAAATAAATTGTAGGTTCCACCTGCTGAATTGGAACATTTACTTCAGTCTCACCCTGATATTGCTGATGCTGCTGTAATTCCGTAAGTAATTTTCTTATATTTTTATTCTCTTAACTTGTGAAAACGCTAGTGATGGATCATTTGTTTGCGGCATTTTGGCAAATCTAAAGGATTTCTGCTCCAAAATCCCTCTCTCTGTGGCTAAGCAGGTACCCGGATGAAGAAGCAGGCCAGATACCCATGGCCTATGTAGTAAGAAAGCCTGGAAGCAATATCAATGAAGTTCAAGTTATGGATTTTGTAGCGAAAAAGGCATGTTTCCTTCTTCCTTCGAGATGGAGCTAAAAATGCAGTAAATTTTTTTGCTGTAGACTTAAATCAGTGTGTTTAGTTGGTGTATTTGTATCATAATTTGAATTATGATTCGTGATTCACTACAGGACTTTTTTTTATAAAAAACACACAAAAATAAAAAATAATTCTAAATTATGATTTTAAATTTATAGACTAAACGTGCACGAGATCCTACACAAAGTGACTTTGTACTATTGAAGCGTGACATTTTTTTATTAACGTTTACACTAGACATGATGTACTTTTTTCTTGCAGGTTTCTCCTTACAAGAAGGTAAGGCGAGTAGCGTTTATCAACTCCATTCCGAAATCTCCGGCGGGGAAGATCTTGAGGAGGGAGCTCGTCAGTCATTCTTTGTCTAGTGGTACGGCTAAGTTATGATCAATTTTTTTGTTCAGAAGTTAAGGGTAACGTTGTTAAGAATTGCCTGGGAAGCACTTGTCGGAAAGTTACTTATCAGAGTTTCACCAAAATCTTATGGCAAGTTTCTAAAGAAGATCATCCTTGTAATGTATCTATGTCATTCTTTTTTGTATACGCTATTATTCTTAAATTAAAAATACTCCAAGGCCTTTTCTTCTTTTCTTTTCTTTTTTTTAGAGCGTTTTTAAAAATAGAATAAAAATCTGTAATATTATTATGTTTAGTACAATAATTATAATTTTTAAATTCTAAAAAACGTGATTATAAGATTCATTTTCTCTTATTTTGAGATAATTTGAATACCACTTAATACAGTATTATTCAAATTTTCAAGAATAATGAGAATTTTAAGGCATATTTTTTTATCTATAAAATTAAAAAAAAAGACAACTTAAATTTTAATTTTATTTAAATTTACGTTCTTTTAAGTTTCAACTTTATTCAATTTTACTCAATTTTATTCAAATTCTAACTTTAACTCAAATTATAATTCAAATTCAACTTAAAAATTATACTCAAATTACACTCTAAAAAACAACCCATTTATCATCTTATTATTCTTATTCTTCTTTTCTTCTTATTATTCTTATTCTTTTTTTTTCTCTTTCTTATTCTTATTCTTCTTCCCACGACTAAACCGAAGACACAAAACCAGTTCAATAAAACTTGCAAGAAGCCGCCCAAAAAACAAAAAAACAACACACTTCCCCAAGTCCCCAATACTCCATCCACCTCCACAGGATCCCAAAAATGACAATCACCAACCGGGTCGATCGGAAATCCGGTTTCGATCCGCAGACAAAGATCTTCCACAGCCTCCGCCCTCCCGTCCCCTTCCCTCCTCCGTCGCAGCCCCTCTCCCTCGCCCACTTCACCCTCTCTCTGCTTCGCTCCTCCGCCGCCGCCGCCGCCGATCCATCCTTCCTCTCCACCACCACCGCCCTCATCGACAGCTCCACCGGCCGCCACGTGTCCTACTCTCTTTTCCTCCGCCAAATCCGCTCCCTCTCCCTCTCTCTCCTCCGCTCTCTTTCACTCTCTAAACACCACTCCACCACCGCCTTCCTCCTCTGCCCCAACTCCCTCCACGTCCCCGTCCTCTACTTCTCGCTCCTCTCCATCGGCATAACCGTCTCCCCGGCCAATCCCCTTGCGTCGGACTCCGAAATCGCCCACCAGATCCGAATTACCCGACCCGCAATCGCCTTCGCCACGTCAGCCACCGTAGGAAAGCTCCCGCCTAATCTGAAAACAATAGTAATCGACTCGCCGGAGTTTCACTCGGTGCTTGAAAACGACGACGACGAAGGAAACGAAAACGACGACGTTTCGTGGTCGGAGGTGCGCCAATCCGACGTGGCGGCGATTATGTTCTCCTCCGGCACGACGGGGAGGGTGAAGGGCGTGGCACTGACCCACCGGAACCTGATCGCGATGACCGGCGGCTACCACGCGCTGCGGCTGAAGCCGGCTGAGCCGGGGCGGCCGCATCCGGTGAGCATGGTTTTTATCCCGCTGTTCCACATGTTCGGGTTTTTAATGGCGGCGAGGGCGGTGTCGATGGGGGAGACGATGGTGCTGATGGAAAGGTTCGATTTTGAGGGGGTGCTGAGGGCGGTGGAGAGGTACAGGGTGACGTACATGCCGGTGTCTCCACCGCTCGTGGTGGCGCTCATCAAGTCCGAGGTTGTCGGGAAGTACGACCTCAGCTCGCTCCAGCGGCTCGGCTGCGGCGCCGCGCCGCTCGGGAAGGAGGTGATCGAGAGGTTCCGTCAGAAGTTTCCCGGAATCGGGATTACGCAGGTGACGTGTTAGTATTGTCCGGTTCTGGTTTGGTTTTTTTTTTTTTGAAAAAAAAAAAAATAGAGGCCCGTTCACTTTTGATTTGAATTTAAAATTTAAATTTTATTATAATAAAATATTTTTAAAAATAATCATATTTAATTTTTTTATTATAGTAAAAAATTTTCACATAAAATTATATTTTAACTCAAATTATAAATTTAAATCAACGAAATAAACAGACTGAGAGTTTTTATATTTTTTTAAAAATTAAACCTCATTCATTTTATTAATTTAAATTTTTAATTTTAAATACAGTAAAAATTTTTAAAAAATGTCACATTTAATTTTTTATATATAATGAAAAGTTTTAAAAAAATATCACATCTCAATTTAAATTAAAAACTCAAAAAAAAAAATCACATCTCAACTCAAATTAAAAATTTAAACTTATAAAATGAACTTTTCGTGTTATTATTAGTCTCTTTTGTCAGCCATTGCTTTTATTTATGGCTTAAAAAAATAAAATTATTTATTATTTATTTTTATTTTCTTTTAAGAACTATTGGTACTATTTTTCAATTAAATTTTGAATAATGTGACATTTTGGTTTTTTTTTTTTTTTTGACAGTTTTGTACTTTTGTTCCCCCACACTAGAATTGATGAACACTTTCTCAGATTTGACTAATTAGTGATTAATTCATAGAATATATTTGTTCGGTGAAATTTCATTAACTCTTCATGGGAACATAACAACACTTGTGAATTGGTTAAAAGCTAAATGTTAAAAATAAATGAACACGAAAATTTATATTGGTTTGGCAAAATATTAGTGCTTACATCTAGTTGTGGATGCACTAAATCTCAAAGAGTATAGAATCTCTCAAAGTAGAAAATTGTAAGTAGAAACTAAATGATGAGTTTAACCCTTATTTATAGGTTAATTATAAGTTCTCCTATATATATATGATATCTCTTATCTCTAAATTACATTATAAGATAAGCTTTTTATTCTTTCCTTAAATAAGGTTTCCATAACTTTATCTCTATATTTAATTATTTGAATTTAAATACACGGTTGTAGATGATAATTCATATCGGATCTTCTATTTGAATTTGAATATGAAATATGAGCCATCCTGTCCTGATTTGACAAGCTTTGGGTTGATCTCGGTCTTACATCGGACTTGTCAACTTCTCTATGTAGATAGTGATATCATATAATGAAGTTATGTGGTCTTCCAAAAAAAAAAAAAAGGTCATAAAATGTGGTGTAACTAATTAGTGATAAAGTAATCACTATCTAGAGTGCAGTAGAGTTGATGCACAATCACCACAGAGTATACTGGAGTTCACACAAACAGTTTAATCATTGTTGGGTTATACTTGTTGGTTGGCATGGAATAATAATATGTTTATTTCATTATTGTTGCGTCAAAAAATTATATGTTTCCTTGCTACACATTCGGCAATAGATTGCTAAATAGGACACGTGCAACAATTATTGCCGAACTGAAGTTGTATGGCCTACAATGGCCTATACTAGTAATTGTTTAATGGACGACCTAACTTCAACTTGCTGGTTATCGGTTTACGTCTTTTTCAAATGACAATATTCTACTCTCTAAATTTTGGCAAGTTAAAGATAATACTCAACTGTCCTTGTCCAAACTCCTTTTAATAAAAAGCTTGGAAGGACCGTTAGTACTAAGCATTGCAACAAATAGAAGTAGAATCTTAGCTGCAAGTCTTATGCTGTAGGACACCCACTTTTCATATTAGGTTGTGGTGCGCATCCTAGCATTGCTATTATTATTGTGGACATTAGTTGAACATTTCACCACCGTATGGTCACGTTCCTCTGCTAATCTCCCGGACTGTGACACGTGGCACGGCAGGGATATGCATTGACGGAAACGGCAGGAGTGGGGAGCAGGATGGTGGAGGATGCAGAGACACGAAGGATTGCTTCGGTGGGTAAATTAGCTGAGAACATGGAGGCCAAGATTGTTGATCCTGCTACGGGTGAAGCGTTGCCTCCAGGTCAGAAAGGGGAGCTCTGGCTGCGAGGCCCAACAATCATGAAAGGTAGTATTTTGTTGTCCTCTTGATCTGTATTCTTCTCTTGAAATGGACATCTTGGAAGTTTCATTTTTTATTTTTTATGGCATTTCAAGGTTTGGAAACAAGAAATCCATAGAGCAGACCCCAATTAATTTGAGATTTAAGGCTTGTATTTGTTGTTATTGTTATTGTATGGCATTTCAAGGTTGGAACTTGGAAGAAGACTGGCGGTTGGTCTTCTTATACAATTTTGTAGTTCCTGCACGTGCAAATTCAAGGCTAACATCTCAAACATGTTATAAGATAATCATCCGTCCGGCATTTTCTTTAAATTTAAGGGCTAAGTAGTAGTTTTGTAATGGAACTAATCCTACTATTGGTCCTCACTAAACTTTGCAGAAAGTCTCCCGTTAAATATCTAATGGAAAATGTTAAAAGAGGGTAACATGTAATTACTAATTACTCTTTGGTGAAAAAAACAAGATTTTTGTAAAAGTATAGAGATACTAAACAGATTCTGTACATGTAATAAAGGCCACCGGTAGTACTTCTTTACTAATGGCGCTTCTTTGCATTGCAAATGCAATGGTGACATTGAAGCAGGTTATGTTGGCGATGAAAAGGCAACAGCCGAGACCTTCGACCCCGAGGGATGGCTAAAGACTGGTGATCTTTGTCTATTTGACTCCGAGGGGTTTCTCTACATTCTCGACAGATTGAAAGAATTGATCAAATACAAGGCTTATCAGGTGATTCAAAATGAGGACCCCTTTTCCCATCTTGTTCTCTGTCCATCCAATTAGTTTCTTACACGTTATGTAAACAATGATGACTGTCACATGTATGTATCTGCTTCATTTGATAATTTCCCAGAATTCCAACTATTTAATTATCTATCAACGAATTCATAAACGAAAGAACAAGACTGAAAAATTGAACAGACAATTTGCTCTTGACAAAGATGAGTCTGCAGATTTCAGTTTCGTCCTTCTAATAGTCTTTATTTCTTATGTCAAAAATAAATTATAGGTTCCACCTGCTGAGTTGGAACATTTACTTCAGTCTCACCCTCACATTGCTGATGCTGCTGTAATTCCGTAAGTAATTCATTTATGCTTTAAAATCTTCTCTATTTGTGAATCACTGATCAATGATTATTTGTGGCATTTTGGAAAATCTTAAAAGGATTCTGCTCTAAAGCTCTAGATTGTTTTTTCACTAAGCAGGTACCCCGATGAAGAAGCAGGCCAGATTCCCATGGCCTATGTTGTGAGAAGACCTGGAAGCAATATCAGTGAAGCTCAAGTTATTGATTTTGTAGCAGAAAAGGCATGTTTCTCTTCTTGCTTCTTCGATAACATTCGACATGGAGCTAGAAACAAAGCAGTAACATTTTTCGTCATAGAATCAAACCCCATCTTCCAAGAGATCATATACAATGTGGTTTTGCAGTATTGAAGTATAGCATTTTTCATTTGCATTTACACTAGACTCGAGGCATCTTTCCTTGCAGGTTTCTCCTTACAAGAAGGTAAGGCGAGTCGCGTTTATCAACTCCATTCCAAAATCTCCGGCAGGGAAGATCTTGAGGAGGGAGCTGATTAGTCATGCTTTGTCCAGTGGTAGAGCTAAGTTATGATCAATTTTTTGTTCACAAGTTAAGAAGGGCAACCTTGTTGAGAACTGCATTGCCTGCATTTGAGCATGGCCAACGTCAACTTCATCGGTCTATCGGTGTTTTAGGCAATGGCAATGCTCAGGAAGTTTTGGTTGGAAATTTACTGATTGGAATTTCAGCAAATGCTTATGGCAAGTTTCCGAAGAAGATCATGCTTGTAATACATCTATGTCATTCTTTTTGTACTCGCTATTATTCTCAAGTTAAAAATACTCCAAGGCCCTTTCTTGGTTTTCTTTTCTTCCCCTTTATGATTCATTTTCTTAATCTATTCATTTGTTTATTTTTTTCCTAGATAAGATTTGAAGCCAAGACTTCTAGGTTAGGAAATAGTAGCTTCTACTATACCTATAGCAGCATGCATTTAGTGTTGCTAAATTGCCTCAATAATGATAGGTTAAGCTATTTGAGTTTTTTATTTTTTATTTTTCAGTTATGGATGGTTCAAGTATTGGATATCTTGGTCAACTTTGGTTAATTCTGCCCAATTGTATTAGATAAATGCAATTTATTTTAGTTTTGTTTGGAATTTGACTATTATTCATCATGTTTACCAGTCAAGTCTCATCGGTTTGATACATTTTTCATTCTTTGAAAGTGGTTACCCCTTGTTGTCCTTGCTGAAAAGCTCGTTTCTTTTTTTTTTTTTTTTTTTTTTCTCCTTAAAGGGACTCATAGTTTCATTTTTGGTAGGCCTAGAACTTGGCAATTTGTCTAAACAACTAGACGGCCTAAAAGTTTAAAGTGTAAACAAGGGACAAACTTTCTTGTATTAAAAATTACACTCTTTGGTGCCTCTGAATCTTTTTTTTTTTTTTTTTTTTTTTTTTGCAAAAAGTTACTTAAATAAAAAAAAATGCTTCGAATTATTGCTATTTGAATCGGACCTGTTCTAAAAAAGTGGAGGTATTGAGTAGAGACGGGGTGAAACCTGTAGCTCAGAAGATTAGAGCACGTGATTACGAATCAGGGTGTTACGTATCTTAACATACCAAGAACTATGACATCACCCTTCATTTTGAGGTGACGGAGAAAACATTCTAGTTGTGTAATGGGATTTATCATTTTTTTCCCCACAAAGTGTCAATTCTAATTAAAATAAAAGTTTTTCTAATAAGGCTAAAAAAAAATGAATTATCGATAATTATTATTTTCAAACGTTATATTTGTACTAAAAATTTTCTACTATGCTTATTTTTTTAATCTAATTTGATTATGACCGGATTCAATAGTCTGATCCTATTAAAATAACATTTTGACTGCAGTCTTTGAGTAATGAAAAACAGATAGTTTTCAATTTACTACTCGCAATTTTCCTCTAACTCCACAATTAGCATGAAGCAAATTTCTTGATCCGATGTTTTCCAACCAATCAAGTTCACAATGATCAAAATCTACTAACTCGGTCCAGCTAGTTATTGTTTTGATAAGACGATGGTGCTTGAATTTGTGATTGGTAGTTACGGTTAATATCATTCATGACATGTTTACTTATAAGGATTGAAGAATTAGAGTAAAAAATAGTAATCAATCTTATGTATACTTGTTTTTTTTATCCTGAAATAAGAGTGAGATTGGTGGACCCCACTCAAATTTGAGATTGAGGAATAAGATAGACACTCTCATACCCTCCCTTGGGATTGAGACTTTCATTCCTAATATTAATATTAATTTACTATAATACCTTTATTTTACTTATAAATACACAAGTAAAAATAAAATTCAAAAAAATAATAAATGCAACATATATTTATTATTTTATTTACCTAATATTATAATATTAGCATAATTATTGTAACTTTAATATAATAAATATGTACTTTATTTTTTAATGAATTAATAATATATTTTATTTTTTAACACTATTTTTTATATTTTTTATATTTTATTTAAATTTATTTAAATATTTTAAATAGTTGTACAATTTATATTTATTATTTTAGTACCCAATTATTACACTAAATATTTTAATTATGATTAATTTTAATATAATAAGTATACAATATATTTTTTAAATTAAAAATATCAAATTGATTTAAATGGTAGATTAGTATTTTTACACTTTTTTATTTTGATTATGGGTGTAAGTAAACGTATGAATGAGATTTGAATGACTCCGATTCTGAATCTTATCATTAAGTAAACAGCTTATTCTGACTCTGATTTCACATTCTAAATCATACTCACTCTGAATTCTGCCCATTCTGATTCATGCTCATTCCAATTATGAGCGATTACGAGTAGATAAACATACCATTAATTCTATCCAGTGTTCCGTAATGCATCATTCATCAGGGAAACTATATGGCCCAATCAAAATTCTGCCGCCCTCACGTGTTTATACAATCGAATACAGTGCAGAATACGTTTCAGAACGTCTCTTTCCTTAGTGGCCTAATTTCAATTCTTAAGACTTTTTTTCCCCTTTCTCTCTCTCTTTTGTTTAATGATAGTTACTTACAGTTGAATGAAACTTATTTTTACACATCCTTTTTATTTCTCGTATCTCTCTCTTTTAAATACACATCTCACAGCGGTTAAAATCTGCCAACCACGTGATAACAACTGCTACTAAAAGAACTCAAGATGTAATAAATCAAAAGGCAAATAAATGCAATAGATAGGAATCAGTTTTTAGTTGACTGATTTAAGATTTTAATTTGAATTGAGATGTAATTTTATGTGAGAGTTTTTTATTATAATAAAAAGATAAATGTGACTGTTTTTAAAAATTTTTTATTATAACAAAACTTGAATTGGTAAAATAAACGAAACCTAAAAACATCGACAATTTATAGTGGTTCCACTCAAAAGTAGCCTACATCCACCGAGAATGATGCGCTGATTTCTTTGAATTTTGAATACGCACTCAATTCTTCACTAAATCTCACTCAATATGATTCAAGGTAGATACAATTTTTTTGACCTCTTTATTCCTCCCCTCCAATCTTGTTTATAGAGTTCTTGGTAAAATAACGACTTGAGGTTGTTGAAACCACGTTTTCCTTCTTTTTGGATTATCTCTATCATTCCTTGATACTCAAGGATGTGTATAATGATGGTTAAATGAGTGGTTACTCTAAATAACTCAAAAATTGTGAGATAGTAATTGAGGAGAAATATTAGTATCTTTCTTTTTAATTATTTTTTTTTCACTCTCTGTATAAATTGTTTGATACATGAATTTTACTATATAATATATTATGTTACTAGAATATGCATGTTAAATAATAAATGTAGATAGTGATAAAAAGAATAAAAAAAAAAAGGTATAGTTGCATTTTACATACTCTATTTCTAGTTGTCTTGAAACTAGTCATTGCACCTGGACTTGCTTGGAGGAGAGAGAGAGGCCCTGGGTGCAGCGGAGGACTGGTTTTCTATGTAGCTAGTAAAATAGAAAAATAGAATGATTAGAAAAAAATAGAAAAATATAACCATATTTCTCTCTTTTCAAAAAAAAAAAAAAAATGTAAAAAACATTTCACCTAAACAAAAGGATAGTTTTTTAACTATATCGTTTTTTTTTTTTTTCTCATCCAATTTAGCCCACTACACGTTAATTAAATTTTAACGCCGTTGTCGAAGAGGTACTATTAACTACTGATTAGTAAATTTTTTAGTCAAAAAGGTAAGTATATATATATATATTTTTTTAATTCTTATTTTCTTTGCTATTAAGCTGTGTTAGTTTCTTATTTTTAGTTATTAATCTGTGTCTAACTTTTAGTTCACGTTCGTAGTAGATTAGTAGTTTAATTTGTTTTAACCTTTTTTGTTTCATTTTTTTTTTCACCTTGTCGTTTCTTATTCCAAAAAAAAAAAAAAAAAACCTCCTTTGGTTTGCGTGATTGATTGTTAGGCTATATATATATATATATAACTTTTGTTGCTGTGTTCCTTCCTTTCTTTGTTATTTCACGTTCTTCATTTTTTTTTTGTTCCACCGTAGTTTTGTGTTGCTTAAAAAAAAAAAAAATCTCACACTTTTAGGATTTGTGTTTTAGAATTAATTGTGATTTGATTTTGTAATTTTTTATTTTTGGTAAATTTGGATTTTATTTTGTTTCCTCATTTTTATATTTTACTTGTTGCCTAATTTAATTTTTCCTTTTATAGTTTCATTAATTTTTTAGATTATAATTAAGATGGTAATTATTTGACTAAGTTAGATTCATAATCTAGGATTTTCATAATTCGGTAGATTTAGGCTTTTGACTTTAGGAATAGTTTCCATTAATTAGATTTCATTTCATAATTTACTCAATAAAATTTAATAATTGATTTTGAGAATAATTGTGTGGTTACGTGGAAAGTAAAATCTGAGGGAGTTCTATCTTGAAAAGTTGGTACTTAAGCGGGTCTCACCCTATCAATCTTTCTTGGAAACGTTGCTCTGTCTAGGAGACTATTCATTGAGCCAAGGGCTATTGTCTTTCCTGGGAGCATTCTCGGTGGTTACAATTCACGTTACAATACAATTATTTTCTTTTTGATTAAAAATAAAAAAAATAAAAAAAAAAAAAAAAAAAAAAAAAAATTAAAAAAAAAATAATAAAAAAGCCGCTTAGGGTGAATGCATCGATATAGAGATGAACTAGGGAGATTTGCTCAACGTCCAAATTTAGAAACCCCTAGTGAAATTCTATCCGACTCATCTTCTACGTCTCCATCTTCACACTCGTCGTTGGAATTCGCATTTCAAAATCTATTCACAATGGCACAACACGAGGAAGTTCAGCAAAGGACATTGCAAGATTACTTGCACCCGACGCGCATGGCCACCCCATCGTGCATCATGTTCCCGCCAAACACACCGCCTACGGATTTCAAGCCGGGCATGATTGCACTTCTCCCAACTTTTCACGGGTTAGAGAACGAGAACCCATATGTACACATTCGAGAGTTTGAAGAGGTGGTGGCCACCTTTCACAACCGTGTTGAGACCGCAAACACTGTCAGATTGAAGTTTTTCCCTTTCTCTCTGAAGGACAAGGCCAAAAGACCAACAATTTGAAACGACAGATCTCAAATTTCGTTTAGAAGGAAAATGAAACTCTCTATCAAGCCTGGGAGTGTTTTAAAGATCTGTTAAATCTGTGTCCCCACCATGGATATGAAAGTTGGCGTCTCGTAAGCTATTTCTACGATGGACTCACAATCCGAGAGCGCTACTTTGTTGAGATGATGTGCAATGGAGATTTTCTAAAAGGATCCTGATGAAGCTATCGAGTACCTGAACGAGTTAGCTGAGAAAGCTCATACTTGGACTGGGCCGAGTGCTACTGAGAGCACCAGTAGGTCCTGACTAGTTGGAATTTATCAATTAAGGGAAAAGGACAGCCTAAAGGCTCAAGTTGAAGCTTTGACGAAGCAAATTGAGGCCCTCGAAAGTAAAGATAATAAAGGACCCTACATGGTGGCAAGGATAGAGGCACATGAGCCTTGTTTAGTTTGTGGTGGAATGGGCCATCTAACTTAGGATTGCCACACTTTAAGTGAAATGAGAGGGGTATACGAGGAGCAGTGCAACGCTTTGGGTGTATAAGGAAAACCAAATACACCTTTCTCGAAACTTACAATCCTGGTTGGAAAAACCACCCGAACTTCAGTTGGCGAGATTCGAATTAACATGCACAATCATCTGGAGGGCAATGGAGATCAGAGCAACAATCTCAACCACTAAGGACATATTTTGCACCTCAGAATAACATGCAACCGAAAGGGAATTCTCTAGAGGATACCCTAAAAGCTTTTATGGACGCGCAAAATAAAATGAATCAAAGGGTTGATTCGATGCTCACGCAGCTAGTGGAAAAGAACAAGGAAATCAAAAGTCAGATCACAAAGCTGACAGAAGCTTTAACCGTTCAGGAGCGTGGTAGATTTCCATCACAAGCCAAGTCCAAATTTGAGGGGACAACACATGGCTCAAACTTCAAACTCTGAAGGTCAAAATATCAAGGAAGTTAACGTCCTCTCTACTCAAAGTGCTAAGAATTTAGACACACCATCGACAAGCACAACCACTTCGAGTAATGAAGAATCGACTCAGGAGAAAGAAGAGCCAACTAAAATTCCGGTAAATGTGCCTTTTCCCCAAGCTCTCCGAGCTGTTGGGAAAATGCCAGAAAATCAAAGTGAGATCCTGGAGCACTTGACACAATTGAAGATCAATCTTCCCTTACTACACGTGATCAAGCAAGTGCCGGCCTACGCCAAGGTTATCAAGGATCTGTGCACCATAAAGAGAAAGCACCACATCAAGAAGACTGCATTCTTGACGGAACAAGTGAGTGCGGTGATTGAGCAGAAAACACCGCTGAAATATAAGGATCCAGGTTGTCCTACCATTTCTTGCCAGATCGGGACACATGAATTCGGCCAAGCATTACAAGACTTAGGATCGAGTGTGAACCTCATGCCTTATTCAGTCTACTCGCAATTGGGTCTTGGAGAGATTAAGCCCACATCTGTGGTTCTGCAATTGGCCGATAGATCTATTAAAAAACCACAGGGAATAGTAGAAGACGTTTTGTTACAAATCGACAGGTTTTATTAACCTGTGGATTTTCTTGTCCTGGATACACAATCCGTGGTGAATATGGAGTCATCAATTCCCATCATTCTAGGAAGACCTTTCCTTGCTACAGCGAACGCACTTATCAATTGTAGGAATAGTCTCATGAAGACATCTTTCGGGAATATGACCCTTGAGGTGAATATTTTTCACATTCAAAAGCAACCACATGATGATGATGAGTGTCACCAAACATTTATGATCGACACACTTGTCGAGGAGGGGGTTCTGCCGCAAAGTAACTCTGAAGATCTAGAAAACCTCCTCCAAAATTCAGAATCTGAGAGTTTCGATCCTTGTGAGGTGGCTAACAGTTTTACTATTTTCAAAGAATCACAGGACAGAGGAATCAAGTTTGGGTCACCAAGTTTTCAGGAGCTCCCAGCAGAAGGAGAAAAACTGAAATCATCCACCGAGGAGGCTCCAAAAGTCAAGCTGGCCCAACCACCTGAGGGCTTAAAGCATGCATTCTTGAGAGATGAAGACACATTCCCAATCATCATATCATCTAAACTCGATCCATTGCAACAACAACGATTGATCGACATACTGAAAGAGCACAATTCTAAGATCAAGGTAAAAATGAAAGCGATTCATGACAAGCAGATCCTGAAGAAGAATTACTTTGAGCAGGTGAACCAAGTGGAAGAAATCATTCTCCACGACCCCGTTTACCAGTCCTGAGTAATTTGCTCACATCTTTTGTACCATATTTTGATTTTCTAATTTTCTTTATTTCTTTTTACATTTTTTTATGTGTGTTTTTGGAGAATCATATCAGGAAGCTCATGTTGTGCTTATAAGTGGAAAGCTTATCGTCCAGGTGTCTTCTTTCTTTATATTTCTATAATTTTTGACACTGAGGACACTGTCTGATTTTGGTTGGGGGTGGTGAGCATATTCATGCGTAAGAGTATTTTTGTCATGTTGATATTTAGGTTAAAATTTTTGTGAAGTTATCTGAGTATGATTTCAAAATGTTTGGTTTGAGTCAATTTTCGCTGTCTTGATTACTAAGAAATGACTTCCAGAGTTTCTTTTTGCACACGCTAAACCTTGTGGTAAGATGGATGTTAATGATATCAACTGAGAAAATTCCTAAGTTTAAGTGCTTTATTTTTGGTGAGTTAAGAGAGTTAAGAAAATGACTTTTGAACCTTCATTGATCTTTTGAGCTGGTAAAATCACTATTAGAACATCATTATATGGTTAGTGGTATGCTTGGTGCATATGCTTGAGGGATGGATTTTGGGTTAGATAGGAATGATCTTATGTAATAGAGCCTCATTTGTTATTTTTCAAAAAAAAAAAAAAAAGAAAAAGAGCAAGAGCAACATTTCACAGATGATGTAGTTTGGTCGTAATCACATCTGATGCTATATAGCTGTTTGTCAAAAGAACACCTTTCTACATTCACTTCATTATTGCAGGTTGTCTCTTGCCAAAAATAAAAAAAAAAACTAAAATTTAAAAAAAAAAAAAAAAAAAAGGAGTAGTTTATTTTTCTATGCATTTTTGGCTCTTTGATTGTTTCTGTAAATTTCTGTTTGACTCGAATGAAATCCCAAAAGCTAGTTTGTGGTAAGAATGGTGGAATGTTCTAGTAGTTGATTAACCTATCTTTTGAGTCAATGTTCGTTTGACTGTTTGTCCTAAATTTGACATTCCTCACACTGAGCGTTGATTGTTTCATTTCCAACTCCATGAGAGAAAACCTTTGCACTCAAATATTTTTGACACCTGTGAGATCAATGGAGTTGAGGCTTCTACTTGGTGAATTTTTCAAAGCTGCATGTGTTATGGTCAATGGTAAGAAGGTTATGGTTTGAACCACACACACACGACTTTGGAGTTATGACTGAAATAATCTTGATAGTATCTTTTGACTTTTTACTGACAGTTTGTTTGAAATACTCAGGTGACTAAGTGAGTTGAGACTTAGATTTTCTTTGTGACGTGATTTCTTTTGCGCTTGGATTGCTAGAGAGAAGCAATAAGCTGGTTGGGGGTTGTGATTGGTGCATGAAAATGCACCATAAATACTACTTTTGATTTATATAATATTAAAATATTTAAGCTTTAACTAAGCAATTTCATTATTTTTATTCATAATATTTTAATTGAAATTTGTCTAGTTTTTGCTTAATTATTTACATATGAAAGTAGTGTAAAAAGCTACGTAAAAAGAAACCATGAAAGCCATATTTTTAAGTCTTTCAGCCAAGCCACACGAGCTAGAGGGAGAGCCGCGTCAGCCGAACCGAGCCACTGCATAGTCAGCGTGGAAATTCGCGCCCGTTTCTCCCGCCATCGCGCGCCTCGCGCGTCAACAGCACGCGGTACCTCAAGGAGCACGTCCCATGCACGCGCATTCTCTAGCGCGTTTCAGCTTCTCCCGCGTGGGTCCCGCGCCTGCAGTGCCAACCTGCCTTCTTCTCCACACGTGACACCTAGTTTCCGCGGGTCCCAGCTATCTCTAACACCAGCAGACTTCCTCCACTCGGCCCACGACATGTGGCGCTTTTCTCCTCACTGCCAATCACGTTGCGACACGTGTCCCCTTGGTGTTGAATCCGAATTTCTCCATCAATATCAGAGCAAATTGGCCAGATTTCTTCCCCAAATTAAATATATGATTTCTCCTAATTTTATGTGTAATTTTATTTTGTTTCCTTTTCTTTTGTAATTTTCTAGTTTTATAATTTATTTTCTTATTTGATAGGCAACCTCTGAACACTATAAATAGAGGGGTTGGCCTAAGGTTTTAAGAAGCTTTTAATATTCAGTTTTCTGTCGTCTTGCTGTCAATCTCATATTTTTTCTCTAGAACTTGTGAGAATGTTTTGCAAGATAGGCTAGAATTTTCTTTGTGAGGTTAGAGATGAACTTCTGTTGAGTAACCCAATTCGGGGTTTTGATTCCTTGTTCTGTAAACTTCAACATCTGAATGAATTAAATCTCATCTATTTTTCTATTACTTTTTAAAATATTGTGTGCCAATTTTTATATAAGTTCAATCACGTTTTTCTTATGTAATTATGTCACACATTGTTTTGTCATTCAAATTATTTTACAAATTGTCTTTTATTGCAATATTGTCAAATTGATATATTGTCAATTTTGGATAACTTGTAATAATAATATATCCGGAGTCAACATAGAGATTTAATTTATTCAGTTCTTTTATTTTGTGAATCAAAACTAGAATTGGTGAATGAAACATTAGGGATTCTCGACACCTTACCGTTTTTATTATTGAATTTTCTCCATAAAAATCTTTTCTCCTTTTTATTATATTTGCAACAAAAATCTAAAAAACTCTCATTTTTTTTTTAATTCACTTTTCTATAATGCTCTTATTCTGTTAGTTATTCTTGTTATTTTGTTATCTCTCTGGATACGACCGCCCTTCTGTGCTACAATTGACCGCTTGTGAACATCACTTTTGGGCATTAATCAATTACCTAAACGACAATTACTAAGTAAAAATATTCCCATGTTGATGTTTTACTACATATAGTTTCAATTTTTCTCCTCCTCCTATGTTGTATCTGCACTTTCCTTCATTTCCTTCTTATTCTATGTCTTACTATCTCTGTTTTGTCTTTTACTTGCAATTTGTTTGCTCATTCTCAGTCTTCATCTATCACTTTCTCTTATTACTTATTCACTTAGTTATATTTTTATAGATTTTCTATCACACACTGTTGGGTCTTTGCATTGCCATATTCTTGGTTGTTCCCTACCTTTCATTGGCTAATATTTGGTGTTTGCAGTAGCATTTACAGCATTTAAGGTAATATTTAGAACTTTTAGCGATAGACTCTAAACAATTTTCATGTACATTGAATGTGACAAAATCTCTTTGCTCTTTACGTTTTTTTTTTTACTTTTTTCCATATATATTTTTTCCTTTGTTGATGCTATTAGCAATAGAACAGGCTCAAAAAATACTTTTTCTAATTTTTACCAACTATTGACAAACCATATTCACCTCATTTTTTATATTATAAGTAAATACTTTTGAATTATTAAGTCTTTCCCCATTCTTTTTTTATCTGCATTTATATACACATGCATTTAGTTAACATATCTTATTTTCAATCAATTTTTTCATGTGGCAATGATGAATATCTATAACTTTAACAAATTAAATCACACTTGATTCATACAATAACTATCACAAGTGCATCTATTTTATTCATTTAATTAATTTTATGCAGTCATTCTTTCTTTCTCTTCTTTGGTGATTCCTATTTTGCTATTCTTTTTAAAATCGTTTTAATTCTTTTTCTACCTTAGTCTTTAATCTATTAGGCTCCTCCTAAATTCTCTCTTATTGACTCTTTTCCTTTACTTACAATCACTTGTACAAACACCACTATCAACTTTGATACTTACTATCTATTTTCATTTTCCTAAATTCTTTCCCTCCCCATGTTAATATTTTTTTCCTCCTACATCAATTCATTAAATATTGTCCCATGTCCTACTATTGATAATGATATCTATCTTCTCTATTTTTTTTTGATACTTTTGTTATATAAATTATCTAGAATTTTCTTAAATTATATAACCTAATCGCTCACTTCTTCAGTGAATTTTTTACTCTATCTCTTTTTCAATTCAATCCCTTTCATCACAGCTGCACAAATACAAGTACAGATATCTGATTATTTTTTCCTTCCGCCTGTATCCAGTAACCAGTTTCTCGCTAACTTTGTCTTCTGTTCGGCACATTGTTTTTATCTTCATCAACTAAATACATATAGTCTGCCCTTTTAATATCCATAATCTCATTATATAAACCTCCATTGTTCCATCTAAAGATTACCAATTGTATATATCCACATACAAAAATATATGTATCCATAAATATATTTTAGACTAACATATTATGCATATTTATATATAAATACATCTATGAACTGCTTCTACATTAAAAACATCACCAACAATACTTTCTGCAGCATTGCATGAAAAGTAGGCAGCTGTGGTTTTTGTGCAATTGCCCTTAGTTGGTAGCCACAAAAAACGTGCAGTTGCCCTTAATAGACAACCTATAAAAACACTATAGATACATAAATTTGCTTATTCATTGCAAAAAAAATACATCTTTTTTCTCTAGTCCTTTTTTTTTTCTATTTTCTTTTTCTCTGTATTGAATATTATTCAGGTTTTTTTTTTTTTTTTGCACTGTTTTTTCCCTTTTTCCCTTATGATTTTCTTTTTTTTCTTTGTTGTTTTATTTTTATTTTTTATTTTTTATTTTTTTTGGGCTCTTTGGCCTCTTTTAATCCCACGCTATTTTTACCATTTTCTTTAATCAAAGAAAATTTTTTATTTGCACTTTTCATGCACCGACTTTCAACTATTACGTGTGACATTGTTATTGGTTGTCTTCCTCTTTATATATGCAAAATGCTTTTACTATATATTAATTTGTTGTCTAACTTCTCTCCTCTTTTCTCTTCCACACCTAACATCTCCTATTTTCTACTCCATTGTTGATAATTTATTACTTAGCTTTACCTTTGTCTATTTACTGTCCCATCGTGTTATTCTGGTGTCTTTGAGCTTTCTTCAGATAGCTAATATTGGCTAATCTAAGGCAAAGCTTACAATATTTCAAGTATTATTAGTGACTTTTGTCAAAATGCTCTTAATATTTATTGTTCATATTGAATATATTATTTTTCCTAGTTGTTAATAAATCTTAGTAATATATGGTTATCTTTTTCTGTGTTCCTTATTCGTCTTATAATAGTACATATATTAGTTTGTATTTTACTTGATATATGTTATCCTTAGCTGGTTTCAATGTATGGTAGTGATTGTTATAATCTATGTTTACTTATTTGTTGCCATATAATTTGTTCATAAATTATGATCAATATATTTGTAGCCATCTAAATCTTTATTTTAGAATATGATATTGTCTACAATTGTTGATTATAACTATATTGATATCTTCTGTCTTCTCCTTTTTACTTATTCTAACATTTTTGGCTTTTTGGCTGTTTGGTATGATCTTGACGTATTTACTACTCAGTCTTTTAAGCTGTCTTTGTTTGATCTCTGTTTCGTTGGCTCATATTCTCTGTTTAAGACAATATTCGTAACGTTACAAGTACTTTTACTAATTATTGCCCATATCTTCTGCATAACCGTTATTAATATTGAATATATTATGTATTGTTTTGTGTTGTTTACTAAAGTATTAAAAAAATTTTCTTTATGTTCTTATGATTGTCCTTTTTGTTGTGTCTTATTTCTATTTTCTATTTATTCATTTCATAATCACATATGCATATATGTGTACCCATTTTTGCTTAGCATATTTAATCCTTACTTGGCTTTGTATATGACAATGATGGTTATAATCAGATTTGGTCTCTTGACTTCTATGTAATCGGTCTAAAAATTATTGTTAAGAAATCCCCCTTACTCAAAATTTACCAAAAGGATTTAAATGTTTCTTCCTTTTTCCCTCATCATCTTCTTCTTCTTCTATAGTATGTGGCAATGATGATCATGATCAATTTTGACATGTTCAACTTCATCTAATCTGTCTAAAAATTACTGTGAACAAATCTACCTTATTTGCATTTTGATTTTCTCTTTTCTTTTGACTAAAACAATTTAAATGTTTCTCTTTTTTTTTTTTTCCGCTTTTTTTCTCCTCCTGAAAATTTAATGGCGTGACATTTCAAATGTCTATTTCCATTTGATTTAAATTTTATCTATTTCTATTTATTAAGTTCGTCCATATTATTTCTCTTATGATTTTACAAATTTGATTTCCAATACACCAATAACATCACCTCCACTATTTTGGTGCTCATTATTTTTTTCGATATACAACTCTTTATTCCTAGACGTTTGCTATTTTTGTTCTAACTATTTAAGCTAAGGTATATTCCCCTACATTATATATTTTGTTGTCTTTTTTTTTTTTTTTTTCTGCTCCCCTTTTTTAAGTCTTTTATTTTAATTCTCTTCTCTCTCTTTTTTCCTCCTCTTGCCGTGCCATTTTACAAAAGCTTTCCTCAATGTTGCCCCTATGTATTTTTATATTTTATATTTCATTCTTTCCTATGTTATTGTCCTCCATTTTTCCAGCCACTTTTATTCAAATGTGGCCTAAGCACAAATCAATTATTTGCTGCCTTGATTCTGCCTTCCTCTACCTCTTCATCTAAGTAAAATGTAGGACCATTGTCTATTCTTTACGCAGGCAAAATTTGCTGCCTACTATGCAATAAATCTTTTACCAGCTACATTACCCTTTTGATGTTGTTGTTTTCCCCTCTTTTTTTGGTTCATCTGGTAGTTTTTAGACAAATTTATACTTTAGTATGACTACCTATTCTCTATCATGACTATATTATAATTTGTGTGACAAATATAATGTCTGATTAATTTTTATGTCTTTATATAGTTGCCGTTAATTCGTAGCCATAAAATGGTCATAAAAATACAAATCAATTGATTTGTCAAACATTACTGACAATATTTAATCTAATATCTGAACCACAATTACTATATAAAAATATTACCACATTTATAACTCATCAACATTTTCCTATGGAGCCTTCTTTATTACTTATTTACTGTTGACATTAATCCCTTTTTTACTTTTACTTTTTATGAAATTGATATAATTAGATATTATCATAAAAAATCTTCTATCTGTCTAATAAGATGAATCATGGAGTTGAAGATAAGAAAATGCATATATAAACTCTTTTGTTTATTTTGTTGTTTATAAATTTAATTCATATGCTATTCTTACGTTATTCATTCCATTTGTCTATAATCATATTTTATATTGTAAAATATAAAGGTAAACATGTGTAATCAGCGTATATATTTTCATATTAATTTATATAAAATAAAAAAACTGTAGCCTAAAGATCATCAACTCTTTATATAATACAAAATTAGTGCCGGCGCAATGCGCGGGCATACAGCTAGTTAAATACAACCATTAATAAAATATAAAATTTCATATATAAATCTCCTATTATATTTTTTATTAGTGAATGACAGTTTAATACTATCAATACTTTTAAATTGCGCCTTGATCACCTCGCCTATGAGTCGTCCAATGGTGAATACTATTCATATACGTACGTCACGTGCGATACCATAATCAAGCCGCATTAATTCGTCGAAGTAATAAAAGTATCCATAAAAAAAAAAAAAAAAAAAAATCTTGGGGTGGATTTTGAAGAAACAAAAAAGAATTCCTGGGTTTGCCGGCATTCGTCATTCCATGACTCCCATGTCCAATCTTGACGTTTGATTAGAAAATTTAAATACGTGATTTAAATTATTTTTAATTTATATATTTTTTTTATAAAAAAAATATCATAATAAATCATAAATTATAATTTAAATAAAAAAATAAATTTTAATTTTCTTTTTATCTTTCTAATTTTTAATTATTAAATTTAATTAAAATCACATCAATTTAAATAAATATATAAAATAAATAATTTTTAATATATATCTAATAATTATAAAAAGGTCATAAAATTAAAATTATTTTTAATTTATATATATATATATTTATAAAAATATTATAATAAATTATAAATTATAATTTAAATCATAACATAAATTTTTTAAATTATGTGATTAAAATTATTTTTAATTTATGTATATCTTTTTTAAAAAAAATATTATAATCAATCATGAATGATTCGAATCGAAAAGCAAACTTAGTACTAAACGACCCTTATTTTTTAGGGAGTGAAACCTCTTTGTTTTTTGCTCTTTGTTTTTTCTTTTTTCTTTTTTCTTTTTGGTCATCTAGAGGACCTTTTTGTCAACCTTCTTTTTGACTATAACCTTTGCTTTGTCGTAAAATTCAGAGCTCTGAACAAACTCCTTAAAGTTAACCACTCAGAGTTTCTCTTTTCCAACCGACCAACCGACCCACTTGAGAATTTCAAGATTTTCCATCTCTCTTATTCCTTCAACACCCATAATCAAATTTCCATGCTTTAACTCAAAACAATCGAAAACTTTCAAATTACCCTCCTCACTCTTTGAACATTCTCATAGCCCAAAAAAGCGAACTTTTTCTTTTTCCCCTCTTAACTCCATGGAAGTTCAAGTACCTTTTATTCAAGCAGAGAACTCTTCTTCACCAAACCCAGAAGAAGAAGAAGAAGAACCAAAAGAAGCCCAACTCAACAAATCTCTCCACCTTCTTGAAACCTTCCTCAGAGTCTTGGGTTTCTGTCAATACTCGTTTCTGAGCTTCACGCTCTCATGGGTCTCGTTTCTTCTTCTGGGTATTTTTCTTCCGCTTCTAATCATAGAGATCTCATACTGTTCTTCTGACTGTGTGAAGTACCAGATCAAAATCTTTGAGCTTGAAATTCTGGTTTCCCAGTCTCTTGGAGCCGCCATTTCTCTGCTTTGCGTTTCTCACAATCTTCGAAAGTATGGGGTTCGGAGGTTCTTGTTTGTGGATAAGTGTCATGGTCACATGACCCAGTTTCGTGAAGAGTATACAAAGAAGATCAGAGTAACTTATATACAAAAACCCACTGTGTTTTATGTATATATTTTGTGTGTTTTCTTTTTTGGCTAATGGGTATTTATCTATCTCTATTATTGGATGTTGTATTAAAAATTATGTCTTGTTACTTAGGAAGGAATAATTATTTTATTTTTTATTTTAGGAAGCAATAACTTATATTTAAGGTATAAGGTGGAATATTGACAATAGTACATATAAAACTAGAAACTCCACCCCCTTTTTGTGATAAACAGACAATGAGTTTGCTAAAGGACCTTTTTCTATGAGTTTGCTAATTGTATATTATTGAATCAACCCAAGGCAAATAGGACGTCCTGTCTTAGATTTTTACTTCTTATTTGCTTGATAATTGTGGCTTATACAAGTAAATCAGCTCAAAACTGTACATAAAAAATGGACAAAGGATTTCGTATCAGGCACATTTATTTTTCCATTTCTACTCAGTTTATCTTCACATAAATTGTAAATTTTTATTAAAAAAATCTTATTTCTTCAGGGCTTCTTCCGGTTATTGTTGGTGTGCGTTTTACCTTGCTTCCTTTTGAAGGCTGCCCGTGAAGTCTTTAGGATCAGATATATTGATAAAGACTCTTGGTGGCAATCTGCTGCCATAATATTTGGTTTGCTCTTCTCTTGGACCTTTTCCAGTATAATCTTCCTGTCAGGCAGTTGTTTGTTCAATTTGGTCTGCAACTTGCAAATCATACACTTTGAGAATTACGGGAAGCTTTTAGAAAGGGATTTGGATGTCTCGGCATATATCGAAGAGCACGTTCGTCTAACTCATCATCTCTCCAAAATTAGCCACAGGTTCCGAATATTTCTTCTGTTAGAGTTCTTAATTGTCACAGCTAGTCAGTTTGTGGCCTTGTTGCAGACCACGGGGAATCGCGGAATCATCAACTTCATCAATGGCGGTGACTTTGCAGTAAGTTTAGCCATTTAGGAACAACCACTTCATGTGGTTTGGATGAAAGATAAACTAAAGTCGCATCGTTTTCACAATCTCGTAACTTTTCAATAAGAAAACTTTGTGTTAGTTCAACAAAGTGTAGAGATTAACAAAGGATTTGTTTCCATATCTTTATGTAATAGGTGTACCCTACCGATAATGCATGTTTCAAAACGCTAGAACATTTAGAGAAGTAACAGAACCCGATATAGATTTGATCGTTCAAAACATAGGCTTGTTCGTACGGTTTTTTTTTTTTTTTTTTTTTTTTTTGTACCTTACCGTAGAATTCTCAGTTATGAAGTCGTGTTGGAAACGTCATTACCTCATGACTGTAAACTGGGCATTTCAACCAGAATTCTGCTTTGTAAAGCAGAATTCTGGGCATTTCAACCATGATCTTGCTTTGTGAAACATGATGTACCTAGTAAGCTCTGCTCTGTGTTCTAGCTTTTATCTTCTTACATTTTGCTCTTTGCTTTGTGGTTCTCTCTCTAAGAACTTTGTTAAACCCTTCGAAGTATAACCTGATCATCACTATGGGCATTTGGGCAGGTCGCCTCTATCGTCGAGCTTGTTGGGATCATCATTTGCCTGCATGCGGCCGCCAAGATTTCACATCGAGCGCAAGCTCTTGCGTCGGTTACCAGCAGATGGCATGCTTTGGTTACATGCAATTCCAGCAACCTTTCTCAATCAAACAATGGTGGAAATATGGAGGCTTCTTTTACATCAGGATCTGGATCGATGCCCATAAACTACTCAGAAAGTGATTTGGAGGCTGTTGACTTTGTGCCGGTTCCTGAAAACACTCAATTGGCTTCCTATATGTCCATGTACCACAAAAGACAAGCTTTTGGTATTGTCCACTCCATAATTTTCTATTGCCTTGAATTTTCTACGAAACTATTAAGTTGAATTTAATCAAGTTTACTTGTTTCTCTGCAGTAACTTATACGCAGTCCCATCGTGGCGGAGCTACTATATTTGGATGGACGGTCGATCGCGCACTCATCAGTACTATCTTCTTTGTCGAACTATCGCTGGTTCTATTTGTGCTAGGGAAGACCATAACTTTCAGTTTCACTAGCAGCACCAAATGACAAGTTCGTGATCCTGGCAAGTCGTTTGCCTATAATTATACTGTTAAAGGACCAGCATGACTCAGTGTAACAAGGCCTTAGTTGGATTTTACTTTATTTGCATATCGCAAAAATATACATTTTAGCATATTTTTGCGGCTGAAACAAGATGACAGACAGAACTCCATTTGACGCAGCAGTAGCCGCTGCTACTTTTTTAGTATGTTTAAGAACCGATAAAATAGGTTGAAGTAGCAGAATTATATTTTCTTTAGCTATCTCTTAGTAAGGTGTAATGTTTACATTCATGGGCTGGTGTTTTTCAGAGCGAAAAAGGATTATAGTAGGTTTTATTATGTTATATAATTATATCATATAAGTTGGAAAATGAATATTCAAAGTTTTTTTTTTTTAGGGGTTTAAAGATATTGTTTTGTTCTTATGTTTGAATATAAATTCAAAAATTTTATGAAAGAAAACACAATTGAAAAGGTTCTGAGTTGTAGTTCAAATTTACGAAACAAACGATACAAAAGAGTTTTGATTTCGAGTTTAACGTACATTCTTCAAATTTAGCGATCCCGACAAGGATTTGGTGTCTTTTGTTGGAAAGAACAGAGGTGGTCCAAGTGCTAACCCGCCGAGAAGCAAGTCGGGTTCATTTCACCGGCATTTGGTTTCATGTTCGTGACATCCCTTTAGATTGCTTCAACGAGGCAAATGCAATATTGGCGCAAAAGCTGGTGAAGTGCTTCAGGTATTTCTATTCAAAAGGAACGCTCACCCATGGTGCAGAGATAAATATGAGAAAACTGCTTGTAGTGGGTTTTTACTAGAGGTGTCAAAAGGACTGTATCGGGCCAGCACAACCTTTCTAACACTAGGCCCGCCACGAGCCTGGGCCAGGTCTGAGGGAAGACCCTCAGGCCCAGGCCCTGGCCCAGGCCCTTATCCATAAGTGTCAACGTAGGGCCTGGATCCAGGCCCTTCATGGGTCAGCCCTGGCCCATTTCATATTTAATTCAAAAAAAAGAAAATATATTATATGCCTTAAAAAGATGTAATTTTATTAAATTGAAATAATTTGAATAAGTACATATAAATAGTTGTCTCATTATAAACCTTGCCAAGTAAAACTCGTGAGTAGATCGAGACAAAACTTTAGTGAAGGAAAAAAGAGTACAATATACAAGGATAAGTAAATTACCCTGCAACTGAATTGCTTTCAAAAGATTTTGTTATGTCTAAGTTTGGAAAACAGTTTAAAAGTGAATGTTGTTTTTGTCTTCTGGTATCTTCTCAATCTTTAATGCACATTAGCCCCTCCAAGATATCCGGGTACATTCTGCTACTATTGTCGTCAAGAATTCAATTGCTTGCACTAAATGCTTGCTCTGATGCTACCGTCGACACTAGAGTTGTCAGAATGTCACATGCTATCATGACTAGTGTTGAAAAACGATATGTCTTGCTCTTCCACCACTGTAAGATGTCCAGTTTGTGTCATCAATTACAAAATTTAATTCAAAATGTTTGACTAATTCTGAAAACGCTCCATGTGTTATGACGATCCCGATGCTTTCTCCTTCATCTTTAAGAAGCTCCAAAATTAACCTTTAGGTCCCGAACTGCTACTTGATGTCGAAGTTGCATGTTCTTGTTGTCTTGTTTTGTATTTTTTTTTTCATACAATGCAAACAAGTGTTCTAACATTTTCCTAACATCGTCAATGGTTAGTTCCGCATCAATAGATAAATTATCTGTTGTAGCAGACAACAAACATTCGGTCCCATCTAATCCACATCTAGGACTTAAAATTATTGCTAATGCATATAAAATATGACAACCGGCCCAATAACTTTTAAATTTAGCTTTCATTTCATAAACTATGGGTGCAAAAAGATCAGTATCCTTATAATAAGTAAATGTTTCTGAAATATTAAATAATTGATGCAAAGCTAAATGTGCAGTAGGATAATACACACCAGAAAGTAATTCGGTAGCGTTGTAGAATACTTCTAAAAATTTTAAAAAGTACTTACCAATCTTCCAATCTGCATCATAAATAAAATGCTTACCATGCTTACTGTTCACATATGTAGTGATGATCTGTTGATACAAAATTGCAGTTTTTAACATTAAGTAGATAGGTGGAGTTCCACCTATGTCTCACATTTGTTGGAAACTTTCTTGGCCACATCTGGCTATTCCTGCAATATTGTCAAAATTCTTGGAGCCGAGCTCCAAAACTAGATATGAAAGATAACGCTTCTCTAATTTTTGTAAACCTTGTGATGCGAGTGAAAATGTTTGTTGGCGGGAGTTCACACTATTACCTTAGTGTAATGGTAGACATGCTTTCTAATGCCAATCAAGATGGCCAGTACCCTCACCTTTTTTGTTAGATAAGTGTTTTTTATAATATTTACATACTTCACAAATTTCAACTTTACTTGTTTTTGGATTAAGTCATAGCTCCTCGGTGAAAAGTTGCCATGCAGGAGCAGTGTGCGGTTTTTTTTCCTAGCAGGTTCTCCAACATCCTTATTGTGCACCGATTGATTATCAACCGGAACATTATTTGCATAAGTGGGGTTGGAGTTGTGCATCAAAATTTCATCATTGAAAAATAGTTGATCTCCAAAATCAGGGATTTCAAGAAAATTTCCTTCCGCCATTTTCTGTAAGAAGAAGAAGAAAAACATAAATTAATGTTGACAAAAGGGTTCATAAACAATAAACAATGTAAATAAACATTAAATAGAAACAAAATATTATACAAAAAATAATGAGAACAGTACTTTTAGTACCTTTATTTTTAGGGGATGTAGCGAAATTCGATTGAAAATTGTAAATGAAATAGATAAGAGAAAGTTAGTAATCGAGAGAGAAAATTAAGAATTAGAGAGAGAGAGTATGAGAGATAGAGTTATGAGAGTGCGGAGAGTTGAGAGTTGAAAGAGATGTATAAGAGTGAAGAATGTTGTGAGTGAGGTAGGGTATTTATAGGAGTTTTGGGGTGAAATTTTCTATTTGTTACCGTTGGACACGTCACGGGCCGGGCCGGGCCGGACTAGCCGTTTCAGACCATTAGGCCCGAGATGTGCCGGGCCGTGTACCGGGCCGCTTGTAACCGTTAGGCATGCGGCGGGCCTATGTCGGGCAGTGCTAGGACCGCGGGCTGAGAAATTGAAGCCCAACCCTAGTCCATGTAATGTGTCGGGCCGGGCCAGCCCGTAAGAGTACAGGGTCGAGATGTATCGAACCCGGCACTGTAGAGGCTAGTATGGACGGCCCGGTCCAATTGACAACTCTAATTTGTATGAGAACTTCTTTAAACTGTGTTATCCATTTAATAGAGCTTAAATGTATCAAAATGTATTGAACCATATTTTCAAAAGAGCTCAAATAAGTTAAAAGTGTCCGTTTATTTCATAAATTTAAACAAAAATTTAAATTTTATGAGAGAAAATATTATAATAAAAAAGTCTTAAACAGTAGTTTGAACTTATAAAATAAACAATGGCTAAGTCTCTAATACAGGTTCTAAAGTTTATTCAAAATAGCTTTTTTTAGAAGCCACATTTTGTAGTTCATAGTGAAAGCTGTTTTGAGAAACAAAAACACTTCTCACAGAGCAAGTACATACAAAAACACGGCTTATGGTCTATGGAACAAAGAAGCCAAAAGCAGATTCCAAAGCTCTGCCGAACAGGCCCGATGCAGAGCCAACTCGATTGTTATGGTTTTGAGGGTGATGGAGGTAGAGCTGTCTTATCTTCCAGCACTTCGACAAGACCATTGTCGGGTTTCGGCTTCAGCATTTGTAATCGCCCGGAGGTATCTCAACATTTGATCAGATTTTCAATCTCTCAAAGCCGCTGCTTGTGCTGTCCCACATTTCCCGTAATATCAATTATGCAGCTCACAAGTCAACCTTGCTCATTATATATATATATATATATATATATATATATATATATATATAAAGAGGGGTGTCAACCTCGCTCGTTGGCCTGTGGCTACTGGATATAATGATAGTATTGACGTTCTGGTAGATGATGCTCAACAGCAATGCTTTGTATAATTTGGGAGTCAGTTTTGTTTTATTTTTACTTTCCAGCATGTTTAAATGGATGTAGCTTCTCTTGTGCTCCAAAAACACAAAAACAACGCAAAAAACTACCGAGGCGAAGCTCTGCCAACTCCATGATTTGTATTTGGAAAAAGGTATGGAACCAAAAAACAGAACAAACATCAAATGTTACCAGATATGAAACATCTTGCACAGAGTGTGTACAAACTCCAACGCAATTTCCCGAGAGAGGAAATGGGAAAAAACAGAGATTACATCATATTACTCAACTATTGTTAAACTTACATATCCCACCCAGGCCACATTTCCTTCATGAATTTTCTGCCGGGTCATTTAGCCTGTTTACTTGCATATCATCATCACCAGCACCACCCTAACCATTTATCTTACACTTTTGGAGTGAAAATCGTAATGTGATACCTTCAGTAGGTAAGGCTATAGTTTCTGCAAAATCACATTTGATGTGTAACGCACCAGTCATTGCACCGTAGCCACAGAAGCTGGCAAGCTTGGACTAGGGTCAACGGACAAGTGTCGCCATAAAAAAAGAGAAGACAGTCTGGAACTCAAATCAGACAGTACACTAACTCCAGCATTATACTTCCGGTTAGGAATATAAGTTGCCGAGAAGTGGAAAGGTGAGATCTTACCACTTAATTTGCTTGCCAAGTCTAATCTGTAGTAAAAGCTACCTCTGTTCCCACAGCAAAAGCTGCAAGACTTCCTTGCATGAGAATTTACATTTGACGGATGCTAATCAAAAAATAAAAATAAAAATAAAAGAGAGAACTGGATAAACAATAATGATGGAGAGAATCGGAGAAGGGGACACGTGCAGAGAGATGGATAATATAGTTAGGAGTACTTAGCAAAAGACCCGAGACAGCTAGCACCAGCGCCGGCCTTCTAATTTCTAAGTAAATATTAGGCATAATGAGTTTGCAGAAAGGAGAAACACTTAAAAGATCAAGAAAACATGAGTGATCCCTGCAGTCATGTATACGAGAACTTAATAGCCGAAACAACACTTTCATAGGCGCAAATGACAATGTGATAATTAGCCTAAACAAAATCAATAACACTTTCATAGGCACAAATGACGATGTGATAATTTTGCACGAAAAATGAAACACGGAAGCCCTTAAAATGGTCTACATTATGATTATGAACCTTGAGATATTAACCAATTATATCAAAATTCAAAACCCGCTCTCTTCAATAATCATTAACCCCAAATGCTACAGTAGGACAAATACTTTGGTTCATTTCAAAACAATTATGTTAATCATGGCACATACATTGGCATAGAAGAAAGTGTATCCAACTCCAACGAAATCATCCCAGCGTTATAAATAGCAGCTAGTAAGGTACATCCAAAAATAGGGGTGGGAAATTATTAGATCTCCATTCAAAATAAATAAAAAAAAAAAAAAGGGCAAAAGACACGTCTTTCACAATGAATACCTTGCAGTGGTAACATTTTTGCATCATTTGTGCGTGAAGACGATAACATACTCCTCCCTTTTAAGGCCAGCAATCACTTGCAAAGAAAGCATAAATATGCAAACAGAAAAGACGAGAAAAAAGCATGAATATATGGTTAAAAGAAATTCCATTTATCTTCAGATACAGTTTCATCTTCGCATACAACTTAAAAGGCCATATCAAGACTTTCTTTGTATTAAAGTCATTACCCCACACCTTCATTAATGGCAATTGCTACCATTGTGTGCTGGCACCCCTTCACCAACTTGCTCCCCCATCGACAAGCAGCATCTCTTCTTCTAACCCTGTTCCTATAGATCTAGAGTCCTTGTCGTTCTTTACGAATGATTAATAATCAGTTCGAGGAATTGAAAAAAAAGATATTTTTGTCAAAGCCAAGATTAGATCTGCAAATGTTTCCCACGCTGCCGGCTGCTGAGATACCTGTTTTGACTCTGTACGGCAGGAAGAGGCCTGAAATCAGATCTGGGGAGAGGAGCCTCAAGAAACCACTTGTGATTAAGAGCATCCTCTGCTGTGATTCGCTGCAAAGACAAAGAAGGATACATAAATTTCACGGCCACAAAACCTGAGATCTAAAAACTTCTAAAAGCTTTTAACTGGTAAAATTACCTTCTCAGGGTCGTAGGTTAGAAGTTTGCTCAACAAGTCAAATCCCAAATCAGAAAGAACTGGAGAACCTATGAAAGATTTTGCTGGAAATTTCTTGCGCAATAGATTGTAGCTGAAACAGAATCAATAATCACACCACGTTCACTAAGTGGAAAACGAGTGATTATACTGAAGTAAACAAAAAAAAAAAAAAAACAAACAAACAAACAAATGAAATTTGTAAAGCCGATTAAATATAAAGAATACTCACGGTTGCTTAACAAAATTGGCTCTGGACCCCGGCAACGTAGATAATCCAGGCCAAATTCTTTCATTTGGCGTGCCAAGAGTCCTGAAAATCTGCAAAGATTCCAAAGATACAAATTAATGAACGCCACTAGAACATCAAAAGCCAATAGAGAAATATCAAGTAAAACTCAAACCTTATCAAGCTGCTCGACTTCAGTTTTCCCTCTGAATAGTGGTTCCTTAGCTACCCATTCAGCCATTATACATCCCACTGACCACATATCAATAGCAGTAGAGTATTCCTTTGTACCCAAAAGAATTTCAGGGGCCCTGACAAGCAAACCACACAACTACTTGATGTTGCAAACGATAATTGATAACATAAAATATGTTGTTTTCACTGATTTTATAGAGAAGAATAACAAACATCAACTTATGCACACATGCAAACAGATATTAGCACTCAATACTTAAAATATAAAGAAAAACGAGTCAGGTTGATATAAAAAAAGGAAATAGCTAGCAGCTCACCTATACCACAAAGTAACCACCAATGGGGTATACGGCTTCAGAGGACTTCCATACTGACGTGACAACCCAAAGTCGCATATTTTCAACTCACCGTCCTCGTTCAGAAGAAGATTTGATGTCTTGAGATCTCTGTGAAGCACCCAATTTTCGTGAAGATACTTCACACCCTCTAAAAGTTGTAGCATCAACCACTTAACTTCGCTTATGCTAAACGGCTCTTTCATCTTCTCCATTAGACACTTGAGGTCATATTCCATGTACTCCATAACCATAAAAACACCGTTATCGTCATCCATAACAACCTCCTTAACATTTACGATTGAAGGGTGACTAAATGACGAAAGAATGTTTATTTCCCTCAAAGACGACAAAGGAAAACCACAATCATCCTTATTTACATCCATCTTCACCTTTTTAAGTGCAACAATTTCCCCACTTTTCTTATCCCTTGCTTTATATACAACACCGTAGGTCCCTTCATTTATTTTGTTGAGTTTCTCATACTCAAACACGCTTCTGCAACTCTGTAGCATGTTAACACGTCCATGGCTAGACACTGTAGGCACTTCCGTTTGAAGATCCTCCCCATCATCCTCGAACTTACTTCGAGCATCCCCATTGCCATCACTATCCACAAAATCATCAAACAACTCTTTTTCAGAATATTTATCTCCACTTCCAGATCCAGAATAGCAACCTTCCTCATCAGAGCAAGATGTACTTGCACTATCACCTATTGAGCCCTCTCTTCCAATCTCCCCGCTTTCAGGACTTGACATCCCCATGTAAGGCGAGCATTCACGATCAGACATATGTTGAGGAGAATCCTCTTCAGATGCCCATCTTGACATTGAAATGTTCCGAACCTGAAAAACCTCTTCCTCTTCCATTTGATCTTGCGTTTGGTGAACATCCTCACGTTTCTGGGAAAGCAATTCAGGAGGCAAATCGGCAGGTGATTTCTTGGGTCGAGAAAGTTCCACCAACTCATCATCCACTACAACCACAACCTTTGAAAGCTCCACCCTTTGAAACTGATTGTCCGACTCAGAGACTGGGCACTTTGAAATATCTCCATTCCAAACACCATCCAATACTTGATGGGAAGGAGACAAAGGAGTAACTCGTACAACTCTTTTTCTGGATGATATTGTCACATCCTTCTCTTCTTTCTCCCATATGATCGGAGAGAATTTTCTCTTCTTCTCAGGAGGTAACTGAACAACATCTTCAAGCTTCGAGGCTTCACCATCCGATAGCCGCTCTTCAGTTCTACGATAAAACCCATATGGTCTAGAACCTGAATCATTCTTATGCTTAACGCCATGACGACGAAAGCTACTCACGTTCACAACCCGTGAACCGCTTTCTCCGAAATCAAATTCTTTTCTCGAGAAACGAGAATCCCTTCTCCTCAAAACTTCGACTCCCCCTGCCGCCATAATGATCGAAAAACCACAGCGCTTTTCAATCAACAACAAAATTCTCAAGATGAAAAGAAAAAAGAAAACCAAATGAAAACCACCCAAACAGAATCTCGAAACCCTAATCCCCAAATTCGAAGATCAATTTTTTTCTCTCTATCAAATTTTACTTCCGGAAACAGGAATTCAATATTTTTTTTTCTTGAATCTCCAATCAAATCACACAAAACATAAGTAATACGGAACAAAAGATTCAATCGCAAAACGAAAGTGAGAAAAATACAGATCAATCAGAGAAAAGAAACCAATAGCGAAGACGAGCCCTAGACCTCGATTCCTTGTTTCCTCGCAAAAAAATCAGAAATAACGAAAGGCCTTACCGGCTAGAGAGAGAAAGAGGAGGAGAGAGAGAGAGAGAGAGACGCTGCGATGAAAACCACACACAACTCTGAAAGAAACAATCGGAAAGACAAAGCTTCAAGTTTCCCCCTTTGGTTCTTTCTTTACGCGTTTTAGCAGATTTGGCAGAACATACAGATCTCTTTAAGGCGGTCAATTAGGGTTTACTTTATTGTCGGCCCTATGTAAGTTGCGATTTTGCGTATTTACCCCATGTTTTTCAATTTATTTCTGTTTTACCAATTAATGGGCTGAATTCTCAGTTAGGCCGAACCCCAAGTCAACTCATATTTGGGCCAACTAGCCCAACTATGCATGTGTATTGGACTTGTCGAAATCCAATTGCATAAGTCCAATTGCATTTCGGAAAACAGAAAAAATGCTATATTGTTTTAACCTTTTTTTTTTTTAACCATGAATTCAAATTTAGAAACATTTTCAAAATATTTAGGACTCAAATTATATTTTTATAGTATTTTCTTTCATAAAAATTTAAATTTAACTTTTTAGTTATAATATTTTTCTTTTACGTACACAATTTAAGTCATGATTTAAGTTGTGCAAATAAATATACTCCTAATTTTACAAAAATTACATAACAATCATAATGATATTAGAATTGTACTAAGATAATTATATAATTATTTTAATGATATTAAATTTTGTTATTTTTATAATATTTCAAAAATTTTGCTATATTTCAATTTACTATTTAAAATTTGATATATGTGTAAACATCCTCTTTTCTATGTGAACCTCGTATTTCTGAAATGATTAAAATAAATACATTTTTATAGTCAAATATTTATTTATTATTTAACATATAATAGCTCAGTATAACATACGAGAAACTTTCTGCAACTATTTTTTTTTTCTTTTTTTTTTTTTGCTAATCAAGAAAAACTTTCTGCATGCTATGTACTAAATAGAATCTCAACACCAGGGAAAGAAAAGACCTTCGAGACTCAGACATAGTTGAAATTACGTTTAAATTCAAATGATATTGTTGACATACATGTTTGCATAAATTTAAATGATATTACATTTACCAATAAAAAATCACAACTCACATTTTGTTGAAAAATTGGCTTGTTAAGCCATATTAAAGGCCCATTTTGAGGCCCATTTTAAAAAGGGGCCTAATTGGATTTCGGGACAGGTCTCGATGGATTTGCGTTCTTTATCATGAGGAGATTGAAATTGATTATTCATACACTCAAAATGAATATTGGATAAATGAGAAATTGATGTTCTAAGTATGTGATTTGGAATAGTTAAGGTAGTTGAAAATTGTAAAAATCTCACATTGGCTAGGAATGAAGCCTTTGTGGTGTTTATAAGTGATTGCACTTTGAAGCCTAAGTAAGCATGTATACCAAAGATGCACTCTCACGCACGAGGTGGGGTGCGAATCACAGTCCCAATGGATTAGGAGCCCAATGTGTGCGCTCGCGACCTGCAGACACGAATGCCAGACCGAAAAACCCACTCCATCCGGGCTTTGTTTTGCAATTTTGTGCAGGGTGCGAAAACTGCAACATTATTGCTTGGTTTATGGACATTTAACCTTCGAATTTGGACGTACCTTGGAGCAGGTTCATTAGGGGCCCAATGTGTGTGTCCGTAACCTGTGAACACGAATGTCAGACCGAGAAACCCGCTCCGTGCGGGCTTTGCTTTGCAATTTTGTGTAGGGTGCAAAAACTGTAGCATTATTGCTTGGTTTATGGACATTTAACCACCGAATGTGGACGTACCTTGGAGCAGGTTTATTAGGTGATGTAACCTATGTTTTAATCTATTGGTTACTAAATCAAATTCGGATGCGGAAATGTGGGGAAGGCGGATCAAGTATAACAAAAATTTTCACAAAACTTTTGAGATACTCTATAGATTATATTAATTTATGCACGAATAAATTAATCATATTAATTTATTTATTAAGAACTCAATTAGGAAAAATACCTGGAGGCTGATTAGGAAGATAATTTGAGTTCTTTAATCTCGAGCAATCCTTGCTCCACGGCCTTGTGTTTAGAAAACCAAAGTCTTCTACGTCAATTCCTTGAATCTACGTAGACGTGTGTGTGGGCACACTTGAGACAAAAAATAGGTTGGAATAAACACTCGAATTTCCACAAACACCAACGCATGCAAGAGTTTAATTTTTGGGAGAAAAATTTTCCTTCTCACTCTACTAGGGAATTTCGGCCACCCTCAAAAAATTAGGTCAAAAATTATCTCACACAATTTTCTATTATTCTCTTATTTATAGAGTAGAAGTCAAACTTCTAGAATGAATCAAATTTATATCTCCAAGATAAAGCTTGTTAATTATTTCCTATTTAAATTTTGGAACAAAATCTCCTTTTCCTTATCCTTAATGTTGCCGGCCAACCTAGGTGATCTTATCCCTGTGATAGGCGCCAAATACAAATAAGGAAGGAAGAGAAAATCATCATTTATCCTAAAATCCAATTTTAATTTAAATTCAAATTCTAATTTAAGTCAAACTTAAATCAATTTGAATTCTAAATTGAACAACTTATCAAATAAGTTTAAAACGATAAATTTAAATTATATTTACAAGTCAAATTCAAATTTAAATAATCACATTATTTAAATAATAATTAATTCTTAATTAATTATTTTTGAGTATTTAAATTTTTTTTTTTTAGAATTCCGTAATTCTAAAAAATCTCATTTTGCCCTTTGTGTCTTGCAAAATTACAAAGACGACACGGGGACTAATGGACCTATAATTCTGAGCTCTAATAAAATTAATAATTAATTAAACCCTTTAATTAATTAATTAATTCTATTAATTCTAATAGTTACTCCACTATAAACTTGGAATTGCACTCTCGAAATTATAGATATAAATTACTTCTAAACTGTGAAGTGTCCATTTGATATAGTCATTGCATATAGATCAATCCTCTATAAATAATTCATAATTAGAGCTAGGTAGAATTCGTTAACATTTCTAATTATATCTTCATCCTTGAATACCATTGATTTTCTAATGGATAGTGATTCATAAAACACATTCATGAACTAGAGCGCTCTTACTAATCCAAGTACCAAATCAACACTCAAGAGAATTATTTATCTACATCTTTCTCAAGAATGAATGGATTCCATCTCATATAATAACATTTCCAGTTACCTACTTCATCATGTCTTCAAAATACAAGGAATAGGATTCAGGGTCTCAGAATCCGTACCGAACAAATCAAAATACACAAATCCATAAATAGGAGTTTGCTAAGAACTTAAGATTACAACCATTCTATATATGACCATCAGTAGACTCAATTAGAATTTATATACTTAACGAAAATTATTAGAAATTCATATTGTCTGTTTGTCCATGTTCCACATAATCTCATTATGAGTAATACACTCATTCAATATCACACATATTAACAGTGCAGATAACACTGTTTCATTCTAAATGAGAATGACATGTTTTAGTAATGTTCTAATTAAAGATTATGAACTTTAATTAGATTTATTACGAACATTACATTTTGATTATTATCCTTAAACATTATCCTCTTGTATACATCACGTATATACAATGTTTAAGACTACATAAATAATCACATAATTTTCATTTGATATTCATAAAATATTCATAAATATATGCACATAAAATGATGAATAAACTCTTTTAATAATAAATATCTTATTACATCTCATGCTTCTTGGACACCATTTCCAACATATTCTCCATTAATCAGAGAATAAATCTAGATTTATACGCCATAATGTGTGTAACACCCTGATTTTAGAGCCTATATAAAGGCCATACTCCACATGAACAACACACATTTTTGAGAATTCTCTTCCCCTCTCTCTCGGTTCCTCATTTGCTTTTCGAGTTTTGTGCGTTTTCCTTTTTGTAGTTTGGTTTTGGTGATAGATGGAAGATCCGAGTTTTAGTTTATCGGACAGTCCTGATAGTGCTTCGAGCTACCGTCATTGTCGTTCTTTCCTGGGAAACGGATGTCTAATGTAACCTCAAGCACTCACCGGAAGAGACGAATCTGTTTTAAGGAAAGCGTGGTTCATGTGCCACAACATCCTTGCCAATACATTTTCCAAGTTTGGCAGAAAGGTTGAATTTGTGTAGTTACAAGTCAAATATTTTGTTCTTGTAAAAAGTTGTTATATATGTTGTTCTTCTTTGTATTATCCATATTATTGCTAACAATCTTAAAACAAAATTGATACAAAGGAGGACTTTGCGGGAGGAAAGGAAAAAAAAAAGTTTTTTGTTGTAGGAAATTTTTGCCAATTTCCTTACTAACTTGGAAATTTCATTTTTCTAATATAAATGGCTGATAACATGAACATAGTTGTTCCGTCACCTATGGGACAAACGTCTGTCTCAGTCCCGATCCCTGCTTTGACCTCGACACAGCCTTCGTCAGTCTCAGTTCCCGTGAACCACAATGAAAAGCCTGATAAATTCAGTGGGCTGAATTTTAAGACTTGGCAACAAAAAATGTTGTTTTATCTACAACGTTGAATCTTGCGATATTCTTAAAAGAGGATCCTCCTACTGTTAGAGAGGATGAAATGGATGCTCAAGCATTCCATGCGATTGATGCATGAACCATTCTAACTTCTTGTGTTGGAACTATATGCTGAACGGCTTGACTGATGGGCTTTACAACATGCATAGCTTAAAGAAAACAACAAATGAATTATGGGAATCTTTGGACCAGAAATAGAAGTTTAAGGACGTGGGTGCTAAGAAGTTCTTAGTAGGCCAATTCCTGAATTACAAGATGGTGGACTCGAAGACTGTTATTAGTCAAGTTTAAGAGCTCTAATTGATCATTCACGAGATACATGCTGAGGGAATGTCTATTAGTGAATCCTTTCAGGTAGTTGTGTTGGTTGATAAGCTACCCCCATCCTAAAAGGAGTTCAAAAGCTATCTGATGCATAAGAGGAAAGAAATGACTGTTGAGCAATTGGTTATCAGGCTTCGTATTAAAGAAGACAATAGGCAGACTGAAAAGAAGTTCTCCAATGCAATCGCAAACTATGCTAAGACTAATGTAGTGGAGCATGATAGCTCCAAAAAGAAAGGAAAGCCCGGATCCACGTGCCTCGACATCCTTGCCAATACGTTTTCCAAGTTTGGTAGAAAGGTTGAATTTGTGTAGTTACAAATCAATTATTTTGTTCTTGCAAAAAGTTGTTATATATATTGTTCTTGTTTGTATTATCCATATTATCGCTAACACATTTCACATACGTTGTTATACAAAAATTAATATTTGAGTTGTTGCCCTTAACATTACTTTTTCATTTTAATGATTAAAACATATGAGATAAAGAAAACAACAACTTATTCTATCAATTAGGTATTTATTATACTTTTTTCTTACCCAAAATATTCTATTAACTATTAGATGATCACTCAATTGCGTTAAATTATTTTATATATTATATGTTTTTTCTAATATGATAAGAATTTGATTTAATCTTAGAGTAAAAAAGCGGATGATAGTTTTTTTTTTTTTTTTTTTTTTTTTTTTTTTTCTTCTCCATTGCAGCTTTCGTTTTGAAAATCTCTGTGTGTATCATTGCACTCCTAATCTTTTTTTTTTTTTTTTTTTTTTCACGTAAAAGTTCACGAACTTTCAATTTTGATTTTAACAAAATGTACTATGAATTTTAAAATTATATATAATTGAAGTCCAAGAACAAAGAGGTATTTCATATCGACAGCAGGCATGATTTGAATTTTAAAAAATAACGAACTTTATCGAATCGTCAATTTAATTACGTTGCTAGTTATTTAATATTATTTGGTAGTTATTGTACATCAATTACGTCTAAATTTAGAATTGTGCGTTTTACCAAAGCGATTTATTATTCAAAAAACAAATAATTTAAAATATAATGGTCGTATTTATGATCTGTCAAAAGGCTTTAGATGTTCTATTAATTGTATATCTCTTGTTTCTGCTTATTCAAATAAAACAAAAAAAAAGGGATCCCCTGAATGACTTTTCAATTTTAGAATCGATCTGATTTTATTCATTCTCTCAAAACGCAAATCTAACCCTTAATATATTCATTTGTTATAGGTTTTAATATTTTGTGTAAAAAAATAAAATAAAATTCTGATAATATTCAATTACTAGAGTATCATTTTACATTTTTGCGTGAGAATCACATACGTATTTTATGTTCTCTACTTGTAAATTCAATCATCATGTTCACATTTATCCTTTTTTACTCAGCTGATGAAAAGAGTAAAGTCATATTCACATCACCGATTCGAATTTAAAATTTAAATTTTATTACAGTAAAAAAATTTTAAAAATAGTGACATTTAATTTTTTTATTACAATAAAAAATTCACATAAAATCACATCTCAATTCGAATCAATAAAATAAACGGTCCTTAAAAATATATTAAAAATAAATTTTGAGATATTTTAAACGCTGTTGAGGTCAAAGTTTTTACTCATTTCTAATCATTTCGGATCAACAGCCGAAATTAACCACGAGTCATTCACAGTTTGCAGATCACATACTGTCAGAACAACTAAATCAGCGGCTCATCAGACGACGAGTTGTCAAACAGTTCACAGACACATCCCACCAGAATGATCAAAACCAGTAGCTCACCAGTCTAGTCGTCGGACAATCATACAAGCCATTTGTACAGAAGATTCCCTTTTCCACCACCATTAGATTTCCAAAGGATTGCGCACAGAACACCAAATGGGAAAGTCAAATATCAATTTAAGTTGCTCCTTAAGCAACCTTCTTTACTTGAAAAAGTCTCATCTGAAAAATCTCCAATCGAAAGTCAAACAAAAAACTAACCTAAAATCAGAATTTCAGCCATCAGGGCTTTTATTAAAAGAGGTCATACACGCCCAAGACAGGTTTCGTGCATTACAACGCATGCTCTCACACTTTTTCGGTATTTTTCTTTATCTTCTTTCTCCCGACTCTTGTTGAGAAAGTCGATTGAAATCTCATTTCACAATTATTAGTATAAGATTTAAAGATCCAACAAAAGAGATACATATCATTAAGAAGCGAATCTCTATAAAATAATCGTCTAAATATTCAAATCATAATTTAAATTATCATTCATAAATTTATTAATAAAAAATACACACATAAATTAAAAATAATTTTAAATTTATAAATTTAACGTCTAATAAAATTAATTCGACTATTTATGACATTATAAAGGCCCGTTAACTTCGCTGATTCGAGTTTTTAATTCGAGTTGAGATTTGATTTTATGTGAGAGCTTTTTACTGTAGTAAAAAAGTTAGATGTGATTGTTTGTGAGAGCTTTTTACTGTAACAAAACTCGAATTCTAAACTCGAATAAACAAAGTGAACGAGACCTAATCCTACTAAGAACGAGCACTTTCTGCCAACCTTTTCTTCCACTTGAACATCCAGTAAACACGCAACGCAAGGATAATCAAATAAAAAACGAAGAAAAAACGCAAAGGAATCCGAGATTTAACTCGGAGGAAGAAAACAGGAAAAGGAAGTGAAATACACGTGGATTTGACAGAAAAAGAAGGGCATGGAAAAACTCACGGCGTGCATGCAAAAGACAGGGGCAGAGTTGCGTACGTGGTGCAATAGCATAAACGGTCTTTCAGCAACCCACAACCGAAATATAAAAAAATCCCACATCACTCGTCTAATCTTCATCCGACGATAAGACATACTTCCAAACCCCATTTTAACTGGATGTTTATTTCTGTTCTATCTTAATTTATACTTCTTTATAATTTTTTTATAAAAAATTTAAATTTTAAAAATTATTATGACCGTTTATTTTATAAATTTAAATTTTTAATTTAAATTAAAATATAATATTTTTTAAAAATTTATATTATAATAAATAAAATTAAATACAATATTTTTTAAAAAATTTTACTGTAAAAATTTAAATTGATAAAATAAACTACACTTAAAATTATTAATCCGTTTAATTTTTAAATTCACTTTTAATTCAAATTATAATTCTTAATTTATTATAATATTTTTTTATAAAAAATATATATAAATTTAAAATAATTTAAATTTATGAAGTAAACAAATAAAATTGAACCTAAATCATGAATTAAAAATAAAAAATTCATCGATCCGTACTGATTTACGACACCCCCACCATTCTTCCTTCTTAAACATCCACCTGTCCCTCCGCATGCGCCTCCCTCTCTCTCTCTCCTCTTTTTTCTCTCTCTACTTCTCCGATCTATAGAGTACAAACAGTATATAAATTTGCAGCTTTTCTTCGCCCCGTTCATTCTTTTTTTTTTTTTTTATCACTTTCTATTTATATATCAAACGCAAAATCCATTTAAATAAAGATCTTTCCACCATATGAACGATCATTTAACTTAAATCACGTTGAAATAAAAAACATGTATGAAAAATATATATGAACAAATCTAATTAAAATCACGTCAAAATAAAATCTAATCAAAATCAAAATAACGTCGAAATAAAAAAATATATCTATCTAAAATAAACAAATTAAACGGTTTATTTTAATAAAAATTAAACGGTTAAGAATAAAACCGATGCTTTGATGCTTTGGGTTTTTGGGGACTAGAAAGCTCCCCTGAATAAATCCATCGCCTTTTCCCTTTCTTTTCTAGTACTAGTCAATAAGACCGTAAAAAATCACCCTGAACTCAATAAATTTGACCGAATTAAGCTAATTTTATCTGAAAATCACGAATTTTTAATTTTTTATTTAATTTTTAATTTTAATTATGTCTAACTCGCACTGCACGGATAAAGACGCAGAGTGAAATTACATAAACTTAAAATAACCCTACCTGACCAAACATGTTCAAAATAAGTAAAATAAAATCCAACACTTTAAATTCTTACTTCCATAAATTTATAAACTTTATGCATTTAAACTATTAACTTATTTATATTTTAAATTTACAGTTTGTGTAAAAAATACTTAATATGTCATAATTGTTGAATTAAGATATTCTTTATTTATATTAGAAGTGTTTAATTTCAAAATGAGTGTTTTAATTGTTCACTTTGTATTTAAACCCCCTCTTAAAAGAAATACATATTCTATTTGATAATGATTTCTTTTATAACAAGCACAGATTAATTGATTAAAAAATAATCATATAATTCTTAAAATCACCAACCTAAATAACCTGAGTAACCCGACCCTATCTGAGATCACCTAAAAAGTTACGAGTTTGTAAATTTAAAATAGTATCGTGACTTAAAATTTTCTCAACTTATACTGATCGGATAGGCTCAATTTTTCAACTCAACCCTACTCTACCCGACAAATTTACACACCTCAATTTTCACCTAAAAAGTTACGAGTTTATAAATTTAAAATATTGTCATGACTTAAAATTTTCTCAACTTAGATTAGATAAGCTCAATTTTTCAACTCAATCCTACTCTACCCACAAATTTACACCCCTACTAGCCAGTTAACAAAGGGGGAAAAAAAAAAAGTTTCGTCCTCCATTAATGACATTTGTTTTTTGACGTTGTCCATTAATGATGTTTTTTGAAGTTATTCTTCGGCCTTTGCCAAGATTAGCATTTAGTGTTTCATATAAACATAAACCGGTCCAATTGCACTGCACCACGAAACTTGACCAAACCACTAGGAGTAATACTCATCTCACCGACCATATAATTTCAAAGCATCTTTAATAATTATAGGGAAAAAGTTTAAAAAATGTTCGTTTCTTATATTTATTTTAAATTTTTAATTTTAAATTATAATTTATACTTTTTTATTATATTTTTTCTCATAAAAAATACACATAAAATAAAAAGCATCAATACATAAAAACATAAATATCGTTTGTACAAAACAAATAAACTAAAACCAGTACAACCCGGCTCCATTTTTTTAATTATACAAGAGACACCAAGTACGTATATGTACCAAAACGTAGAAGGAAATTATTTTATAAAGGAAAAATAAAAAAAATATTACATAAAAATTCAGTACTCTCTTGATTCCCCTCCTCACCAAATGTACTTAACAATAATAACACAAGCTAGGCCAGGTCACAAAAGCGAAAGCAGGACGTGGAAGAACAGTACCAAATAAAGACGTTTCCCAAAAAAAAAAAAAAAAAACAAAAGAAATATTTACAGTTTCTTAAGCTAATAATTAGTTGTTAATCACACATTTAATCATATCCCAGTCCCTGGAGTAATTAATTTTTTTTGGTTTTAAGTTCTTAATCCTTCTTTTTTCCCGTTCTCCGGACTAGGGTTTTTTTTTTGCGCAGATTAGAAACATAAAATATTATTATTATTATTATTATTATTATTATTATTATTATCACATGTAGATGAGATCAGAGCATGGTATAACTGTAGAGGTGACAGCACTAGCGTTACCGGCCGAGGCACAGAGCGGCGTTGACGTCCAATCGCCATGCAAAGCCACCAGCGTCCATTCTCCAGACGTCACAGGGGACTGTTAGCGAGCTCTTCGTCACCTCCTTCCCATCCACGTAGCACTGCAGTCTCACCCTGCACGTGAACGCCGGGTACGTTAGCGCCACCGCCGCTGGTAATCTCTCCTTCATCACCAACCAAACCATGATATTATTGCTGTTCTGATCAGTACTAGTAGTTGTACAACTACTACTACTCTCCCCGGGCCCACCCTGCTGGCCCACCAACGCTCTGTAGGCCCCGTTCGTCCACGTCACCCTCCCGAAACCGTCCGACGTGAACCCCGGGCAGGTGTCCCTCTCCAGATTCATCCTCCTCTCCTCGTCCGTACGCCCCAGGGCGTTCCCGTCAGTCCACGTGTCCGTCACGCATTCCACCGTCACGCTCGACCCCACCACCGTCGCCGGCCGCGGCGGTATCATCACCACCGTCGGATCTGGCGACGGTCCGCGGGGAAATGAATATCTCTGCTGATCAAAGCTCAGCCACGTCGGCGGTGGCGATACCGGATCACTCCTCTGCTCCTTCGGCTCCGGCGTCTCCGGCAAGAGAGGAAGAAGCGTTACCACCGTCTGATCGTCGTGATGATCAGAAACCAACGCGCCTGATCGTTTCTGATCGTGATGATCAGGAGAAGCCTTTATCTTCTTATTATTGCCGTTGTTGCACCGCTTGTTACCACCATCTCTGGCGTACCTTCTCTTTCCTCTTCCGCCTCTGCCTTGGCCTTCGTTCTTTTCGGTCCTCGCTCCGGTACTGGAGCCGTCCCCGCCGGCGACTGGTTTCGGGGCGATGGGACGGAACCGGAGCATTATCCGATCCACCTTGGACATATCACAACCGTACACTTCTCCACCGGAATATCTCGCTATACAGCAACCTCCTCTCCCGTCCATCTCTCTCTCTCTCTAAAACACCGCTCAAAATCGGAACGTTTCTTCCGTCAGGCTCAACTCCCACAGAAAATGAGAAGCTCGATTGAGAGGGTTTTTCTATTTATAGCAAGGAAGAATGAACTGACACGTGTGATAAAAACAGGTGTAGGGAAAAGGACGCAACAGCGCAGAGACGGGATTGGCCGGCGACGAGATACGTGGCGTTGTAATGCGTGGGGCCCAGACCGAATGGGGGGGCCTGGGATTGGGCCCCACAAGAGAGCCAATGGGATGTGGAAGAGCGTCTACAGTAGCAGCTTAGATATCGACACGCAAGCAGTTTGCCTCGTGGACTGTGTACGGGTTTGTTTTAAAAGAAGAGAGAGAGAGAGAAGACTGTATTCGAGAAGGTGGACACGTGGGCCAATGGTAGGTGGATAGCAACGAACACAAAAGATTTCCGGGTTTCCATAACTGGTGGATCTGATCACGCCAAGTGTACGCTCGGATGACGACACTGATCTCGGGTTGTCCCCCCGATTGGAGAAATAAAAATAAAAATAAAATAAAATAAGAGAGAGAAAAGGAACCGCCGCTTCTTTTTTCTCTTTTTCTATTATTAAATGACATAAATGCCCTTGCTTTGGTGACGTTATTTCGTGTTTTGGCTTTACGCGGGCAATGTCTCTTTCCGGTGATGTACTTCGGGAGCACATAAAAGTTTGCTGCTTTGGGACCGTCAGTCTCAGTCAGCTTTGACGGATCCGCTGCCCAATGCGGCTCTAACACGGTGCTTTTGTTGAATTCAGGAGGAACCAGGGGTAGAATTGGAATTTAATTGATTTGCATGGATAATACTTATAAATAAAACTAACTAAAATATAGAACTTTTGAGTCATGGACTTGTTGGATACTACTTTCAGGCGTTGCTTGTTACCTGTTTTAGAAAACACTAATCATTATTGGCACTCGTTAGATTACATTGAGCAGCTGAAACCATTCCATTCATATATTGTTACATACATTACGTATATATAATGTTTTATTATTATTATTTTAATGAACATTACGCAATACGTGTATAAAATAGGGTTGTTTCTTATTAAATAATTGGTTCTGGTTAGGTCCTAATCTAATTATAAACCACGAATATTGCAATAGTTAACTGTTAACCATCACATGCTTACATCTATAAATTAAAAAAATTAAATTTAAACGTAGAGAGAAAACAATCTAGAAACTGACCTAAAAACCTTGTTTGCAGAAGTAGCGATTATTGCACTATACGCAAATAATAATAATAATAATAATAATCTATATAATATATACTTTAAGAATTAGGTATATTTGTGACGAGAGATGCCATTAAAAATATTTTGTTTACATTATTACGCAGTTGTAGTTGGGATAAATACTAATTATCCATATTAAGGTCTCGTTCACTTCGCGGATTCGAATTTTTAATTCGAGCTGAGATGTGACATTTTCTTAGAGCTTTTCACCATAACAGGAAAAATTAAATGTGACATTTTTTATAGCTTTTTACTGTAGAAATTTAAAACTGAAAATTCAAATCAGTAAAATGAACGAGATATAAGTAAGTCCGGTCGGGTCTCAAAATTTTTGTGAAATAGTACCAATATTATTAAGTATACATAAAAAAGAAAACAATGTAATATAAATCATTATGTCAATGTGTGAAATGAGAAGTGGCGGTATGATTGCAATATATATAGAACGTTGCATCTACATCTATAATTGACTTTGCTGATCTATACAAGTAATCTACCTTTCCATGCATGGTCCACAACATAAATTCTTCCATTCTTTAAAGTAATATATATATATATATATATATACACACATATATATATATATATATATGTATTGATATGTTTTATATGTACATACCGTTCAAAAGTGGAAAATTTTCCAGACCCTTATCCTTATCTGTATGATTAGAGGTATAAAATGTTAAAACGCAATAAGTTCAGCGATATATATGGTTAATTAACAACTTCTTTCTTATTTTTCATGTTTTCTCTTTTTTATGTACCATTCCTCAAATTATTGTGAAAAGCGTCTCTCTCATATATGCATGTTGGTATGTGCGCATGCATGCGCGCTTATTATGATCTCTACTATATATACATTCACACAATTAAACCTCTATAAATCAATACCTTGGACCATGAAAATTTATTAACTAATCAAGATATTATTTAATCGAATAATTAACGAAGTCTACCTAAAAATATCATTTAATTGAGATTATTAATTTATCGAGTATTAATTTATTGAGGTTACACTGCATATGAAAAAAGCACAATACTTGTTTTTTTTTTTTTTTTTTTTTTTTTCCCGTCTGTTATTATCTTTGTTGTTAACTAGAGGAACTAGATTAATTTATCTCATGTCCATGAGAAAGCAACCAAATATGCCTTCAATTTGAAGACTATCCCGCATTATAAAAACATCTTGACAACTAGCTAATAACCTAATTGGAACATAATAAGTAAGTCGCCTCCTAAACTAATAAAACATGTTTTGCACAAAGGCTACTTCTAAACTAGACATGTAGGTTCCCGTTCGCTTTTGCAGATTCGAATTTTTAATTCGCGTTGAGATATGATATTTTTTAAGAGTTTTTAACTGTAGCAAAAAAAATTAGATGTGATATTTTCTGAAAGTTTTTTAACTGTAAAAACTTAGAGGCCGTTTGGTTCATGGATTAGAACTATGACATTAGAACTATTTTTGATTTACGTGTGTTTTTTATAAGAGAAAAACTGTAACAAACTATAAAACATGATTCAAATCAGAGAATGAATTTTTTAACTAAACAAATTTTTAAAATTAAAAATTTAAATTGATAAAATAAATGAGAGCATGAGAACGTGATGTGTACAAACTTTTTCATAAAAAGCCATCATGTAACTAAACGATTCAGAGATAGACACGCACAACATTTCAATGGTTACTTTTCAAAGTGATGTATTTAATTTCTTTATAAATTTAAACTAAAAAATACAATAAATTTGAACACAAATGTTCCAAATCCCCACCATTCCTTACCCTGATTTGGTAGTGAATTCCACTCATCTTACGGGGGTGCGTGGATTATAACTTTAACTCCCCGAAAAGAGGGAAGGACTGAACTTATAGATTTTATATCATTATCAGATTTCAATCAATATATATATATATATATATATATAAAAGAAAATAAAAAAAGGAATCCTCAATTATATTTTTCGTACGACCAAGCCGATTAATATATTCCAATAGTACATGTGCACAAGTCACATCAATTATCACCATTTCTTTTGGCGTAAAATTAGACTGGTAACTGTGAGACACGTGTTCCGATTGCACATGGTATTCTTATGAAACTGAAAAGAACTTAAAAAACCTACCTTTGCCCCTCATTGTGATTGTAGGTTAGAGTCTTTGAAATTTTGCAGAGCATGTTTCTATAAAGCTCAAAGGGAGACATATCTTTCAATAATTCCGGCGAATGAAAAACAGCGTTGTTGACCCCATAGTCCGCCATTATTGTACTTGGTACTGGTTTCATGCACGTGGAATAATCCTGGACGTTCGTTGTTTATCTTTTCAGAATATATTTATGCCCGGAAGGACCCAGATATATCATGCGAAAACAAAGCGTTCAGATTGATTACACCTATTAGAGGTGGAGATTTATTTGGAGAGGATAGGCAATAATAATTGAGGATTGTACGTGTAGTGATAAAAATAGTTTGGTTACACCCTCTGTTTTAATGCATGCCTATTTTTATTTTTATTTTTGAATATTGCGCCTCTGATATAGGTCTCGTTCACTTTATCAATTTAAATTTTTAATTTTAAATTTTTACAGAAATTTTTTTTAGAAAATATCACATTAAAATTTTTTGTTACAATAGAAAGTTCTTAAAAAATGTCACATCTCAACTCAAATTGAAAATTCGAATTCGCGAAGTGAACGGGGTCATAATGATTCTGTTTAGAATTAATTCTGTTTTTATTTTTATATTTTTTTAAGAAAAAGAAATAAAAATGTTTTTAAAATAGTGTTTAGTGTAATAAAGATAAAAAATAAAAATAAAAATAATTTTTTAATTTAGTGTAAAATAAAAAGAAAATAAAAAATAATTTTTTAATTATTTTTTATTTTTTATTTTCGTTTTCTCCTCTCTCAAGTAGAGAGAAAAAGAGAAAGATTAATATATTTTTTTACACTGAAAAATAATTTTTTAATAAAATTACTAAACATATTTTTTAAAAATAATTTATGTATGGTATTAAAAACGTTTTTATTTTTATTTTTATAAAAAAATAAAATCATTTTAGAACGAATTTGATCAAACGCACCTAATATATCCCAAAAAAAAGTGGATATTACTATATGTTCGTAACTATCCACAATAATCCTAAGGACTTGATTAGTAATGTTAGTTTGCAGCCTAACTCCATAATATATATATATTTAAAAAAAAATGGAAATTAATAAGCAAAGTATGTGGCATATACCTAAAGTAAAGCGCTTTCATTAAAAGCATTTGTTCCTAAAAAAATAATGAATAAACGTGACGTGATTAAAAAAAGTTGAAGTTGATTGATGAATGCTTTTATAATGTCATATCCTTTAAATTTGGTTCTGAACCAAAATCGTTGGTTGGTTAGGTCGGAAGAATTGGAGGAGACAGAGATGAGATAAGCATTTGAATTAAAAAAAAAAACACACACTCAAAAACACAAACAGGGGTCAAATTAGATTTGTTAGGTTTTTTTACTGTTGGCAGATTTTATCGGCAACAACTGTTCATGTTATTAAAAAAAAAAAAAAAAAAGAAAGGTGATTGCCGATGAAGACATGTTGTACGTGAGGAGTTCAACAAGAGTCTGCATTTAAAGTTGAAGAAGATAATATGCTGGTCAGGAGTTGGAAGATTTAGTAATGCTGCAAGCTTGGTTGACGTGATCACATCCTAAAAACAAAGCTAGATGGAGTTTAAATGGTATTTGTTGTGCAGATTGTTTTGAATTTGAAATTCAAAGTGGGCTTGAATTATCTTGAAAGAGTTAATTATGTCTGTTCATTTCACGGATTCGAGTTTTGTTATAGTAAAAAAATTTTTAAATAATTATATCTATTTTTTTTTTACAGTAAAAAATTATCATATAAAATCATATTTAAACTCGAATTAAAAACTCAAAACAATTAACCAAACAGACTCTTATAGTTGTGAAGAGCATGCAAAGATAAAAACATTTTGAAGATTTGGAATTGTTGGTATTTATCAAATTGAGCAATAAAACCAGCCGAACAAGGATAATTGTCGTTTTCAATATTTTGAGTTTTTGAGAGAGTGACATGCTAGATGAAAGATTTAGCGTGTAATTTTTAAAGATGAGTGATGCTCGTTAAATAAAGGCTTATAAAAAAATTCAACATGATGGCGGCATTATTGAAAAAAGAATTTTTGAATGTATAAATTCGATTAATGATTATAATCATTAATATTTAATGAATTATTCATTATTTAAATATGACTTTATAAATATAAATAGTTATTAAATCGTGATACTAATTCTCTATGCCTATTTATTTATTGCTTTTGTAGTCTATTAATATTGCTAAAAACGGATCTAACAAGATTAATTATGATGACAGCGGTATCTAAACGATGTCCTAATTTTTATATTTTTTATATCTATAAAAATATATAAATCTATCTATCTAGCTATATATACTATACAGTGATACCGTGCTGGTCGGGAAAGAGTCATTGGTAAGTACACAAGGCATGTGGAGACGATTTATTAGTTGCCGAATCAGCAAAAAATCCTTTCATGAAATGACTTTTGATTGTTAATATTTATAAAGTATTTTTATTTATTTTATTTTTTGTACCTCTTTTGTTATAATAGCTAGATGTATTAGTATACAAATCCGTGCACTATCATAGTTAATTCATAAACTTAAATTACTAATTAATACAGTGGTTGCAGGCATATATATTATATACAACAATAGCAAATTTAGAAGTACTGTAAAGTGTCAGCCTCATCTCGAGTTCAAAAAGGAGATCAGCATATGTATATATAACTTGCACTTAGAAAAATACTAAACTTTATTGAATTCCGGCCTTTATTTCTTATAGTGTAAAGATTAAGTATGTTGCATTGGTAGGTTTTATTGGATTATCATAGTTAATTTGTGAGCTTAAATTAAGTAATGCGTTCAATAGTAAATTTACAGCCGATTTCATTAAGAATAGTAGAGTTAAGTCTCATTTTCTCGAGAACTTTTCTTTGTTCAAAATCTAAAAAACTCAAATCATATGTATATATCTAACTCAAGTTCAAAATCAAAAAATGTATATATATAACTAAATTATAAATTATTATTATTGAATTCCGGCCTTTATTTTTTATAGCGTAAAGATTAAGTTTGTTGCGCGCATTGGTAGGTTTTAGTGGACTATCATAGTTTATAATTTGTGAACTTATAACCTGTTTAGTTTGTTGATTTGAGTTTTTAATTCGAATTGAGATGTGATTTTATGTGAGAACTTTTTACTGTAGTAAAAAAATTAGATGTGATTGTTTATGAAAGCTTTTTACTATAACAAAATTTAAATTTTAAACTCGAATTAACGAAATAAATAAGACCTTAAATTACTTAATGCGTGATTATTGGCATACTTTAATAGTAAACTTACACCTGATTCCACTAAAAAAGTGTAGAGTTCAATCTCATGATGACCTCAAGTTCAAAAACGAGATCAATATATACTCGCACTCCGAAAAGTACTAAACTTTATCCGATTCCGGCCTTTTTCTCCCCATGGTGTAAAGATTAAGTATATTGCATTGGTAGGTTTTATTGGATTTTTGCCTTTGGTGATCAAGTGGGGCCACGATATGAAGAGAATAGTTGGTTATTAAATTTCTCAGTGGCATATATCAATTATGTGAATCAAAAAGTGATTAAGACACCTCTCAGTTTCAAGCAGACAAGATCACCTTTTGTGCCCATAGATTCTACTAAATATATACACAAACATATATATAAAATGACTTCGTCGCTTTTGATATAAATTAATCGGCAATTACCAAAACACGAGAAAGATTAGGGTGACCGAGCTTCATGGACACATATGAACTGGTTTAGTTTATAAACTTATCTCCTTATGGCAAATAGTAATCCCCAATTAAGGGATTAGTTAATCTCAGAAGATTCCTTGTGATCAATTACTAATTTAATTACTCACTATTCATGATTACCTAGCACTTACATCTGCAATAAAATTTAACAAGTAATTTTGTAATCTAGTTTAATTATTAATTTGAGACGTAGTCCTGTTTTTCTTTCTAATTTGTATATATAAAATTACTTATAAAAAGTTATATGTATGGAAACGACAAGATGGGATGAATGAATATTAATGGTGCTTGTAAAGTGACTAATAAATGGTTTTTTTGAAGGAGAATTACGAATACTTTCATGTTCAAATTACTTATGATGCATGAGTTGAAATTTAAATATAAAGAATCATTAATTAATATTGCTGATGCCTTGAACGGTTGTTGGCTGCCAAGGAACCTGTTCTTTTTCCGTTTCTTTCATGGCGTGGGAAATTTACATCAACGTTGACACTAGTTCATATGCTATCCAAAAATACGGATTCTTAATTTCCATTTGCTAAATATTCATATTCATATTCATATTCATATTCATATTCTTTTCTTTATTTTATTTTTCTCTTCGCTGCTTTTCAGTGTCTTTAGTCGAAATGTGAAATTCATACTACAAAATACATTTCTTATACTAAAAGCCCCTATTTATACTAAAAGCCCATATTTAGTTCGTTAATTCATACTGGATTTTTTTAATTCCAAGTGGTGAAGTAAGTTTAAATCCGTATTTAGTAAGCACACAGTTTGGATTTTATTCCCATTCAAACTAAGTTTGAATTGTCCAACTTAGATTCATTTCAACATTTCAAATCATTTTTTAACAGTAAAAATATGTTTATTCTCTTTAATAAACAAATTCCGATTTTATTATTTAAATTTACGCTTTAAGCACATCTAAACACTAGTTTGGATTGCAATTAGAACCATGCAAATCAAATTTTCTAGTTCAAACAATAAAATTTTAAATCTACCCAATTTGAACCAACCAAGTAAACGGCGCTCATTATAAACTAATGGCCTATATTAGATTGCAGAAGATTTGTGATAGATTCTATATACATGTCGTCCTAAATAACTAATGGCCTCTTTTCTCGCAGCTAATAAAAAGAACATTTTCTTTAACCAAAGATACAGTTGAATGCTGATGATGTTAAGTGGCCTAATAGTTTTATTTGTATAGCATGCATTGCGTTTTCTTTAATTAGGATAACAAGACTAGTTCTATAAGAAACAAATATTTCTCAAAAAATTACTATTACTATAGTACTACTCGGCATTAATAGAATGATATCATATACACCGATTGATACAAATATGATCCCTACAACAAAAAAAGCTTATTTGCAACGATTGATTGTCGTCGTAAAAAACCTGACGCAAATAATATATTTGCGATGACAAAATTTTTAAATGTCGTTGCTAATATATTAGCAACGACAGTCGTCGCTAATATATTAGTGATGACAGTCGTCTCGAATAAGTCGTCACAAATGTTCCGTCGAATATGTCGTTGATAATGACATGTCCTAACTTATTTGCGACGAAAAGTAAATAAAACCTTTTGCAACTATAAGCCTCAAAGTGTCGTCGCTAGTAATGTAGACTATTTGCGACGGTAATTTAGATATGTCGTTGTAAATAATTTTTTTCTCTTTTTTTTGCCGTACATTACTAATAATATTAATTATTGAATATATAAATTAGAAGAAAATTTAATAATAAAATAGAACAATAAAATTAATATAAAATAGTCAATACAATAATATGATCAGTCGTAAAAAGTAAATTAATTAATAAATACTAAAAAGTGTTGATAACAAAGAACAAAAACAGATATTTTAATCCCCTAAATTAGCAACATCGTCATCATCGTCTTCTTCGTTTAGCTCAGGCGGCGGAGGAACCAATGGTTGGGGACAATTAAGTGGCAAGAAGTTGATGTTGGGATTCATCGAGCGCATGGCTTCCATCATGATTTGCTTGTTGTCGAACATATTGCATTGCTCAAAATAGATGTTGTTCAGCCAGTTTTGGATATACTGGGGCAAATTTACCGAAGACTACCCTTCCGATTGCAAACCATGTAATGAGATGGAAGCGCTTGAACGATTCCTCTGTGGTAGTGTCGGTCCCACTCCCATAGTGTGTCCTTTGCGCTTGCCCAAAACTTGGGACATAATCCTCACCTCATCGACCGCCATGGCAGATGAACCTTCACCAACAAACTGTGTCATTTGTGTGGTTTTCCCCCCTCCATTTAAGCCAGCAAAGGTAAATGAAATAAAAATAAATAAAAATAGTATAATATGTTATGTTAAATATGAAAAAAGAAAAATTTAAAATTTACTTACAAATGTCTATTGAGCGCCTGGATTGACAAAACTCTGCCCATGACGGTGTATGTCACTTTAATTGTAAATTAATGATTTTGGCTACTGGGTCTCGAGATTTGGTAATCAAGTTGAATGTGTTAGAATAATAATTAAGTCAAAGTGACAAAAACTTAACAAGTGTGCAAATTAGTATTACCTTGTCGAAACGATGCTGAAAGTATGAATTTTTACCATGCAAGCTAGACCACTTTTGATTGCCACAGTTTTATTAATCTGTAGCATATTTTTTTCTAATAATGATTATAGATGAATTAGTAACATACTTAATAATTAAATAAATTAATAAAAAAATAAGAAGATATAATGAAATTGAACCTAAAAACCAAGGGACATAAAACGATCACAGCAAGGTCCCCATTGCTCTTTTCTCCTCAAGTTTTTAGGAGATCCTCCCTTTCTGCCCCTCCCATCTTTTGAAAGTGTATGTGCAAGGTAGTTTTCCAGTCCTTGTAACATTTACTGGCTTCACGATCAACTACATCTCTAATGATGCCTTTGTTGTGGTTGTAGTCGAGGTTAAACCAATCCTGCGACACATTAAAAAATCAACAAATAAATTTTATATATTGTATTTAAATAAATTTTTAGAACAAATTTTGTTTCAAATAAATACCAGCATGCGATTCTGAATCCTCCTTTTGTGCTCCTTAGGCACGTCCTTGTAGGCATTGTAGTGCAGGTCACAGATATCCTTGGTGTATAAGCCGACAACATTGTCAAAATATGGGCCATTTTCGCCAATCGCCTTCCATGTACTGGCATCGTCAAACAAGACAAAAAGCTTCCACTCTCTTTGTACCTTCTCCACTATATCTCGACCTAGAGCTACCCTTCAACTAGGTCGACGTCGAGGTGTCGTCTTTAGAACTGTAAAAAAAATAAAAATTACGAAATTTCATAATATAGAGTTCGACGAATAAAAAATACCGTTTCTATGTTATAGCATATAATACATGTCCAATAACGTGTGAGGAGTCTCGTCAAATCGGGTGGAGGCTGTGATCCTCCTACAGAGCTAGCACATGTCACTATTGAATCGGACATCGTGATTTTGTGTCCCCTAAAAGAATAGAACTTTATTAGCTACTTTATTTCTTATGCAATTTCTTAACAATATATAAAAGAAAATATGAATTAACTACTTTATTTCTATTCATTGTCACTACTAATGTCTTCAACATCATTAGCACTTTCTACGTCGTCATTATCTTCAGACTCGACGAGATCATCTTCAATAATTAAATACATTTTCATCATCACCGTCGTCAATAAAGTCATCTTCAATTGGCCACTTATTGCACAAATTTTATCCATTTTCATGAATAATTTATCATATTATTATTGCACTTATCATTTTTATTATTCATTTAAATATATCACTTTATTTATTAATTTTTTAGACTAAATTAATATAAATATTTCTTATCATTGTTTTAAGTTGTAATGTTTATAATTAATTTTTAATTTACTTTCTATTAATATAATTAAATCTTATTAATGAAATTCTTAAAATTAATAGGTTTTAATAAAATTTCAGCAGCATAACGACTTATTTTTCTTATTATCTAAAAATTTAAACCTGTAAAAAGACAGCTTTTAAAAGATTTCGACACATCATAACTTCAAGATGTGCCACCCAGAACAATCATCAATATTTTTAATCTTAACCTAAATCAAATTACACTCAAATTTTATAAAATAACACTCTAAGAGATTCACACACACTTATACTAAATTTCAACAATCTCAAAATTCATAATCCAGTTTCAATATCTAAAATCTAAAATTCAAATTATATACTAATTCTAAAATCTATAAATCAAAATTCAAAATCTAAAATCTATAATCCAAAATTCAAACAACAAAAAACCCAAACTTTTTAAACTAAAAAATACAATAAATATGTAAAAAACTTACAAAGTTCAAAACCCACAAAAACGGGAGTTGAAAATGGGGGCTGAAAACAGCGGAATTAGGTGGGAGGAACTAGGCAAATGGCGACGACAGCAGTGGCGGAATTTGGCGGCAAGTGCAGGGAGTTTGTTTTTTTATACTTTTTTTAATGAAAAAACAATGAAAATGATTAGAACTTATGATAAATGCTGATTTGGTGAGGATTTAGAAGTGAATAAGGGGAGGTTTTTGGGGTTTGGGGTCAAAAAACTGGGGAGAGGCCGAGAGAGAGAGTGATCAGAAAAAATGGAGGAGGAGGCTCTGGTCACAGGTATATAGACTGAGTTTTTTGCAATGATATCCAAAAACTATTTGCGACGACATGGTCGTCACAAATATAACTTAATTATTTAATATTTATAACAAATGTTTTGAAATTATTATTTGCAACGACATTGTGCACTATTGTCGCAATTAGTTTTTGGAAACCATCCAATTTTTTTGCCGTTCATTTTCTCGAGGGAATATAAAATTAGCATTTCCAACGACACATATTAATGTCGTCGCAAATAATTTTTGAGAACCGCCAAATTAACCGCCTTTTTACTCGAGAAATAATAAATAAATGATTATTATTTACAACGACCTGCGTCTTCGTAAATAATGTTATTTTGGTGGCAAACGTTGACATGCAACAACATCTACCGTCAACTACATATTTACGATGACTAGTGAATTATTAGTGACGCTAATATTCTCTTGTTAAACGATAAGCAATTGTGACTTTATTTATGGGCAAATTGTAGTTGTGGATGACTTATACATGCATAAATCATGTACATTTATTCTCTTCTTATACATACATACATATATATGTGTGTGTATGTATATATACACACTCATATATTAGCGTGAGGATTGACTAATTGGATGCCAACAATATAATTATTTAATCAATAGCCAACATTCACAAGGAATCCCTTTGCTTACATATTGTTTGTGCACCACCCAAATGGCGCTTTCCAAGCCAAGTTCAGATGGGATCGTTTCATAGCACCCCAAAAAAGAAAAAAAAAAAAAAAAAAGTTCAGATTGGACCGTGGCATATATCAACTTTTGAGTTGGCAACTCCTAGATTGCCTTGGTGATCATCATGATCTTTACCATGTCGTACGACTTTGGAAAGTTATGAAAGAATATTGGTGGACGGATTGGCGATAAATTAATTAATTAATATGCATGTTACAAGTTTCATTAATATAATTCCTTTGTTTTCGCTCGACCAATGTCATTAGAATTCCATGCATTTACTCCACCTATGACTTTTACGTCTTCCTTTTGCTTAATAAAGTACATTAACAAAGATATTTCTGTGGGCATGTGAAGTTGAAGAATTTTAGGGTTTGTTGTCGTCGTATATAGCAGATAGAAATTCGATATATATATATATATATATATATATATATATATATATATATATAGGGGGGTCAAGAGATGAGTTGAAAAATGTTTTGTTTTGTTAATGGTGAGGCTAGATTTTTAAATCAATTTCTTTCCCTCAACTACTACTTGATCCACTTAATTTGTTCTTAGCGTTGAAAAAGTTGATGGGTTTATATTGTGATTCAAATCATAGGTCATTCACCAGAGAACAAGTGGAACGAGCTCATAAGTACAAGAAAACTCTGCGGTTTCCTAACTAGATAAGTATTCTTTCATTTGGTTGGTTAGATTAGAATTTTTGATTTATTGGTTTTTGGTCAGTTCATTCTGATCTCAAAGTTGGATTAATTCAATTATATCGCATGCAAAATGGTTTCGTGTAACAACATTTCAAGAAAAAATAGGAGTCAAACTTAAAATGTAAATGCTTGGCTCTCGTGATAAAATTAATTAAGGGATGAAAATGAGAAAATAAAAAAAAAAAAAACAAAGAAATCTAAAAGATGGGGAAAATTAACTAAATATTATTGTTATAGGTAGTACTAACATCATTTACTTTACTACAGTCACAAACTACATACAATCATGACATTATATTTAAGTTAATTACGTAAAAAAAAAAAAAAAACAAAACAAAAAGTCCTTTAAGCCTAGTATATGGTGCACCTCGACCAGAAGCGAGATAACTCTTTCACTGGATGGGTAAAGTGCTATCAACACTTCATAACGAATATCGCACATAAGACTTTAAGGCACTTTGAGTGTCGATTCCCGCTTTAAATCCTAAAAAAAAAAAAAAAATTAATAATAATAAGAAGCGTCCGATTAGGGTAAATTCTACCGGTTTGGATGGGAGTAACTCCTCTCTACAAGTCTTGAGTATAGATGAGATGTTCTTGATGGTGGGTGTCCCTTATAAGAAGGAAAAAAATACAAAGAAATCTAAAGAATGGAGAAAGTTAAATATTATTATTTTAAATAGTATTATGGTCCGTTTAGATCATTAATTCGAGTTAGATGTAATTTATGTGAGAATTTTTTACTGTAATAAAAAAATTAAATGTGATTATTTTTTAAAAAAATTTTACTATAATAAAACTCAAATTGGTGAAATAAATAAGACGCTAATATCATTCACTTTACTACAATCACTAACCACATACAATCATGACATTATATTTAAGCCAATTAGGCAAAAAAAAATAGTACAACCCGGACATGATCGTGTTTATTATTTCGGCGTCATCCATAATTATGCACACCTCTATCCAATCAAACAAGAACACACCATAACAATTAGAAAACTAGGACCTTACTCTTTTCAATATTTTAATAGTTTTTGTATTTGAAGGACACACTATTTTAATTATGCTAAACCAAAGTTTATGTATATATTATTCAACGCCCTCCTTTCAATGCTTTGTGTATATAATTAAGTTGGTCTTTAGCTATGGTTGGAAAGGAGTGATGCGTTTGTGACACGTATAACAATGGTGTTACATACCAACCCCACATGCCAACCTGTTTTCGGGCCTGCTAGAATTTATTTATTTATTTAATATTATTTTTTTGCTGATCTTGGGGCTGCTAGATTAGAAAGATTCTTTTGCAGATTTCTTTTTCAATAAATAAATATATATATATATATATATATATATATATATATATATCAACGAAAGGGCTAGAAGCAATTTGCCATAGGTAGAAAAAATTTAGATATAGAATATGTTCTTTTTGCATACCATTTGGATTAAGGATTTACGTGTGCAAACTTCTTTAAGAATCCAAAGCGCCTAGTCTTCCAAGGTTATCCAAAAACCAAAGAAGACTTTGCACGGACTCACTTTTGTTGTTTTGTTTTAGTTTTTCTATTGAAGATGACTAGTGCTCAAAGTGGTCCTAGATGCAGCACAGCTTGGTAGGTTATGCTAAGGCCATCGGCGATCTTGTCTACCCTTAAACTGTTAAGGTGACGTTTACTTCATAAATTTAAAATTATGGTTCATAATTTTAATTTTTAAAATTTAAATTTTTTATGAGAAAAAATACTGTAACAGAACTAAGAACCATGATCCTAAACCAGACAGAACTCTTGAAATAAACGTCACCTAAGTTTTTCAAACCGAACTATTTATTAATAGTATAAAATGATTTCAAACCAGTTCGAACTATTTTTGGCAATGGGACCGGATCAGACCAAATCGTTTCAAAATGATCTAATTTGATTTAACCATGGTTTGAACTGTTTTATAGAATTTTTTTAAGTTTTAGTTTCTATATTTCATATTTAACAAAGTATAAATAACAGTTAAATATAACAAATGAATATATTAATATACTATATGTAATCTATTAAAATTAAGATTCTATAAAGATTAAAAAAAGCTTAAAAGTAACAAATAAAATTAATACTTCATTTTTTTTAATTTATATATATGAAATGGTCCGATTTATACTGTTTATAAAAGTTCCAAACTAGACCGGGCTATTTTTAAAAGTCATAGTTTGGTTTTAGACCGTCAACAAATGGTTGTGACATGAAATCGAACCGGCGATCTAAAATCTAGAAAATAAAGAACAAGAGATAGAAGAAAAGAAAGAAGAAGTGTATTTTATGTAGTTCAGTAATTTACCTACATTCACGAATCAAAAATTTTATTCATTCAGTCATTCTCTGATATAATGAGTTTATACATAGATATAAATAAGCATAATTTTCCAAAAATATGAGCTATCAATGAGTGATAATTCCTCTTAATTAGGAAAGTTTTATAAATTTCCATCAATGAAGTAAGTGAAACCTCATGACAACTAATGTACAAATCATATAATAATTAAAAATCAATCAGAATAATTACCAAATCTCAACATATTTCTCCTTAAGTTGGTGTATACCAACTTAAAAAATATAAGTGGTGAAGTGTGAATCTTAGGGGGAATCGAAGAGCAAAACAACTGAGGGAGAAACGGACTTCAATGGTCCAAAGGTTCAAAGATTTGTTTTGGAGTTTGGCCGATACAAATCATTTCAGAGGGTTTTCTTCCAAAGAGAAGATTAAGGGATTGTTCTTTTGCAACAAAACTTATAAAAAAATTTGAACTGGAGTTATAATTTTATTCAAGTTCATGTTTTTTTTGTAAAATTTGAGTTTGAACTCAAATTTGAAGTCGAGTTTGGGGCTAAACTCGAGTTTAAGTTTTCCTTTCAACTCGAGTTTAGAAATTCGAACTCAAATTGATAAACAATATTTTTTTTATTCTTAAAAATACCATAACTTTTTCATTTTAATTCTGATTGAGATGATTTTTTTCTATGCCTTCACAACGAAAAGATGAATAAAAACCCCACCATATACCCTATTAAAAATTTTCATCATCATTGAGTTTTTATTAATATATTATCTAAATACAAATTTAAATTTTAACTCATTCAAACACAAACTCAAAAAGATTCTCAATTCAAATCATAACTCAAATGTGCACATCCACACACAAACTCAAGTTACAACTTCAACTCAAGTTATAACTCAAACTCAACTTAAAATCATCACTCAAATCACCGTAACTCAAAAATGTAAAAGAATAACCCTTAATATTTATATTTTCGGTTCCAAAAGGTCGATAGGATTGAAATCATCTCCGATACCATCTATAAAATAAAGAACAAAAGAAAAGAAAAGAAAGAAGAAGCAGTTTTTACGTGGTTCGGTAATTCGCCAATGTAAACAATAAATTTGTACATAGACATAAATAAGAATGATTCCCCGAAGATATGACTGTCAATGAGTGATAATTTTTCCTAATTACGAAAGTTTTCTAAATTTCCTTCAATCAATTAGTAAATGACACCTCATAACAACTAATTTATAAATCATACAATAATTAAAAATCAATCAGCATACTAAATGTCAACATAAAAAATCGTTAGATTGATACAGTTACGCGGTTTAAGCGAACCGTGCACAACGTCAGGTTTTACAAAGCAATCTAGTTCGTGAAAAAAAAAAAAAAAAAAAAAAAAAAAAAAAAAAAAAAAGAGGATGCGTTAGTGAAATAAAATAAAGAATGTTCTAAAAAATAAATAAAATAAAAATAAAGAAGGAAAGTCTATATGGCACATTATATTTTTTTGTTCTCCTTGAAATCTATATATTTTCCATATAACTTTATGCCGTTCACTTCGCTGATTCGAGTTTTTAATTCGAGTTTAGATTTAATTTTATGTTAGAGCTTTTTACTGTAGCAAAAAAGTTAGATGTGATTGTTTGTGAGAGCTTTTTACTGTAGTAAAACTCGAATAAACTCGAATAAGTGAAATGAACGGGAATCCTACAGCTTCACGTGGCAAGTTGAAGCTTGTTTACGTGAAAATATTAAATATTTTCTTTTCTACTGCTCATATTATTTTTTTAATTGAAAATTAAAATAAGAACTATATTAATACATGCACATCACAATTTCTTTTCCTCCAAAAGGAAGATAAGATATTCGTAATTTTTTTTTTTTTTTTTTTTAGAGCGTATCAAATAGAACCTTATATGAAATGGATGGTTTGAATTCTTGCATGGCAATGTAAGATAAATCTTCTAGAATACGTGATTTTTAGAACTGTTAAATGTTATTTCTACCCAAAAAAAAAAAAAAAAAAAGTGATAGGATCAGGTTAAAGATATAAATTATAAGACAGGTAAATTGGAGTCAATGTATTTCACACGTGATTGTAATTACTCTTGCATAAACAAATATCATTAAGCAAGTAAAAAAAAAAAAAAAAAAAGTGAGGTGGACCCCAGATACCTTTCAATTATAACAAATTTAGAAGATTCTTGTCTTTTTATCTTTTCATTCAACTTCATCCATTCGAATGAAGTGCATGTGTCCTTTTGTTATACGTCCATATTTATTGTTGTAGTTCCATCACACTAATAATGTATCTTTCATTGTATCTTTTTCAAAATGGGTTATTATTACTTTTATTAGCACTATTTTTCATGAATTATAGGAAAAAATCCATATTAGTATCCTATATTTTAACATAAATGTCTTTTAATATGTTGTGTTTTTAAGAATTTTAAATTATTATCTTGATGTTTTAGAAAATTATTTTTAGTACTTTAAGGTTATTTTTAAAATATAAAATATTAAAGTTATCTTTCTTATGAATTAACAAAAAAAACTAGTAATAAATTTAGAAAATTTCTAAAATTTGTTTTAAATATTTAAAAATTAAAAATAAAAATAATACTTTAAATTAAAAATATTTTTTTTCAAAAAATTTTCAAAATTTATTATTTTTAGTAAAGTAATGAGAATGATAAATTTGACATTTTACATCTTAAAAAATGATCTCGAAGTACTAAAAAATAATTTTTTAAAATATCAAAGTACTAATTTAAAATTACTAAAATCACATGGTATTAAAAGACAATTATGTTATAACACAAGGTACCAGTATGAAATTTTCCTTGAATTATAAGCATTGTAATATTTTGGTGCTTGCATTTTTAGTTTGACAAATTAATTCATGAATTTTCACTTTTGTGTTCATTTTGATCCTTGACGCTAAAATTAATAAAGAGCTTTTGAAATAATTTAATAAAAATAATCACATTTATATAACGTATTATTATAAAAAAAAATTAACACAAATAATTTTATTAAGTAAAAAAATAATCTAGTTACAATATATTAATAACAATGAAGATAACATTTTGCACATAATATAACTAATTATGTAAAATATGAAATGATCACGTGATAAGTAAAAGTGTTCTAATTCTCAATGAATTTTCAATGTATTTATATCTCCAATACAATAGTGCCAAAAAGGCTCCTCTTTCACCAACCACCCGTCCAGTTCTTTCTTAAGCAATCGACATCTCTCCCAAGTGTCACGAGTCTAAGGGCCTTTTTGTAGCTCCCATAACTCCTGAACTTTTTGACTCGTTGTGCATCCCAAACTTGTATGAAATTCAAATGGAAAGAGCTACGAACACAAGCCTTAAGATTCTCAACTGCCATAGAATTACTGCCACCTCCTTTCACTCTAGCCCATTCCTCAGCCACAAAGTCACGGGTCCGTTTGGATTATAAAGTTCAAACACATTGTATTAAAAAAATTTAAATAAGTTTTGCTACAAAGAAAAGTTCTCAAAAAATAATCTAATCTTTTAAAATTCTCAATAAAATCACATCTCAATAATCAAACTCAATCAACGAAGTATCAAAAAAATTTAAGCAATAATTTGAATCTATAAAATAAACGCATAATATCTCAATACCACATATTAAAAAAGCAACTTGTGACTAATACGAGTAGTTGAATGCGCGAGTGTGTGCGTGTAGACACCAAGATTCATACTTTAACGACTTTATTTTTTAATAAAGTGAGAGTTATAGGTCCCACAATATGTGTGTATATATAAGAGAAAAGTCAATGTGAGTGATTAACGCTCTTTACTACTCTTATAATTTAAAGGTATAAGTTTAGACCGCCCGACCTAAAACTTAAAAGAAATTTTAGACCGATCTATCCCAATTCTAAAAGAGAGAGGGGGTCCAATCCAAAATTTTATAAGATATTTTCAAAAAAAAATGCAAAAATATTATTGTGATAATTTCAGTCTCCAATTTAGGACCACTAGGGTTGGGTCAGTCCGATCCAAACCAATACTAAACCTAAAAAATTTAAAGTCGGGGGTTGGACTCGGGCTAATAATGATAAGTCTCAAATTTATCCATTTAGTTCGATCTAAACTTGCAACTCTATCACAATCACAACAATCAAGACGTTCAAGAACATTCTCGCCATTTCTTTGTTTGTTTGTTCCACGTAAATTTTGGACCTACAAATAACATTATCCTGTAAAGTCAACATTGACCTTGTGATTTGTAAGTAGATGACTGGTTACTTCTTTCTTTCTTTTTTTTTTTTTTTTTTTTATTCAATCGTAAACCAGTAGATTACTTTTTTTATCTAATATTTGTGATTTTTTTTTGAATAAAAAAATGAAACAATTACTTCCGAAAATCAGTAATCGTATTTGCCGTATGTTTATAACTTTTGAGACCATAAATTCTAAGATCAAATTAAGGAATGAAATAACCACAGGTGTAGTGTTGATAAGACCAGTGATTATTATATTGAAAAAGAAACTCAAGCGACAAATTCTAAAATCATATGAACGCAAAATCGTAAAAAATAGTTTGTTTAATTCGTTGATTTTAGTTTTTAATTTAAATTGAGATGTGACTTTATGTGAGAATTTTTTATTGTAGAAAAAAAGTTAAATATGACTATTTCTGAGAATTTTTTACTGTAATAAAACTCAAATTCTAAATTTAAATCGGTAAAATGAATGAGGTAAAAAACTTTAAATTACCCATATCTAAACACAAACAAAAATTCAAAAGGATGATGGATAATTGCTGTCGCAGAAAAAGATTGTCGAGATGACGAAGACGTAGATGATCTTGTTGCAGTGACATCTTCCAATGGGAACAGAATCAACAATGGTGTTTACGTGATGAAGAGAACTACAGTGCCAACGAGAAGAGGGAAAGGAAAAGAAAAGAGAAAATGAGAATTAAACTCAAAACAAATTTCTTTAAATTAATTGAAAATTTAAGAAACATAGTCAATAATGTCTCACAAAAATAAACGGAAAATAAATCAAACTCCAACTATCCGAAAACTAAAGTTGTATAACTAATGAAAACATTAAAAATATCTAAACACTAATGTGATCTCATATTTAAAATAAAAATACGTGTAATCGAGTCAGGATATGGGTGGGGAAACTTCTCTCATCCCGACTCGTGCTCGATTCGAGAGTTAATCTTAGTCCCCACAACGACTTCGTCTTCATATAGTATCTCTCATACTCATCTTATTATGGGCAATCCATCTAACTTTTTAAATATGTCAAAGCTTAATGAGAAGAAATCAAATCTCAATGAATGTGTGAGAAATTAAAAAAAAAAAGTCACGAAAGAAATTGAAAAAGAAACCGTAAAATAAAATGGGGACAAAATTGGTAAATCATATACACATTTATCATGAACTTCAAAATGCTATTTAAAACATAAAAATATACTTCAAGTGTATATTCGGGCCCGTTTGTTTTCATTTTCATTTTTCACATTTTTCGATTTAAACGAGTTAAAACCTCTTAAGAATCCCCAAAATTTTTGGATTTTTCCCAAAACTCATTTTTTTTTTAAAACGATTGAGATAGTTTCATTTTCTTTTCTTCATTGTCAATCTCTTCTTCCTCTTATTATGGGTGAATACATCGATATTCATTAAGGCCGGAAATATGTCATTTCTAATGAAGACACCATCCACTCCGCCACATCCTCACCAAAGATCGGCGAAGTTAAAAACCCAAGGAGAGAGAGAATTCCAAAGTCTATAATCTGAATGTAGAAATTAGGTGGGCTTGTCTCGCTTTAATGGGTGAGGGATTGTATTAATGGGTGAGGATTGAGAGAAAAACTCTGCTAATGTTGTTGTTGGTTTTTTTCGAAAAACTTGGGTTTGTGTCGTTTTATTGATTTGAAATAAACTATAAAATTTGTGTGTCGTTTGGAAAAAAATTTGAGTTTAAATTATTTAATATATTATTTTAAATTTATCATGAAAAATTAAAACAAAATGCTATTTACTAAACATATTAATTAATTATGCTATATACTTCAAGTGTGAAAATATGTTATTTACTACATTATCTCTAATATAATTAGGCATATTGTCATTTTTATGTCATAGATATGCAACGGGACCACCTTCTATTATTTCTTTTGAAACATGCCATTTTTTAATGTGAATAATATATCTTGTATTTGTTAAATAAGTTTATACTATTGTTTAAATTTTTTTATTATAGTATTTTCTTTCAGAAAATTTAAATTTTTATTTAAATTTATTGTTCAAATCTGCTCACGAAACGGACGTGTACTTAGACATTATAATTTGAATTCTGAAGGAAGAGATGGTTCAAACTCTTCACGATTTTTCAAGGCAAACTTCACTGTTTTGTAAACTCTCATTTACCCTTTTCTTCTTTTATTTTTTTATGAGATTTTCTCTCTTTTATTAATCTTTCCTTTTTTCATAATTAAAAAGTTAGCTTTTTTTTTTTTTTTTTTTTTTTTTTTTTGTTTCTTAATTTTAAAGTCGGTATCTTTCTAATCCTTCTAGAGTGAGTATTCAAATACCATTTTTTTAGCTCAAACTTGAAAGATTCAAATACCAAACAATATTTAACTGAACCGATCAATATTTTATCTGAAAGATTGTATCTTTTATAGTGCGTGAGTCTTTTTTTCCCTTAATTAATATCTTTTTTGTAATAACTATATTAATCAAGACTCAAGTCATAACTTAAGTTACGTCTACGAAAGAAAAACACTATAACAAAAAAATTAAATTTAAATTTTTATGAGAAAAAATAATGTAGCAATATGAGTTGAGTCATGAAATGAACAATGCCTCAGACCTAAATACTTTAGAGTTAATTACATATATGGATGAAAAGAGGAATGTCCATGAGTTGTTATATTGACATATAAGTTTGTAAAATAACCCGTGATGACATTTATATCACTAATAAGGTACCTTTTAAAATCAATTGTATAAATTCATAACCGCTCAAATAAAAAAAGAAATTTAAAATTATATTATATTAGTAACCATAAAATGAACAAATAGATAATATTATTGAATTAAAATTGAATTAAATTTATATCCGGTGGGTAAAAATAGCCATTTCGTGTAAATACTTTTATACTCTTCATCAATTTCCTCCTCAAAATTAAAGACCAATCTTTGGATCTGTTCGGCAAAGGCCTAACAATGATCACAAGAGAACCGTATCCCAATGTTTAGTGGGCCAAAAGTTCGAGGGCGCTAGGCCCAACTGAAGGCCGATCGCGTTCTTTTATGAGAAATTGTGCTGAACAATTCATTTCCCCTTTTTATTTTGATAAATAACAGAATTTACTAATAATAAAAATGGCCGGAAATTCATTTTCCCTTTTTATTTTGATAAATAACAGTATTTACTGATCATAAAAATGCCAGATTTGTCTTGTAATTTGATTTAAAAAATGATTTTTTAGGATTTACCAATTAATTTTAGTTGATAGATAATTATATTTTTTTTTGAAGAATTAGTTTTTTTTTTTTTTTTTTTTTTTTTTTTTGCTTTTTTTTTGTATATGATATAAAATTTATAAGGGAATGTTTACGGTAGAGCCTTGCTATCACCTTGCTATCATGATGAGGTTTTATTTTCGTCCTTTTTTACCATTTAACTTTAATCTAACAATCGCAATTTATCTGATGAGGGAAAATACACCTCACTATTTAGAATTTTCCTATTACTTTAACCTAAAACAATAGTTTTTATTAGATCAATTACAAAAATTCATTCTAAATTATAGCCCGTGTAATATTGTATCCTCTGAATTTTAAAATGTAATGCATGTTCCTTTTAAAAATTGAAACATTAACAAAAATATTCTTTCTGTTAATTTTTTAATAGAAGTGATTGGTGTCATGCTTAATGGTAGTTAAACAATTTTATACCTAATTACTCTTTTACCCGTACCTCTTAATATATATTTATATTATTTTCTTTTGTTAAAAGCTTTAAATTTCATTTAGTATGAAAAGATGAAATAAAAAGAAGAAATATGAAACAACTCTTCAGAAAAATGAAACAAAAAAAATCCAAAACATTAGCCCTGTTTGGAGTTGGTTTTGTTTTTATTTTTTTTTACTTTTTTCAAGAAAGAAAAAAAAAAAAACGGGAGAGAAACGGTGTTTGACACAATTAAAGATAAAAAAATGAAAATAAAAAAGATTTTGTGATTTAGTGTAAAATAAGAGAAATGAAAAACAACTTTTAGTCGTTTTTCATTTTTTATTTATGTTTTCTCCTCTCTCGAGCACAGAGAAAGAGAGAGACATTAATGAATTTTTTTATACTAAAAATAATTTATGATAAAACTACCAAACGCATTTTTAAAAATAATTTATGTCTAAAATTAAAAATATTTTTACTTTTATTTTTATATAAAAAATAAAATTATTTTAAAACAAATTTAAAACGCAGTCATTATCTTCTCACTTATAAAACTCCAACGGTATAATCATCTCCAATATTATTTGCTTGCATCACCACCGTACCGCCATTTTAGCAGGGTCACCAACTGATGTGAGTTTTTTGAGAATGAGATTAGGAGTTTAGGATGGGATTTTTGCTCTTGTTCGTTAATCTTCCGGTATTCTTTTTGGATCTTTATAGTTTATTGTTCAACTCTACACAATTATTTAAAATTTTTGTAAAATATTTGTTCCCTAAAACAAAAGAATTGTCCATTAAAAAAAAACAAAAGAATTGTTTTTCCTTTTTTTAAAGAAAATTTTAAATTTAAATTAGATTAGATATTATAAAACATACCGCGTATTCCTAAATCATGAATTATGACTTGATGACATGTTAATTTCTATTAAAAAACTTAACGAATATAGTTTTTTTGTTAATATTTTATTTTTTAAGGAGAACATATGTTACATTTTAAAATGCATTGAGTAAAGTATTACACATGTCATAGTTTAAGGGAATTTTTATAATTAATTCTTATGTTTTAAAAAAATTTATTTCTTAAATTTTACTTTTTAAGAGCAATTCCAACATGTTAGCTATTTCATGTTTTTAGTTAAAATAGTTAATAATTTAGATATAATTTGATTTTTTTCTCTCCAACCATTAGCTAAATGATTAGTTATTTTAAAAAATCTATGTCACATTAGTTAAATATAACTAACAAGAAGTGATTAACTATTTAATTTTTTATATTATTTTATTATTTCAAAGTATAATAAATGTAACGATTATCTTAAAATTTAATAAAGTAATTTATATTTTTTAACTCAATAAATATTAAAATCATCTATACTTAATTAAAATGTATTACATAAAAATTATGAATTAAAATAAATTTTTAACCATTTTAATTAAAATTTATCTAAAATTTAGGGAGCTCGTCTAATAAATCCACATCTAATCCAAATCACTGTTCATTTATTCATTCACTGCCGTAGTCAATATGGAAAGTTGTTTCTGAGCTGGCAGATCCAAATCAGCACGTGCGTGGGCAGTGTTTCTTCGTCGACGTCATGTTTTGGTAAAAAGTCAAAGATCGGAACATGGTCGGCTATGGCAAGTAACTTTCATTAATTCGCATTAAAAAAAAAAGTTAAAACTTTCTTTAATTTCAAAACCAAAAACTTCTCTCTCAAATATTCCACGCATATCCACTCGCTTCCGTAGAAAGCCACGTCTCCAACTTCTCCACAAGACCTTCCGAAAACGCGCGTTTTCTCTTTTCTCCGCACCCAGGCGCGTGAGTTTCCTCGTCTCGGTTTAGTAATTTGGAAATTTCATATTATTTTCCGAATCAATCATGTGGATCTTCACATTTAGATCCAACCGCCGGATCTTAATCCGACGTGTAATAAAGGTTTTAAATTGGACCGTTGGATATTACCGAGTTAGTGACATACGGTGACGATCGTTTTAATGGAGGTAGCATCGAAGCCCAACGGGCCTTTAAGTAGAGGAGAGAATTAGCCCAGAGAGATCTCAGTTCTCTCATATCTCTCAGGTTTCAATTTTTTTAATTTTTTTTCTTTCTCTCTCTAAAAACTTGTTCTCTCTTTCTCTCTCTAGTTTCTCTCTTCGCTTTCTCTCTCGGCGGGCGACGAAAGGGTTTTCTAGGGTTTGATAGCGCATTGCAACGGCTTGGCACGAGATCCAGAGTTTGAATTGGATTGTTGCGAGGATTTCTAGGGTTTTGTATTTTGACCTAAACGCGTTGTATTGCTCGTCTCGCGCACTGGTTTCCAAGCTCCTTCGCGATCTTCGGTTTTGGTTCTTGGGGGTTTATTCATTCGGAGGCAAAAAAGTTTAGGTTTTTCCAATCGTAAGTTCTTGAATTCCCTTTCCGTTTGTTTCTTTTTCTTTTTCTTTTTAATATGGCTCTGTTCGTTCATCTTTGAAGGAGCTTTGATGATCTGAAAAATGGGTTCTTCAGTGATTGAGAAATGAAAAAGTAAAATTCTTTTGGGATTTGTGGTTATAAGAATCAAGGGTTTGGGTGTTTGCATTGGTTGGGGAGAATCAGTGAGTGTATAGAGGTTTGGGCTGTCAATTTTGGTTCCTAATTTTATTTTATTCATGAAAGTGTACATTTTGGGTGATGTTGAAATTGCGAAAAAAAATTTGAAATTGGGCATCAAGGAAGGTTAAAGAAGATTGTGTGATTTCTGAAAATTTTGAAGTTAGCCCACTTTTTCTGGACCTGAACGTTGTTGGCGGGAAAGAAATAATGGGTCTTCTCCTAGGGAGGAATTATCTTTTTGAGATAATCTGGAACATATGAGATGAATTGTTAAAACTGATATCTTTGAACTATTGGAATTAAAATAGACTCTGAACCTGGAAAGTATTGGCATGAACTTGCAGTTTCGAGAATTTTTGTATCATTGGGATCGAAGTTAGTTTGGTGGGGATATTTAGTTGCCCCAGTTGATATGTGCAGTAATTGGAGGTTTATCTTATGGCACCAACTGTTCCCATAGAGTTTGCCGGACAGAAGGAATCAAGGAAGTGCTCTCTTTCACAAATGATGGGGAAGTCGCAGAAGTACACGAAAGGGCATTCCACTGGTTTTGTTCCAGATTTTAGGCATGCTGTTGAGACCATGGGTGAATCGGAGGGGTTTGGAAGCTCTGTGCGGATTGACGTAGACGTGACAGCTTCAGAAGATTCCTATGCACCTAGGAGAAAATGCATTAGTTTGAACGTCGATGGCTATGATGGGTTTAGTGTTCCTATGCAAGTTTTGTCAGTGTCGCGGATGTCACGGTCTGAGAAGAAGGATTTGGAGTTGAAGTTGAAAATGGAACTTGAACAAGTGCGTATCCTTCAGAAGAAAATTGGTTCTCTGGGTTCAAACGCCGCTGTTGTGTTGTCGCCATCTAGTGAAATACGGAGTTGCAGCGACGGGCAGAAAAAACCCCCAATAGAGAGTTTCAATAGGTCATCCGAAGTATCAGCTCAGCAGGGCAAGAAACGAGCTGCTCCTGGGCGTAGTGTTCCTCACAACAAAAGAAACGCTTCTGGACGTTTTCAATCAGCTGCGAAACCTGCGGCTCCAACAAATACTTCGAATTCCATGTCGATGAAACAGTGTGAGAATTTGCTTAACCGTGTGATGTCGCATCAGTTTGGTTGGGTGTTCAACACTCCGGTTGATGTGGTGAAGTTGAATATTCCGGATTATTTTACTGTCATTAAGCATCCAATGGATTTGGGAACGGTGAAGAGCAGGATAGCTTCAGGCAAATATTCAAGTCCTTTGGATTTTGCAGCAGATGTGCGGCTTACGTTTTCAAATGCAATGACTTACAACCCACCGGGAAATGATGTCCATGTCATGGCTGAGACACTGAGCAAGTATTTTGAAGTGAGATGGAAACCTTTAGAGAAGAAGCATCAACTTACAACTGAAGTTCAATTGAAGCCTAGTGGTCCTAAATTGGAGACTGAAATTATCACAACTCCTGTGCAACCGGCCAAGAAGAAGAAAACTGCACCAACTGATTCTAGTCTGAAGCCAGAGGCCGTTAAGCGGGTTATTACTGTGGAAGAGAAACGTAAGCTGAGTAACGAATTGGAGGCCCTGCTCCTGGAATTGCCTGAAATCATTGTTGATTTCCTAAAAGAACATAGTCACGAGCAAACAGGGGAAGATGAGATTGAGATAGATATAGATGCTCTTAGTGATGATACCCTGGTTACTTTGAGGAAGCTTTTAGACGACTATTTGCTAGAGAAGCAGAAGAACCAGGAAAAAGCTGAGCCTTGTGAAATGGAGGTACGTTACCTTTCTCTCACGCTTGTACAAGTATGTCTCTATTAGAATGATCCCGATCTCATTGTTATACCTGATTCTTCTCATTTTTTTTTTTATTTTTTTTTTTATTTTTTTCCTGCTGCAGCTTCCTAATGAGTCCGGATTTAGCAATTGTTCTATGCAACCATGTAAAGGTGTGCTTTTCTCACCACAACACACCACTTATATTTCATCCCTTTATTTTTAACATATTCAACTTATTGCACAAGAACCATTTTGACGTTTTAATTGTAATTTTGCCTACAATATTAGGTAATGAACCGCCTGATGAGGACGTGGATATTGTTGGTGGAAATGATCAGCCTGTTTCAAGCTTTCCACCTGTGGACATAGAGAAGGATGCAGCTCATAGAAATAGTAAATGCAGTAACTCAAGTAGCTCCAGTAGTGATTCAGGGTCTTCATCTAGTGGTTCGTTTTACTGTATATGTTTCATTTGTGTTCTTCTTTTCGGATGTTTGTTTAGGAAATGCAGTAACTTAAGTAGCTCCATTAGTAATTCAGGCTCTTCATCCAGTGCGTGTGTGTGCGGTTTTTTTTTTTTAAGTTACTGTGCGCCTTTCATATGCGTTTTTCTTTCTAGACTAGATGTTTATTTATTAGTTTTCTTGGTTTTCAAGCGTGTAATCTTTGGACTTCACTGTTGATGTTTATCCTACTTAATTTGGATTGTTGTTTAGAGATATTCTGTAAGAAAGAAAATAATGAAGCCTTTGGAAGTTTGAAAATGTGCTTGTGACATTTTTTTTTGTCTATGCCTGAAAAACATTTATGAAAGAGTCGCACTTTCATTGTGTCACTGTGTCAGCATAAGTAATTTTAAAAAAATTGATAAAAAAGGGCTGTTTTGACTTGTCACTTTTATTCTTGGGTGCAGATTCTGAACCAGGTAATTCATCTAATAGTGAAGCCGACTCTGCCAAACCCCCTGTTACTCCTAGCGCTCCAAAGGTATGGTATCTTGAATGCCTGGTTATCCAATTGATCTTGCATTTAGTGTGGTTGGAAGTTTCTCCCTCTCTCTCTCTCTCTTTCTCTTCTCACATGCACACAGGCTAAGTTGACAAGCTGTTCTTATATCGTCTTTCTACGGCAGGAAAATTTAAATTCTGGAGGAAGTTTGGATCAGAAAATGAGTGAGCCGCTAGGGGATTCACAAGTGGGAAATTGTGAGTGAATTTTTTACTCCTGTTTGCCTTGCTTATGGAAAACTAGAACATTACTTAGAAATTTTGTCCCAACCCTTTACAGCATCACAGACGGAGGCAGCACAAGCTGAGCAAGACTCCCAGTCCAAGCCAGTATCTGTTGGGGTGGATGATCGTCAAGATGGTAAGCTTGAAAATATCATGAGGAAAACTGTGTGCTGTTAGTTTTGGCGCATCATCTCATCTCTCATGCTTATAACATTATAGGGGAGAGTGCTCCATCTGAGAGGCAAGTCTCTCCCGAAAAACAGTACCGTGCAGCTTTATTGAGAAGTCGTTTTGCGGACACTATACTTAAAGCTCGAGAAAAGGCTCTTGAAAAGGTGTGTGTCCAACATTCAGCTGCATATTAAGCGTTTGCATTGGTGTATTCATCTGTTTATTTTTTGCCTGTAGCATATCGCACTTGAGTTGTTGTAATAAATGTTATGGTATCTTGTTCAGGGTGAGAAGCGGGATCCTGAAAAACTGCGATTGGAGAAAGAAGAACTTGAAAGGCGGCAGAAAGAAGGTTTGGAACTTTGAGATCATTGTGTTTAGATTAGATGTGCGTCTCTGCTTGCTGCTGCCCCTCGAATAATTTCTAGAGTATTGATTGGCCTATCTTTGTCAACAGAAAAAGCCCGATTACAGGCAGAAGCGACAGCTGCAGAAGAAGCACGAAGGAAGGCCGAACAAGAAGCTGCAGCTGAAGCAAAAAGGAAGAGAGAGCTAGAGAGAGAAGCAGCACGTCAAGCGTTGCAAATGGTAGGATGGTCTAGTTAGTTTTCCACCATGTGCCGCGAAAAACTTGCAGTCTATAAGCATGAGAGCAAAAAAAAATCATAAAACATAAAAAACCTAAGCTTTCTCATAACTTCTGCTAACAAGCTTTGTGCATATTACAGATGGAAAAGACAGTTGACATTAACGAAAACAGTCGGTTTATGGAAGACCTAGAAATGCTTAGGACTGCTGCTCATGATGAAGAGGTTCCAAACTTCGAAGAGGAGGCCAGCCCTGAGCTTTCTCAGAACGGGTTGGGTAGTTTCAAATTAGAGGGTAACCCCTTAGAAAAACTTGGATTATACATGAAGGTGGATGATGAGTTTGAGGAAGAAGAAGTTGAACCACCCCAGAGCATTCCAGAACAATTGAACGACGTTGAGGAAGGTGAGATTGACTAGTCGGTGTGGCTGAGGATCGGGAATGGAAAATGGTCTCCTGTGGAACACTGCCATTTACCTAAATCTCCTAAAAGCATCCTGTTTTAATTTTGGGCCAACATATATAATATATTTTCTTGTCTCCAGCCTTTACAAAGAATGAAAGATGGAATTTGGCAAAAAGAAAAAACACAACAGCAGCCACTGGATTTGAACTGGGTTTGGGTTTGAAACTTGGGATTATTGTTTGTTTTGGATTTGGGGATGAGGAGTTGGGAGAGTATGAGATGTAACGCATTTCAATCATTGACTTTGAGAAGAGAATCTGATGTCGGTGTTCAAAAGGGTAAAAAGATGTGATGGAGCAGGATAATACTCAAAATTTTGCATGTAAAGAAAAAAAGAAAAGAAAAAAAAAAGAAGAAAATAGTTTACATGAGAATTTGTGTTTGCCTTAGGGACGGGCCTATATTTACAACTATTGCATGTTCAAGGTTATGACCAGAGGCATTTCTGTTCAATTTTTCTTCCTTAACAAAAGTGTCATTTTGACACTTGAGGAATGATTAGAAAAGTGAAAGATGATAATGACATAGAGTTTCGTTTGTTGTTTGCTGGTGGTCACTCTCTATTCTCTCTATTCCCAAATGAGTGTTAATTCTGAGCGACTCCTTAGCAGTTGACGTCTTAGAAGTGAAACTAATTTAATATTTATGGTTAGAGAATCTTTACAGTAGAACAAGTTATTTTTGTTCCTTGCTCTACTGGTGGGGAGAATTGTTTATAATTGTTGAATTAAAATTTTAATGGTTAGGTTTGTAGAGTGTCGTATTAATTTTAAAAATTTAAAGCACGTCAAATAGAATTGTTTTTTGTGTTTTTATTACAAATTTGATTGTTGAAAAATTAATTTAATAGTAAAGTATAATTTCTATCGGTGAAGTAAAATAGCTTGTTCCATCCACACTCCTTTTAATTAGTGAATTATCAGCTTTTGTTTTTGTTTATTGTTGATGTCCACTTTTAGTTGCATAATCCCTTGTGAGATCATGGGTTCTGTTATTTTTTTCTCATGGAAAAATTTAAATTTCAAAAGTCATAATAAAAAATTTTAATTTAAACTCTAATTTAAACATATATACCAAACGGACCTTAAATAAAAGAACTATTAGTTGTTACCCAATGTTTTTAACAGGTGGCAAATTGACATATAACACCGTGTGAATGTGTGATGTTATATGTAAATGAGTGGGTTCGAAAATGTAATGGTAATACGTTAATATTAGTGAAATATGTTGTCACATTTATTTTACTGATTTAAGTTTAAAATTTAAGTTTTATTATAGTAAAAATTTAAAAAAAAGTCACATTTAAGTTTTTTACTACAGTAAAAAGTTCTTACATAAAGTCACATCTCAATTCGAATCAACGAATTAAACGGTCATTAATTTATTGACAGTGTATTTTTTTCATAGCCCTTAGCATTCTAACTGCATTTTGTGAATTCTCTCCGAGTCATGTTAATTGTGTAAGCATGCACTTCAAAATTTGGAATGTACTTATTGTGCCAACTGATATATATATATATATATATATATATATATATTCACATTCACGCTCAGAATTTTAAAACGTGTTACTTTTTGTCAAATTATCATGCGCCAGGCAAATGAAAGGACAATTTTTTTTAACTCTTAATTAGCCCTTTAGTATACATTTTTTACTTTGTTCTCCACTGCTTTGTTATTTTTGAGCATCTATTTCTTAATATTCTAGTTGAGTCTCGTATTATTAAAATATAAATTTAATGTATATTATAATTTATAAACACTCTCTCCTTATAAGTTAATTTTTAAAGATGAGTTTTACTTAAAAATTATAACAATTAGTCTCAAAGCATGTCCCACCTTAGACCCACGATGCGGAAGGGGTGACTTAAGAAGGGCAACCTAGAAAGACTATAGTGGGCCGCCGTGGACATCAGTATCAGAAACATGATGGTATATTAAGATAGTGATTGAGTCCCATATTACTAAAATATAAACTTAGTATGTGAGTTTATAACTATTTAGACACCCTGTTTTTACAAACTAACTTATAAGAATAGTTTTATCCAAGAGTTATAACACTATTTTAAGGAGAGAATACATTTGAAGTTTATTGCCCAACTACTTTTATTTGGAGTGAACGGCATTTATCAACTCCCAAATCTGTTTTTAAAAATTATAGCACGTTTAAAATTTAGTGGGTAAAACTTAAAGTTCTGTTAATTTTATTGATTAGAGTTTAAAATTTAAATTTTGATACAATAAAAAGTTTTTAAAAATAATCACATTTAATTTTTTTGTTACAGTAAAAAATTCTCACATAAAATTACATTTCAATTTAAATTAAAAACTCAAATTAACAAAGTAAACAAGTTCTTAAAAACGTCGTATAAATCACGGACTATAATATGTATATTTTAAAGTTGGGAAAACACGTTCACAGATATAGTTTGGGGAAATTTGTAAAACTATTTGTTTTTAGGTTCAAAATAAAAATCAAAAGGTTCATTATAAAAAATAAAAATAATGAAAAAACCCATCTGGACATTTTGCAAAAGAGAAAAAAACACTCAACACAAGCGCGAGGCCAGACACGGAAAGAGAACTGGCAAAGTGGCATTAGTAGAGAACTCCGCCCGCCACCACACTTGTCACTCTCTCTTTCTCTCTCTAGATCTTCCCTTCTTCTCTCTCTCTTTCTCTTCTGGCGACCTTGTTTCGCTCTCTCTCTCCTTCTTCCTCGTCGTCGCTGCCCCAAACCATTCTCCGATTCTCAATGGCCGCCACCTTTGCCTTCAACGCCGTCGGAGCTCCGGCCAAGCTTTCGGCCCATTTTTATCACCTCCGCCGCCCGTCTCCTCTCCTCTCCGGCCTCCGATCACCTCCGCTTCTTCCCGGTCTTTCTCACCAACGCACAAAATCAGCCTCCTTTTCCTCCTCTGGTAAAGCTACATTCTTTGTTCTCCGAGTTCTGAATTCTTTAATTCCACCCATAGATTGGCTTGCTTGAGCTAAAAATCCTTTTCTTTCCTTCTTTTCGTCGTAGGAATTAGGGCTCAGGTTGCAGCGGTTGAGCAATCGAGCGTCGCTGCCGCTAAGAACGTGGATGCACCGGTGGTTGTCGTCACCGGAGCTTCTAGAGGGATCGGCAAGGCTATTGCGCTCACTCTTGGTAAATCTGGTTGTAAGGTCTCTGCTCGTTCTCTCTCTCGGAATTGTTTCTCAATTTTCATTTTAATTTTCGACTTTCTTTTTCATTAATTGTAAAATTCTGAACCCTCAATTGTTTCTCAAGGAATTATGAGGACTCACTTCTTCTTTTGAATTGCCTAAAAGGAAATTTGACGCTTTCCTCAGACAATGGTTGCACCATTTTGCTAATCTATGTTGTGATGGAACATTTTATAATCATCTTTAACTAAAGTTCTTGATTATTATATCATAGACTTCACTTGTTGTTACAGGTACTTGTAAACTATGCAAGGTCATCGAAGGAAGCTGAAGAAGTTTCCAAGGAGGTGCGTATTAGCAACTCTGGACTTTTATTTGATTCTGTTCCTGAAACTTATAATTATTTTTTGTTGCCTGGGTTTTGGCGTTAATTTTTAATGATTTTACTGCTTTGCTATTGTTCATTTGTTTCTTTTGCATTTTGTTCCTAATATTTTTAATCTAGTGCATTAGTGTTGGTATGATGGGACCCTTTTGTATATTTTTCTTTTAATGATGAAGTATTCACATATTTGATACGAGACTTTGCCGAAAAATGTTAAATTTCTTGCTTCATCATGTTGCATAATGTTGTAAATATGACTTGGATATTTGCTTGTCTAGATTGAGGCACATGGTGGTCAAGCCCTTACTTTTGGAGGCGACGTCTCAAAAGAAGAGGATGTAGAGTTGATGATCAAAACTGTGAGCATACCTGCTCTTGTATTAGTTTGCAAATTTCCACTTCTTCTTGGAACTGTGCCTGCAATGTGATATCAATTTTGAATTTTAATGCTTGCAGGCGGTTGATGCATGGGGAACAGTTGATGTTTTGATAAACAATGCAGGTAACAAACACTTTAATTGTCTTTTTTAACTTTTTGGTTGTTTTTCATTATCTGAATTTCAGCTGAGTTGCTGTACAATTTTCTCTAGGAATTACCCGGGATGGATTGTTGATGAGAATGAAGAAGTCACAATGGCAGGAAGTCATCGATTTGAATCTTACTGGCGTGTTTCTCTGCACACAGGTGTGTATGCTCTAGTTTATAATTTAGATGTTTTTTTTTTTGGGAAAATTTGTTCCCTTGTTTTTTAAGCAAGTTGCTCTAATTTGTTTCTAATGCTGTTTATTATCTCCATTGTTTTCCCCTTTCCAGGCTGCTGCCAAACTTATGATGAAAAAGAGAAAGGTAATCAATCATCTTCTGGGTTGTATTTTATCTTTAGTTATCTTGCCACCAAGTCAGACCAAATAGTGAAAGATAATAAGCTTCTGGCTAGCACAAATAATACTTGAGGCAACTGAAATTTATGAATGCCTTCAGCAATTTTGCCTACAAAAGCTCAACTTTTCCTTATTGATTTTAACTTGGAGCTACGTAGTGTTGTCCTTAATTAAGTAAAGCATACAATTTTATTTTATTTTATCTTTTACTCGTTACCAGACATGCTCTCAGGTCATTCACTTTTTTGCAGGGGAGAATAATCAATATAGCATCTGTTGTTGGTCTCGTTGGAAATGCTGGCCAAGCAAACTACAGTGCTGCAAAAGCTGGTGTAATTGGCTTCACAAAGTCTGTTGCAAAAGAGTATGCAAGCAGGAACATTAACGTGAGTATCTAGGATTTAAGTTATATGTGTGCTCAGAGCAGGTTCCATTTTTCATATAGTTCTATACTTTCTCTTGGATTTCTGGAGCAACTACATAAACCCTTAATTTCCACAGGTCAATGCTGTAGCTCCTGGCTTTATTGCTTCTGACATGACTGCGAAGCTTGGAGAAGACATAGAGAAGAAGATCCTGGAGACAATCCCCTTAGGTGAGACCGAAGATCTACACTTTTCTTTTTCTTTTTCAAATTCAAGTGAATAATGTCATTATTGTATCATTTGAAGTATATGTCAACTTACTGCATATCTTTTACATATAGTATTATTAATGAGAGCAGTTTGTTTGTGGTTTTACTTGAATGTTATGGTGGATGAAACTGTGAAATTTTTTTCTCGACGAAAATATACGCTTAGCTTTTGTAGGTTTAGATTGTTTCTGAACTTAATTTGAGCTGTTTTATGGGGGTATGCATAAGATGTTTGATTGATTTAATGAGCAGTTATAACAGCAAGCTCTTCAGGACTATTGAATTTGACTGATCGAACATGTGAAATAAAAATAAATATAAAACCGTTAAATCTTTTGACTATGCTTACAGGGCGATATGGTCAACCAGAGGAAGTAGCCGGGCTGGTGGAATTCTTAGCACTTAATCCCGCTGCTAGTTATATAACTGGACAGGTACTTTTATTCTTGCTTTCTGAAAGATACGTCTCTTCTAATTTCAACATGTAATGTAAGAATATTAGCCATAATATAATATAACATGTGATTATAGAGGTAATATGTGTCTGTGCTTTTTCATTTTAGGTCTTCACAATTGATGGAGGAATGGTGATGTAAAGGCCAAGTGACAAACCTTTGCCGTCTTTATCTTAGGAGGAAGGATCGGCAGAACTGTTGCCCAATTTCGTTTTTCTCTTTCGGCAGTAACTGAAAAAGAAAAGTATGAAGTTGTATTTTCTTCTCTCCTCTCTCCTGTCCTTTATTTTCTTTCTTTTTTTTAATCGTTTTTCTTTTTTGTTTGCAGTTCTAACATAGCTGATTCTAGAGCCCCCACCCCACCCCCGTATTTTTTTTTTTTTTTTTTTTTTTTGAGGATGTGTAACTTATCTACTTCGAAAATTTTGGTCATGCGATCTACTTCCTGCGTTTTTTTTTCCCTGGATAATGCATAGAGGATATTTCGATTTGATACTCTGATAAATTCACACGCCATTCTTTTGATGTCATCCAACTGTTGCAGAAGTGATTAAAAAAAAAAGGAAAATAACGATAGCATACACGAATCATAATTTCCCTGTTCTTTTTTTTTATTATTATTTTTACTAGATATGGAAAAATGAATAAATATCTAAAATATACATCCAAAGCATCCTTCATCTTCATTCTCGGAAGAGATTATGCTTAGTGCTTTCTTTCTCATCAACAAAAAATGGGTTTACTTTCACCCCATGAAAGCCTCTTATATAAACTAGTTGTCTACTTTACAAATAACAACTCTTCTAGGGCTACAACACTACCACACACCAATGGATTCAATCCTCGAACATACCCTCGTCCGAAATCCTAGAAGATTCTGTCCCATTAACATGAGGCTGGTTTAATGAATCAAGACTCGAATCCCTCAAAATACTGAAGTCAAAATCATCGTCGTCATCATCATCATCATCTAGAGTTCCATCTAAATCTTCTTCGTCGACTATTCTAGGCTTAATCCCCTTGGCTTCTCTTTCCATACGTTGTTTGATGCAATCTTCATATGACATTTCGTACCACACAGTGCCCTTGCCCACAATAGATTTGTTGTGGGCGTCGGTCATCCGCTCTTGCTTGCTCTTCTCCGAGTTCTTTGGTTCTCCCCAGTAGTCATACCGATACAGAGGGCTGTCCGGGTCATATTGATCCTTCCCAAAGTAGCTAGCTTCTACATACCTTCCTGGTTCTTCTAGTGGTAAGCCAAGAGCTTGACGGCTGTAAAAAAATCATGGGAGCTTTCTGTAAGCAGTAACATGGGAACTCTAGTCCTTTGTGAACAAGTAATCGCTTTAAAAAAAAAAAAATGGGGGCGATGCAAAAAAAAAAAAAAAAAAAAAAAAAAGGGTGGGGCATGCAAGAAACAGTGTTACTAGCAAGAGCATCAGAAACTAAGCTAACTAGACCGTTCATGATTATGAAATCAAGAGAGTATTAAAAGAAATAAGGGATTCAAATGCCGACAAACTGCAAGAAATGATGACCCAAACTAAAACTGAAGGGGCATAATTGTAGAAGGACAACAGCAGGAATATGCATACTGCCAAATTCAAAGTATAAAGTGAGAAGAAAACACCGAAAAGGACTACCAGCTTATGTCTCTTATCAAAGCTTCTCGTTCCTCATAAGATCGACGCCAATGCAGCAAGTCATATTCATCCATTTCATTATTTCGTCTCATCTTAGTAACTTTATATTCCTCTCCCCTTTCTTCTGCTTCTTTCCTTTGTTTGTTGCGAAGCTGTAGCAAAATAGATACACCCCTTAAAAGATTTATATTTGTAAAAAAACAGTCATGGTAAGCATTTCACCAGAATTTCATGCACGTGGTAACTTAATAGAAATAAAGAAACATTGGTAAAGTTAGAAAACCCCTATGTATAGATACACAAGCGTACAAAGCACACGTTATCAAGTATCAAGACAGAAGCTGACCTCACGCTCAGCAAAGGCAGCCTCCAGGTCAAGTTCCTTAACGCTTGTTTTCTACCGTTAAATTTCAAAGACAGCAGGTAAATCCACCTAATATAGGTCATACAATTTCAGGCACAACAACTGAAGATGTGCTTACCAGAATCACTTTTGGAATTACTGTTTTCTTATAGGAAGCTTTAGTATATATGACACTGTTTTCTTCGTCATAGTCTTCATCATCACTCAACTCTGATAACTTTTTGCCTTTGTATTTGTCAGGATTGGCCTCCAAATCATCCAATATCATCTGCTCAGCATTATGTATCTGCCATAACTGCATAACAAACAAATTACTGTCAATAGTTATAGTATACATTCTATCCAAAAAAACAAAAATACCAGTATATATTCTGTCATACGGTGCATGGAGGTAAAATTTTAAAATGATCTAAAAATTTACCATCATAAAGATGGATAAAACAAGTAGATAGTCGAGGGAAGGAAGAAGAAAGAAGCAAAAAGTTACCGTATCAACGTAAGGGTGATTCGACAATAAAGGTTCCTCAACTGGATTGTCTCCAGGAATTTTTCGGGGAACAGGAGGTCTTCCAGAATCACGCTGCAAAAATTAAGTGGCAAATCAAAAGCATAAACATGCTGACCAATGATAAACAAATTTAAAATGCTTCAGATCTTTATCAGTCTTAAAAACAAGCTTCACTCAAATGCACAGACTAAAATCTTCATCTGCGCTTTTGAATTTAGCCATTGAGCCAGGAGGAAAGACCGGCCATGGCCCACTAGAATGCCACATAAGAGGGTGCCAAGGCCAATTAGAATGTCACATGAATCCAAGACTACCACTTACTGAGAAAACCAACATTATACAATCGAATGATGCCTCCTTTTCAATGAATGAAGCACAACTAATTCATGGTTGGTAACATAGTATCTATAATAAAGCCACTTGTGGAGATGAATTGACTCTGTTAAGATATGAAAATTTTGCACTGGGCATGATAACTAACCCGGGTATCGGGGGGAAAAGAAAAAAGTAGCACTTAAGTACAGGAAGAGGTGCAGACCCGTAATTCATCTGGATTTGTATCGTCCTCACGATGGAAGATTGGTGGAAATTCAAATCTATTAAAGCTGCAAACGTTGATTTAATATAAAAAAAGAAAAAAGAAAAAGTTAAGGAGTTACAACTTTGAATGGAACCATTAACTAATCAAAAATCAAGAAGCAAATAAGGAGCTACAACTTTAAAAGGATCATTAAGGGCCCGTTTGGTATATGGGTTCAAACCAAGGTTCTTGATTATGACTTTTGAAATTCAAATTTTTTATGAACACTGTAGCAGAACCAAAACCATGGGTTTGCACTGTAATAGAACCCATATACCAAACATCACCTAACTAAACACGAGATTGCACAAACTTTGACCTCAAAATTATACCAATATATACTATTGAGGTGGACAATAGTTAAAGGGTAGAGTGTTGAACAACATACATTAGGTGGTCTATGTTAGGATCGACAAATCGCATTTCAATAGGAAACCGAAAGCGGTAAGGATCTCTCTTTGCCTGAAAAAACATAAACAAGAATGGACTGAGCATTGTGAATCAAATACCCATGCTATGATTGATCTTTTTTTACAGCAGTAGAATGGATGGAAGTATTTATATGCACGGATTTTCCAAGATCACCAATCATTACTTGGTGACAGTCATGCAAGAAAAATGTTTAACGCCAATAACATATCACTTAAAGTAAGTACTCACCAGAATTTCAACAATGACATCCATTCCAACTTTGATATGATGACGGATCCAGAACCAATCATTACCTTTTATAGGGACCCACCTAAAACAAATTATGCACAAAATTATGCACTAAAATAAAGTGAGACAACAATATAATGGTATTATAAGAAATATTGAAGAACCTTCCCGTTTTCAAGCTGACAAACGGCTTTTATTATCTTACTAAGAGTTGATGTTATTTCTTTTTCTTTCTGTCCTTTACTAGTTCTTTCCTTTCCTGTTCTTTTTACTTTGTTGCTTTTGGGGGTTCCTCATCCTCTTTCCTCTGTAATTGATGTTTCTACCAATGAAAGGAAGTTATTTCTTTAAAAATAAAAATAAAAAGAGAGTTCACGTATTTCTTAATGACCAAAAGCTTAAACACAACAAGTTCAAGAGGGTGGTTAAAGTTCATATTGAACTTGAAGGCATTTCCTAGATGACAGATTCATATTTGGAGTTTAGACGGGGTGATCTGCGTTGCAAACTTTCTTTCCCCACTTTCCAAAGTCATACTTGTCCTAAAACCCTGTTGATTTTACTTCCCTATCACCATAGGTTTAGTTAATTACAGAAGTGAAGGGAACACATTAAGATTTGTGTGGCACTCCTAAAGTTATAAGCAACATAACTCTTCACGAATTAAATAAAGCAGTTTCATAATTCGTATCATAAAAATTTGAAACAGAACCAAGTATCAACATAGAAATAGTAATTACCCCTCGTGTACTCCACCAATGTCAACAAACGCTCCTTGATAAAGGTGCAAAGTAGTCACTTTTCCCGCACAAATCTGCAAAAAAATAAAATGTGTTGCTCTTCAAATCACCGGTTTTCATAGGCACAGCATGACTTCTTAAGGAGTCAGGAATGTGTCTTATCAGCCTGTTAAAATATTGGTCGGCAAAAAAAAAACTTTTCCCGGCCTGCATTTATGAATGGAGTGGAAGGGAAATAATTCAGGCGTGTTAAGGTTAATTTCCCATAGAGATAGAATGAAAATAAGACAAGCAATTTTATATTTATAGATGAATGGGTGGCTTCTTTGATGGCTTCTTTGATGAGACTTGAAGGCAGAATTCTCAACCTAGAAAAGAATGTTTTGAGAGCGTATGTAGTAAAGGCAAAAGAGGCTTATTCTTGAGTATTAACTCGAGTGGATAGCTGACCGGAAAGTAATTTACATAAATGGCAATATAGCATAATATGTACATGAACATCCTACTATGAGCGAAACAAGGAGAAATACATATGCATAAATAAATTATAGCAAAATCTTAATATGAGTTCAGCCATTAGCATAGCTCGGATAAGTTTTAGACAAACCAAAAAGCTAAAGAACTTACTTGTCCTGGATAATAAAATGGAAGCTCGTACTGCATTAAAAAAAAAAAAAAAAAAAAAAAAACCAATGTTATCGCCCTTGCATAAATAAATTCACATTTAATTAAAAAGAAAAAACAAACATTCTACCATGCCCTCTTCGTAGTCCTTCCCCCTCTTCCTCCTACCGGGATAATAATCTTGATCATACTGTACGGCCAAAAGAAAACACACACATCAGAAAACTCTAAAGTTCATTAACAAATTCAGCATGTTCAAACATATTATCGTCAAATTCTACGGCCCTTATTTGTACTAAACCAACGAATTTATACATTTCTGAGCCACATTTCCAACTTTACAATCCATATATTTCGAAACCGATTACCAAATCCATTAGCTTTTTTAGTCACAACTCCAACTCTACAACCAAGTAAGAGTAAAATAAACTTCATAATAGCAAACCAGCTCTAGCTTTCATATCAATACCTCGGAAAAACATAATAAATTCCAAAATGCCAAAGAAACATATAAAAACAATCACAATGAGAAAGACAGAGAGAACTCTAAATGATTCACACAAAACCTTATAAGATTCCTCTTCCAATCCATCCTTATTTGCGGCGACCCACTCATTGTACTGCTTCAAGAACACCTTATACCGATCCAAACAGATTTCCTCCGACCCCGTCACCGTCTTCACCTTTTTATCCAACTCCTCAATGTCCACTCTCTCCGCCTGCAACTTATGCGCCTCCCTCATGAACTCCAGCTCCTCCCTGTCCACCTCCCACCCCCTCGGCGGCCAGTCTCTCGGCGGCAAATGCCTCACCACCAGCGGCCCCGTCCACACCGTCTCTAGTGGCTCCGGAATCTCTCCTTTTATCTCAAACTGCTTCCTGTTATAGTGCAATTATTAATCAGTGACAAAAACATTATCGCCATTAAAGAAAATTGAGAGCAGTATAGGCGAATGAATCGAAAATTAACGATAAATTCAGAACAAATTAGAAACTTTGTTCTTACCTGTAGTAATCGTCCTCGGTGAGTCCCATCTCCTCCATCTTCTTCTTCCGGTAGCTCGGCTTGAGCATCTTGAAGGCTTCAATGGCTTCGGGAGATTGGAGAGGGACTTCCTCGCCCTCGTTCAAGCTCTTGCGAGCGAAGTCGGCCTCGGGAGTGAAGACCTCCTCCCAAGGAGCCCAGCCGCGCTCGGTCCAGTTGCGAATCCGAGCTTCGTCCTCGGTTTCCTTGTCCTTGGGACCGAAGCTCTCGAGGAAGGACTCGTCGACGGGGAACTCGTCGGAGGCGAAGCAGTTGGCCGGAGACCTGCCGCGGAGCGACGGAGGGCGAGCGAGGAGAGGACGCCATGGGAGGTGGAGATGGTGGTAGCTGGGTTTGGGATTAGGGTTAGGGTTTGGGGGAGGTTTGGGGAAGGTGAAGAAGAAATGGGGATGGAGAGAAGTATGGAGGATTTGCATTGCTGTGAATGCAGAGAAAGAAAGTGGAGGGAACAGAGGGAGTAAACTCAAGCGCCAGTGTATTTTTACTTCCGTTTTGCTTTCATTTTCAAAGACTGGATAAAGTTTTTATTTTTATTTTATTTTTCAAGTCCTTTTTTTGTTGTCGTTTCTTGTTTCAATTAGTTGTCGTTTGATAACATTTACGATATGTCGTTTTTAATCTTTAACTTTGTAATGTGAAAAACGACGTGTCGTTCGGTCTTTAAATCTTCGTTTAGTAATTTTTCTTTTTATAGTTGTTTATTTATACATTTTTATACATTACTATGCACAAAGTCTTGGAAAGATCAAGTTAAAGGTTGTTTTGTTCATCGACTAATGTTACCAACTCTTTTTTTTTTTTTAATTCATATTTTTTTTGAAACAAAACTTAATTTTATGGTGTAGTAGAATATAGATAGTAATTGATGTGGCATTTTTCGAGCAATCTATTTTATTTCGGTGGAGTTTAAGAATGTAGGATTTAGGTACTTCAGCTTTTAAATAAGTAATATTAAAAGGAAAAATATCAATATATATATATATAAAAATATAAACTATTGTTCCAATACTAAACAACTATAAAAAATGCTAAAAAAAAAAAAAAAATGTCTATTAACTAAAGGATTAAAAAATAAATAAATAGTCTTCACGCGTAGAACTTGAAACTCCTGGCTTGTAGTATGATCTGCCTCAACGCACCAATGGGGGCCAAAACCATCAATAGCACTCCAAAGATAATGCAAAACTGAGAGTATTGCAACCAAAAAAGAAAAAAAAAATGGGGGTCAAAAAACAAGATAAAATAACTTAATAATGTAAATATAAAGAACATACAAAATGTACTTTAATTACAAATTAAAGTCATCTTACCCAGTTGGTGATCCAAGACAAGCCATACTTCTTTGGTTTGTAAATGGCAAGCCACATAATGCAAGGGAGCTGCAATATTATTATTTTTTTTAAAAAAAAGATTTTTAATTATATCAAAGAATTAACAAGAGCTTATTTGTAGTAATAATTAATAGAATTGGATTTTTTTTTTTTTTTTTCATGAATGCTTACAAAGTATGTTGTGGGTGCAAAGGCAAGGCCTCCAAAGAAACCGAGAAGGCCACCAAAGAAAGGAAACGTGATTGCAATAAACATGGTAAATGCTGCATCCAAAATAATACCAAAAGGGTTGTGCTCATCAGTGTAAAAACAAAAAAGATTTGAATTTCCCAAGTCTTCAAATTAACCATTTATGACAAGTCTTAAAGAGATAAGATGCTTACCAACATATCCAGTCCGAGTCACAAATCGAAGCATGAAACTTGGCTTGAACTTCATCCTTAGAACCAAGAACGATTCGATCATGTCGAACACGGGCATGGCATAGACCTATATCCACACGAAAGCAATGTCAAGAGTCTCAACTTTTAATATCTATAATTCTTTTATCAGTACGTGTTTAAAAAATTATCACGTCAGTTAATACTACATTACCTGATAGCTACCGATGACGTGGATAACAACAAAGAGGTTAGCAATGGCAATGAGCCACCAAGGCTTCTCCAAGGATATGAGGATATTGTCCTCAACTTTGTCTCCAAAAACCAAGTAACCAATGAGGGCAACGGGGAAGTAGCACAAGGCCACAACAGCATAGGCAACCAAGACACCTTTCCACATGGGCTTCTTGGAGGGCTTTTCGGGTGTGGAAGGGATTGTTGCTTGGATCTCCAAAACCACATTGTGGCCTGCAAAGGCAAAGGCCACATCTCCCAACGCACTCAAGAAGTTGAAAACGTTTCCCGTTGTTGTGGATGCCCTGTGGCCGTACTGCACATCTGGGGCTATTCCTTTGTGGAGGGAAGCAGCCCAACCAATAGTGGAATAGCTGCAAAGCAAGACCAAAAAAAAAAAAAAATCAAATTTTGTCTCTTGGGATTAGAGGGCACAATGGTGGAATTGTAACTACAATATTGCAGCCCAAATCTACAGATGATGAAAATAAATTATCTCAATCATTTGAAAAAATAAAGATGTTTTCAAACTAAAAATAATAATAATAATCAAGTTGTTTTTTTTATCATGGCTGACATTAAATTGCACGATACATCTAAAAGACAGATAAAGATTTGTTAAAATCCAAAATTCGAACCTTGTCTTCATCAATATTATGGCAAAGAAAAACCAATATTTGTGAAAACACAATTCGAAAGAATTGAATCCTTCCAAAGTCCATATGGAAGAATAAAGAACCAGAAAAACCAACACAAGAATAAGTGCCAACACCAAGTCATGAAAGGGCTAAAAATTCCAAATTTGTCAAAATCGAGATTTAATAGGGCGATGATATTCTTTCGTGAAATTAAAAAGGGGAGCAAAAATTAATCATAATGATAAAATAATAACAGAAGTGGAAAAACTAACCTCAAGGACATGACGGCTGCTAGAACTGAGATTAAAGCAATGGCATTGAAGTTGGGAAAGTGAGATAAGAGAAAGTGAACGCAGGCAAAAATCATGGTGAAGTAGGTGCCCCTCATGGGCTTGCAATGGAGATTTGTGAAGCGGTTGCAAAGGACGTCATGGAGCTTCTTAATGGAGTTTCCTCCTGTGATCATGTACACAATGTTCACTCCAACTTCCACCACCAATTGCTGTGGCACCACAACCCAAAGCCCGAGCTTTTCGCCGAAAGCATGTTGCCCTAGCTCATGGTACCGGTCGAACCTCTTCCCCGGCACCATCTCATGCATCTCCACCATTTGCCATAAGGTGTAGAGAGTGATCAGCCATGAAAGAATCAGTATAGTGACACCGGGACCCCTAATTAATACACAAGAAGAGGGGAAAAAAAGTTTAGAGTTCAATTAAGGAGGTTTTGGATTTAATAGTCATTTAACACAAATTATGAAACAAGTATCATGTTGAACTTACAGAACAAAGAAGTAAAACAAGCTAGAAAAATAAACTTAAATCTTTGCTTTCTTTCTTCTGTTTTTTTTTTTTTTTTTTTTTTAGAATAACTTTATTAAATCTTTCTTAAACCCTAATAAATGTAAGAAAAATATCATCAAGATCACGGTTCGGTTTAGTGACTAGTCGTTACAATTTGACTTACTAAAAAAATTCAAACCATAAAGTAAATCTGTCACCAAGATATAAAAGTGTTCATATACATCTTTGCTTATAAACCTGATCAATACACCTAAAACCCTAATCATTAAGTTTCATTTAGTCGCTATAGTGTAATTATAGTATAGTAATTAAGACATAACACAAAGGTTTTTCTTTCCATGAAATATAAAGATACAACGATAATGCAACACCTAAAGAACCGAAAGAAAACACACAATATATTCCAACTTTTTCTCCCTTAAAACCCATTAAATTCGTTTATTACATCACAACAAATTATGTGGAATTATCCTTATAGTAAAACATACTATACAATCTACCAAGTGAAACATATTCAAAGTTCTCAAACCATTATATATATTTAATCCAAAAAAAAAAAAAAAAAAAAAAAAAAAAAAAAAAAAAAGAAGATGAAAAAGAGTTTTAAGTGCATGAAAAAATCTTGTACCATCCAAGCTCAGACATGGCAAAAGGGAGACCCAAAACCCCGGCACCAACCATGGCAGTAACATTGTGGAAAGCCGAGTACCACCACTTCGCATTCCGATTACTAGTGATCGGAAGCCATTTATTCAGGTCCTCTTCTTCCTTGCTTAGGACTACTGCTTTAATATCCTTACTAGGAGGCTTCTCTAACTCCATATTTTGTGACTAGTGAATAAAAACACGTTCAAATTAATAAGGTTATTGAATGAATGATGTGAGTCTACGTGCAAAAGACACTTATTTTATAGAGCACATGAATGACAAATTAATCCTTATACGACTAGAACTCTGAGAGGCATTTTGACTCAAAATCGAACTATGACTTCCTTATGTTTGTTGTATTTTAGAGTGATTTGACGAATTTGGCCATTTACTTTTAAATTTCGTTTTCACTAACCATAAACTTGGTACGAGAAACTTATCTCTTGGGGGGGGAAAAAAAAAAAAAAGTGTGACGCGGAGACTATACAAATGATCACTGTAGCTCGCAATTAAAAAAGTAAATCTTCAAAGACTCGTATTGTTAAAAATACATTTGATTACAGAGAAGCAGACTTCCGGAACTAATTCTCTGTTGCTGTCTAAATCTTTCAAAGAGAAAATCTTCCTCGCTTTGAAGCTTGAGATACTCCTCCATGTCAAACCTATGCGGTTTTGACCCGTCATTACTTCCAGTATCACGAACAATTTTCCTTGGAAGCGAATCCATAATCCCAGGACTACAGCTGCCGTGGCTACTGCCGGAGAGATTAATCCGATCACTAGTATTAGTCGCTTCCTGAAAACCAAATTACATATCTTAGAAACATAGGATCTAATAGCGTGCAATTTACCATAACTTCAGTAATGTTTCTATAATTCATTGAAAAAGCAATAGTTCTAGTCTACCTGAGCAGCATCAAACAACATGGTTTTTGGAGTCGTCGGTGGCTCTGTCTTATTCATGCACGGTGCAGGTGAAGCATCATTACCAGTCTCCCACTGCAACCAAGGCAATAGAACCCCATCCGTGTCAACAGGAAGAGGTACAGACATCGTTGGCCTCTGAGTAGTTGGTGTCTTCGTCATCCCGCCTAAACTCGAACTCGTATCACTTCTTTCTCCATCCAGTGATGATATATCTGTGTCTTCAACATTTGAGATGAAGTCCTCAATGTATCTCTCTGCTTCCTCAGACAATCTCTTTGACATCCTATTTCTGTCCGTACTCCTCTGGTGAATATACACAAAAGTCAATTTGGCAAGATCATGAAAATATGGGGTACCCAAACCAGTTTTCCTGCATCTCGAAAAGTGAAAGTGAAGATCATACCCTTCTGGCTCCAACTTGTGATGGTTTATCAACAATAACACTGTTCTTGGAGTCGGGAAGCAATTCCTTCCCAATCTTAGAAAGTTCCCTGCTGCGTTGTTCCTCCAACACGATTTCAGATAACAAATCTTGTTTACGCTTCCCAGACTGCAAATAAAAATCATGTTCCTCGTAAGTAAACTCTTCAAACGTGACATTTTTATCATGCAACACTCCGAGCTAGGAGATTGCATTTAACCATGACTCAGTACTTCATTTGCAATGTAGATAGAATTCTCGTAGTAGAATGTTGAGACAACACATATCCCTTACTAAGAAAGCCACTTATGGCCAAGAGATGGATAAACCGCACGTAAATGCTACTAGTAATAACTACAATACGTTTAATCAAGCAGTTGCTCAACCGCAGTTAATAAAGGAATAAAATAATTAAAGAATAATGATGCAAAAATGAAAAAGCAATGCTATATATCATGAATAAGTTTTATCATCAAGGCAGACGTGTAAAATTCTGTGCATTCCATTCCCTAAAGTACTGTTTTGTCCCAGCTTTTTAACCCTTGCCAAGTAAAATGTTAGTATTAAGGATACGTGATCGATTGTAATTATTATGTATCAATTTTGTATCAAATGTAATTAACTACTTTTAGGTAGTCCTCTCATTCTTAGGGATTTGATTGATATCCCCATTTACTGTACCAGCTCACGGGTGTCTATACACTTTGTATATATAGTTGATTACAACCAACGAAAATGCATAACATTATTCCAAAACATTCTAATGCTCTAAAGTTAGCTTTAACGCATCGAACCCCTCTATCATTTTCCAAACTAAAAAGTATTTCTATATGATGAATTTTCTTGTGGACGACTACAAGTACTATTATTTATCACTTTCACATTAAGATATTAGTACTAGAGGCAGTTCAATAATTTAAATATTAACACCTCTTCCAATTTTGTTGAGTAGTTCCTCCTGATTGAAGAGACAGTGTGAAGTACGTCGGAACTGTTTGAAAACAAGCCATTATCCGTTGCCAGAACTGTGGGTTTTGTGTTCCCTAATGCCTGTACGAATTGAGAGGACGGAACCTCAGAAAAACAGAGAAGCACACTTGACTTGACGCATAAAACAGAAAAACTAAATATTGGGAAACGAAACTACAAAAACTAGAGTACAAACTTGTTCAAACTCTGTTCTAATCTCTTCCACGGCATGTCTAAGTTCAGCCCTCATTGCATCATACAAGCTACTGTTCACATAATCCCCCCCGGTTGGATGTTGTGCCTAAAGGGTATTAGAGAGAGAGAGAGAGAGAGAGAGAGAGAGAGAGAAAACAAAAAACAAAACATATTGATGTAGAAGCACAAAGCTGAAACAATGCTCAAGAATAACAATTTTTACACAGGTAACAAACCTTCTTTTGTGAATAAACTGCTCGTATGATCCTCTCAATTCCATTTTTAGAGGAGTGAGGAGCATCCCTCCCTTCGTCATCAGTTAGAACCGAGGACTGGCTCTGAAAGGATCAAACACACCATTTTTAGGAATTCCCGACATTAATTCTCATGAGATTGTATATGAACGAATAAACAACATCAGCAACAAGATCAAAATGTTAAAGTCACCCCTCTTACAAAGTTTCAACTCAAAATTTTCCCATATCTAAAAGTGATGGACCAGACGTAAATTAGTAACAAGAAATGGAACTTACCGAATAGTCATCAAAGGCTCTCAAATCTTTCTGGCTAAACGACCCTCTCAGTCCCTGTCTATGATTTGAAGCTTTCGTTATATGAGAGCGAGACGAACGTATCTCACTGTTTCCACTACTGATACTCTTTGGATTAGCACTGTTACGTTTCTGCGAATGATCTAGATCACTCTGTCATTTAAATAGACATAACGATTCAGGCACAAGGACTTAAGCGATCACATATTATTCAATATCCAATGTATAATTCATCTAACAGCCAAAGCTTTAAGCTTGGAGCAATACATTACACTCTCAGCATTTCCAATTTAATGGGAGAATCCTCCCTTAAATATGTGGATAAAGCAATGATTTTTACAAGACTATTCATCGTATGACTTCGATTATGCAATTCTCATTCCAAAGTAAATTTTATCCCAAAGGCTCTTACATAAAGAAATATGTGAAGAAACAGCACAAGAAGAATAGCAAGAGACCAATGGTTACCTCAGAGTCGCTAATCTGATACCGGACCGCCGAAACCGATCGTCTTCTTCTCGAATTAGCACCATTATCGGAACTGAACCTTCGTCCACCACCAGAATTACTACTAACACTGCCCTTCGCATCACCGCCGCCATTCAATTTCGAGCCCTGCCTCGACACAGACCTCCCCCGTCTCTGCGCAGCACTAGAGCCGCCGCTCGCCGGACTCGCCTCGGAGATGCACGAAGCCGAACGGCCTCTGTCTCCGGACCCGAAGAACTCGACGGCGAGGTCGTCGAGGCTGATCTCCGGGAAACCGGAGCCTCTGACCGTGTTGACAAACCTCCCCTTCGGAGCCGGAACCTCGTCGAAGTCATCTGCCGCTGGAGCAGGAATCCGGTGCGAGAACCGGCTCAGACTCCGGGAGCGGCGGTGAGCCGAGCTCCGGTTCGAGGAAGCCGAGTCGTCCGCCGCCGCCGACGCCCCGATCGACGTTCGCTTCGTGGTCGATTTGAACGCCGAGGTCGCCATTTCTGCATAGAAATCAAGAAAATAATGCCGTCTTTAAGCTTGTACGAATCTTTAGGGTTAGCAATCGGAGCAGTTAATCGGGGATCGGGGACATTACTGTCTGAAGGATTTAAGTTTAGAGAAAGAGAGAGAGAGAGAGAGAGAGAGAGAGAGAGAGCGCTCAGGAGAAGCAGGTGCAGACAAGATGAGGATTTAAAAGTTAGAGAGAGAAAGAGAGAAGAGAGAGAGATTTATGGAATTGAGAAGAAGAAGAAGAAGATTGGCGGAGAGATCGAATATTAAGACAAAATTTGAATTGAGGAAGATGTTTAAGGTACGACTAGGGAGACTGTCAAGGACGCGCGTGGATTTTTCGCCTTTTTGGTTTAATTTGGATTTGGATTATTAACTTGTTTTATTTTCTCCCCTTGTTTTTCTCCTTTTTTTTTTTTTTTTTTTTTTTTTTTTTTTTTGAAGTTTGTTTTACTTCTTCAGTTTGAATCACGATGCGTTTTTGACAAAAACGACAACAAATTTTGAAAAAATAACGACGGTTCGTTTATTTGACTGGACGACAGCAAACTTTAAATTGAGATGACAAGTTGTTTTCTGGGTTCCGACTTAGAAGGCTGCTCCTAGTCCTACTTCAGATGTCGTTTCTGTTTAACTTTGAACGACGGTAAACTTTTAATCGCAGTATTCTAAGACTTGTCGTTTTTGATATCCCATCGTTTTTTTCCAACACAAGTAACTTACTATATGGCATGCCATAACGACATCACAAAAAGACAGGTTGCAGTGTCGCTTGTTGATGTAAACGACGTCAAACTTGAGATGATATACGATGAATCGTTTTTTGATTAAAACCAAAAAAAAAAAAAAAGTAATTTTTTTCCTAACAAAAAAATAAAATAATAATTTTTTATTAAAACAAAAAAAAAATTGTAATACGAGCAAGAGCAATAATTGAAATTCCATACAAATTAACGTTTGGTTCATCAATTAAAATCATGAGATTAGAATTATTTTCGATTTACGTGTATTTTTTATAAGAGAAAATAATATAACGAATCATGAACCATGATTCAAATCATGGTATGAATTTTTCAACTAAACGTAAATGCATATGCTTAGTTGTTCTTGACCTACCTCACCCCTTTAAAACGGGCAACCACCATAGCGTTGAGATTTTGAAGAGTAGCTTAAAAGCTGAACTTGAATTAGGAGGTAGTTAACGGTTGCATCACATGTTCCTTGCCAATTGCTATTATATATATATTAAAGTTCTTTGCCCTTTTTTCCAATTTTGATAATCATATTTGCATTTTTAATTTGTGGCACAGGATATGACATAAACTAGGTCGAATGCATAGCTCAATAGCCGAACTTGCAATAATAATAAAAAACACTAAATTGCTTATGATCTAATTTGTTATAATTCACCAAGGTCAAAGAAGGAAAATAATAGTCAAAAGTAGGTGAGATTTCAATCTAATTTACCCCATCACAATAGTAGCACGTTCACCAAAAAAAAAAAAAAAAAAAAAAAAAAAAAAAAAAAAAAAAAAAGTCGCACATATCGCGTGGCATATAAGTTTTGCGTTTTAGACATAGAAAAACACACAAACTGAGCCCATTTGGCATTTGATAGTGGAATGCTCAAGAGACGGAGAAAGGTGAAAATAAACTCAGATCTTATTTATTTTATTGATTTAAATTTTATTACAGTAAAAAATTTAAAAAAAATAGTCACATTTAATTTTTTTATTACAGTAAAAACTTTTCACTAAAGTCACATATGAACTCAAATTAAAAATTCGAATCAACAAACTAAACGAGTCCTATAATATTCAAAAGACGCAATTGAACAACACCAGACCTAATGAGTGCCTCATGCATTATATAATAACTTTGCAAATGATTCCATACTTAAAACATAAAAGCCTCATTTTTATTCAAGATAATATTATCCGATATCTTATAGAAAAGAATATTAGCAAGATTTAAAAGGTGTTATTCTAGAGCAATTAAAACGAAGATTCACTCCTACCACCCATAACATTCGACGGGTAGTAAAGATCCTTCAACGAATGACAATTGAAAGACTTAAAAATATTCTTAGGCCAAAAATTGGATTCCCCTATTTTTCTTAACCCCAACCCACCCACCCAACACACTCATATATATAGGCCTAGTTTGTTAGAATTCAAGTTTTCAATTCGAATGTGATATTTTTTTAAAATGTTTAACTGTAACAGAAAAAATTAAATATAATATTTTTTAAAAACTTTTAACTGTAAAAATTTAAAACTTAAAATTTAAATTAATAAAATAAATGAGACCATAAAAATTTGATTCTTTAACTGGGCAAATGATTAAAAATTTGGTGGGCTGTTTGGGTGCATTAAAATTTAAATTAATAAAAAATAAATATAAAAGCCAAGAAAAAAATTGATTTTTAGTTATAGGATATTAACTTGTCAAGTTATGGTTCATAACCGTATAAGCAAATGATTAAAAATTTGGTGGGCATAACCGTTTGGGTAATAATTTGGCCTATTTATTAACTTATGAAACTTGTATTAATTTTAATTCAAAATCCTCTTTCTCCCTTGTAAAAGCCCGTCTAAATTGACTTAAAAAACTGTTTTTAACTTATTTAGTTCAAATAAATTATTTAGTTCAAAACCCTTTTTAACACTTTTAAATCTTAGATGGTCATTCTTAAAATACTTTTTTGATTTTTTTTATATATTTTTAAAACAAATCATCTCCTATCTCTTTAATGTTTATGAAAAAAATACTTATCAAAAAACTTTCTTATTTACATTTTTAACATTTTATTTGTGAATTATAAATTAAATATTTTATTCATATATGTTTATTACATTACCTTTTATAATAAAAAGTTTTTATTTTTATTTTTTTACCAAATAAGTTCAAAAACCCTTTTCAAATGTAAAAAAATAAAAAATAAAAATTCACACTATCCAAACACTAACTAAAAAATCCAACTTATACTTATCACAAGCACAGCCTATCCCAAACAACCTTAAATTTGCTCCACTTTAAGAGAGAAATAGTTCATCTTATACCGACATGTCGTCTTTTTCCCATCATTAAGAGGGATGTTAACAGGAGATAGGCGGTAAAACACGCGACTTGTAAAAAAAGCAAGGCCCATGGGTGAATCGTGATCTCATAATCTAAATGGCTGAGAATAGCTGGCTGAACTGCAATCACTACCCTACATAAATATATATATAGAGAGAGAGAGAGAGAGAGAGAGAGAGAGAGAGAGAGAGAGAGAGAGAGAGAGAGTCAAACTCGAGAAAATTTAAGCAGAACACATATACCGTCAAACTGGTTCAATACTCTTGAAAACAAAAACATAGGGTATTCTCTCCCCCATTACAACGAGACCTCAAAGATCTAAAGTACAAAAGACTTGGCACAAATACCAAAGTCGTTTGTGGCACATCTCTTATTGTCGACATGAAGCAGAAGACTGAATAAAATCAGCCAATACGATGGACGCTATTAGTAGCATTATAGCATACCGAAGAAGCCAGTCTTAGCCCTTTCACTGGGTTTTAGCGATGTGGACAATCAAGTCAACCACACGGGAGCTGCAAAAATACAGAGAGTAACTCGTTACTAATGGAAACAACAGTTGGATTATTGTCCTTAAGAGGGCATTATATTAAAATCATAAGGAGGGATTTAAGAAAGAGAAGAAGATTAGTGTTAATCACCTGTAACCCCACTCGTTGTCGTACCACGAAACGAGCTTAACAAACTTCTCATTCAAAGCAATTCCGGCCTTTGCGTCGAAGATACTTGACCTGTACACAGTTGAACAAAATTGAGTACATCATCCCCTTACAACGAGTTTTAACTTTTAAAAGAAAAAAGAACTGGAATTTACTTTGGAAATAAGAGAAGAAAGTTGGAAAGATTTTCTAGCAAATGTTGATCAATCAACATCAAAAACCAACTTTATCACGGGCATCTAAAAGAAAAAGTCGGCCTTCCAAACGTATGGCTAAGAAAATTTCATGACATGCAAGAATGAAGGTACATCTATACCTGCTGTCACCAACAAAATCAGTGGAAACCACGTCCTCCTCAGTGTAACCCAAGATGCCTTTCAGTTTTCCCTCGGACTCCTCCCTGAGGACCACCCAGATAAATGGTGTCAAATAAACCGCCAGCTAAACCATGGAAAGTTAATATCTAATAGCTGCCACATAAAGTTGCAACAAAGAAAAGGCCTATAAAAGGGGAAAATATAAGGAAGATGCATTTCACGACTATTCTCTCATTGTTCCTTACTTGATTGCAGCCTTTATCTGCTCATAGGTAGCCGCCTTCTCCAGCCTTACTGTGAGGTCGACCACTGAAACATCAACAGTGGGAACACGGAAAGCCATTCCAGTCAACTTTCCGTTCAAAGACGGCAGGACTTTCCCAACAGCCTTCACAAAACAAAATTGAATATTAAGACTTCAAATCGCTGTTAAGATGATTACTTCAAAATAAAATTTAACAACGGATTATCCAGATTACTAAACAGAACAAGACATCCAAAAAACCTGGCTAAGAAGAGGGTCAAATTACTACATCAGAACATGTATAAAAGCTGTACCTTCGCAGCACCGGTACTGCTAGGAATGATGTTGAATGAAGCAGCTCTTCCACCTCTCCAGTCCTTCGCTGAGGGTCCATCAACAGTTTTTTGTGTGGCTGAAAAATAGAAGATTTAACAAAAGGATTATTAAATAAAGATGGGCTTTGTGGGGGAAAAATAATAAGAAAAACCCTTTCCACACGAGAGCAAACAAAAAAAAAAAATTAATAATTAAAAAAAATTGCAACACAGAAAAATAAATAAATTTTGGGAAACCAACCAGTGATCGAGTGCACAGTGGTCATCAAACCCTCGACAATTCCAAATTTATCATTAATGACCTGAAAAATGATACAAGAAGAAAGATAAGTTAATACCCGATAACTTCTTTTGCCAACTTTTTTCCTTAGCAAATTGCAAAACAAACTAAAGCAAAAAATTAAACCTTGGCCAGGGGAGCAAGACAGTTGGTGGTGCAACTAGCATTGGAAACAACATTGAGCTCTGGCTTGTACTCATGTTCGTTGACACCCACAACAAACATGGGAGCATCCTTGCTAGGAGCTGAGATGATGACCTTCTTTGCACCTCCCTGAAAGTCATCCGTAAACAAAACTTAACAAAACTTGTGTCATGATGATAAATGCCGAAGGAGACATCAACTGAAGGCAAAAGAAACTTTCGTAAAAGTAGTCACCGCCCTTACAAATCCAATAATTAATGGCATAAAAACTTGTGACTTCAAGATGATGAGACTTAAAATGGGGCCGAAAAATGAGGCAACACTATTTAAGAAAGAAAAACGAAAACAATCAAGTTCTTGAACTAGCTCAAAATCTCGGGGGGGAAAGAATATCAACCACCTAATGGGGCATTATAGGGCACATAACTAAAACAACGTTGTATCAAACTCAAACTAGGATATGAAAGCACATTTATCTCTACGTTTGGTACACAATTGCACTAAAGAAAGGGGGAAAAACCATTAGGAGGGGAATAAAATATTATAAATTTCACAAGCGATAACATAACCAGTGTAATTCTATGGGAAAAATACGAAAACCGTGTAACAATGAACTAAAGAAAGCGGGTCTTGAAGATTGTAAATTATGTAAAACAAAAATGGGGGACCTTCAAATGGGCAGCAGCCTTGTCCTTGTCAGTGAAAACTCCGGTGGACTCCACAACGAAATCCGCTCCACTCTCACCCCAAGGGATCTCTTCTGGGTTCCTACAAGTCAATAAAACCACGCATTTTCTCAATAATAATCCACCTTAATCTCCCATGTAATAGTACGAAACACAAAAAATAGTCTCTTGCTAAATTACCTGATGCCATGAACAGTGACGGCCTTCCCTCCAAAGAGAAGGGTCTTTTCGTCCTTGACCTTGAGGTCAAAATGCTTCCATTGACCGTGAACACTGTCGTACTTGAACATGTAGGTCTGTGCTCACAACATCACAAAAAAAATAAATAAATAAACAAATCCAGAAAATTATTCTTCCTCAACAAATTAAATTATAAAAAACGAATCTTTATCAGACATGGTTGAAAAATTTAGGGAAAAAATGAAATGAAAATAAAAATACCATGTAATCGGTGGTGATGAAGGGATCGTTAACAGCAACGAGTTCAACATCGTCTCTCTGCAAAGCAACTCTAGCCACCAACCTACCGATTCTTCCAAAACCTATTTTTTCCCAAAATATTCACATAAAAATCAGATCTATGTCCAAAATTACTCCAAAAAAGCCAATTAATAATTAAAAACACACCAGAAGCAAATTTTGAAAAAGAAAAACAACTCACCGTTGATTCCGATCTTGATTTTCCCTGGAAAAAAGGACAAATCCCAAAACACAGACGAAAACAGAAATTCAGTGAAAGAAAACTCAATCAAAGCGAAATTAAAGCGAGCAAAATTAAACAGAAACTAAAATCTGATAATACAAGACTAATTAGCGATTGATTAGTTACCCATGATCAAAGAAGAGAGAGAAAGTAGAGACGGCGAGAAGTTTCGAGCGAAAGAGTAGAGAGAGAGAGAGAGTGAGAGTGAGATAGTGAGAGCTAACGAGGAAATGCCAATGTTAGGGATTCCATATATCAGAATATAAAAGGGGTCATTTGGTGATCGGCTACGACGCGGACGTAAGAATAAATATGCAAGATTAAATCTTGAGCGTTCAGATTGAGGATAATGTAATAAGGCGCGACGGTGATGATGATCAAATGTAACCGTTGAATTGACGCCAGAGGCAAGCGTCAACGTTTTCATCAATAGGCGTCGCATCGTGACAGCTGTCCGAAATCTGATTCCTAGAGAAATGTGCTCCTTTTTATTTTTTATTTTTTTCTTTCCTTCTCCATTTTGTCTTCTTTTTACGGAAGAAAGTGTAAGAGGCCGTTGGGTTGCCACGTCACGGTTGATCGAATTTGAGGCCCGACTTAGGCGCGACAAGTGGATATCTGCATCACTGGCCCGCAGCGTGTAGAAGGCCCAGTTTTCTTTGGACCACATGTTTGAAGTCCACCCCGGCCCGACAATAGTAGGGGGTGAACTGGAAGAATATTAAGTTTTTTTTTTATTTAAAAAAAAAAAACCAAAAGTGTCATCATCTTATTTCTGTTATTATTGTAAATTTATCTTATACCACCCATAATTTATAAGTTATTTATCGTAATTTACAGATTATTATTTTTTTATAAACAGCTTCAAAAAATAATCTAAAAATTATTTTTTAAATACATTAAAATTTTATGTAATAATATAAATAATAAAATTGAAAAAAATAATGATTAAACTTGAAATTTTATCTTTTTAAGTACATAAATGGTATATGGTTTTAAATATATCTTTTTTGAGAAAAATTTCAAGCCTCATTTACATTTTATATAATTAAAAGGGGCATTAACTCTAATTTATAGCGGAGAAATGTAGAGAAGTGCTTAGAACAAACAAAACTTGAAAAAAAAAAAAAAAAAAAAAAAAAAATGGCAGATTTCCTAATTTTCCAATTGGGTGCAGGTGGATTTGCCTTTCACATTGTTCAAAGGACACTAAAACAGTTGCACATCAAACTTTCTGGATTTTTAGGAAATTTTGTGTGTGTTTTCTTTGATCTATCTTAAGATTCTACGCTTCCTTGTCTCTATCAGAAAGGCACATGTTGTTTGGGCCAAGAATTAGGCTAACCGACGAAGCCAAGTTGTTACGAGGATTGGGCCGGATGGCCCATGATATCATAGCCTTCTATTGCTTTTTGGGCAACACACGTGAACATCGACTTCGATCTTAAAAAGTGCTCTCTATCTTTCTATCTCACGTTTGAGTTTCTCTTTGGGAAATTGAGGAGTTAGAACTTGTAAAGAGAACTGGTTCTGATATAGTGGTTTTTCCCGCAAAGATTGTTTGAACCTGTAAATTAAATACTTATTTATTTCATTTATTTGAGTTTTGTTATAATAAAAAACTCTCATAAACAGTCACATTTAACGTTTTTATTACAGTAAAAAATTCTCACATAAAATCACATTTCAATTCAAATTAAAAATTTAAATCTGCAAACTAAACAAACACTGAGAAAAAGCTAAGTAAACCTGCCAACCAAATGTACTACCCTTTTCATCTATCAAGGATCCGTTAAGGATTTAATACTTTGTAGCCCTAATGGCTTGTACGGTTACGTGAAAATTAAGTGAAAACCACATCCTTTCAGAAGAATTAGATTAAAGTCATTTTTTACTTTATGATAGACCTTGTGATTTTAAAGTGATAGAAAACAAGGCAGGTGATGAGGGAAAATGAAATAATAATAATAATAATAATAATGAAATATCCCCTCTCAATTAAATTTGAGTCTGTTTAGTTCATAGATTATAACTATGAAATTAGAATTATTATTAATTTACGTATATTTTTTATGAGAAAAAATACTGTAACAAACCATAAATTGTAATTCGAATCAGAGAACGAACCCTCTAACCAAACGGGTTCAAAGTAAACTAATTATTAATATCTCAAGTTGAGTGCTCAATTACCAACTCGGAATAGATCTGTCCAAACGATGCCTATGCAGTGAACACCACCTTCACCACTGCAAAGCCCAAGAAAAAAGAAGTCGGAGGATGACGTTTCAAGACCGGAAGTCCGGCGACGCGCCTGAAGCTCCTATTGCGTTATTGACTTTTCCTCTCTCTTTCATTTTTGTTTCTCTCACTTCGAATGAAACTCTTTAGTACATGTTGTTGCCCAAAGAGTTAGGCTAACTGGCGAAGCCCAAGTTCTTTGATTGGATTGGATCGATGGCCTATTATCTTTCTCTTGCTCTTGGGCAATAAAAACCGAAATGTTGTACTTGAAAAATGACAAGAACACGATACCAATGATAGTACACCCGTTAGCGGGTCATGAAAGTGGACATTTAGAAGATATTTATTTTTTTAATTCGTTTCTGATTTTAAATCATGATTTATGATTTTTTACAGTATTTTTACTCACAAAAAAGACACGTAAAATGAGAATGATTCTGAATACACAAACCATACATCCACTTAGTTTATGAATTCAGAACTATAATTTAGAATCATTCTCAGTTTATGGGTATTTTTATGAGAAAAAATATTATAGCGAGCTAAGAACCATGATTTAAACTATGGCACAAATACTCATACCAAACACCCAAGAAGTCATTGTGACCATCTCGTGACAAATGCAAAGACAAATTGCATGTTTACTTCCGAACCATAAACCCTGTTATAAAATGCCCTATAAATTTTGATTTGTAACATCTGTTCCTCTCAAACTGTAAAACTCTTGCAAAATTGTCCATTTTGTTACATTGCTAACGGAAAATGACAACATTCACGATATGAAATGGAGTATTAAGTATGAAATTAACGTGTGTTGAGAATGGTGTCCAAAAGCATGATATATGATTTTGGATTTTATTATTTAATTAATAAAATATAAATTAAGGATAATCTACTAGAGGATAATATTTAAGGATACTAATCAAAATTAGCTCGTGATGAATTTAATTAAAGTTCAGAATATTTAATTAGAACATTATTAATATATGTCATTCTCATTAAGAATAGAACGAGCTTATCCACATCGTTCATATAGAGCATTATCGAGTGAATGTATTTTACATAATGAGATTGTGTAGGATTAAGACACATACACAACATGAATTTTTAATAATTTCTGTTAAGTATAAAAATTTTAATTAAGTCTATCGATGGTCATATATAGAATAATTTTAATCTTGAGTTATTACCAAACTCATATTTATGAATTTGTGTCATTTGACTTATTCGGTAAGAATTTTGATATTCTAAATCTTATTCCTTGTATCTTGGATATATGAAGAAATAAGTAGCTGTGAATGTTAATATTACGAGATGGAATCTATTTATTATTGAGAAAGAATCAGATAAGTAATTCCCTTAACGATTGATTTGGTATTTGGATTAGTAGGAGCTCCGATTCATGAATGTATTTCATAAATCACTATCCATTAGATAATCAATGGTACTCAAGGATAAAGATGTAATTAGAGAAGATAACGGATCACCTAGCTCTAATTATTAATTATTTATGAATAATTGATATATGTGTAGTGACTATATCAAATAGACACTTCAAGTTCTTAGAAGTAAATTATGTCTTCAATTTTGAGAGTGTAATTCTAAGTTTTTAGTAGAGTAGCTTTTGGAATTAATTAATTAATTATTAATTTTATTGGAGTTCGGAATTATAAGTTCATAAATCCCCGCATCATCCATATAATATTTGCAATACAAGATGAATTATTGAGATTTAATATCACTTGAAATAAATAATGTGATTATCTAATTAAATTAATTTTAAAACACACTGTGATAGGACCACAGGAGGCCACACGCCGAGCCTAGGCATAAGAAGGTGCATGGGGCGCGTAACACATGGTGAATCCCACTGAGATTCAGTTGCTTGTTCTCTAAGGTATCTAATTTATTTTACAATCAAATTTAAAATGAAAGTAGAGTTTGACTTTATTTAAATTTGAATTTAAGCTAAAATTGAAAACTATATTAAGGATAAGTTTTTTCTCTCTCTTGCCTGCTATTTGCGCCAACCACCAGGATATCTCCTGTGGTGTGGCTAGACGTGTAATAAAAGGGAATGGAGAATTTTGTTTCCAAAATTAAATAGGAAATTGTATTTTAAATGAGATTTAAAATAACAAAATTTCTATTATTTTGATTTTAAGTTCAAGCAAATGAGACCTTCTAGTGTTTTATAAATAGAAGATAATAGAAAATTGGAAAACACAATTTTTCCTTAGGGAGTATGGCATAGCTCTTATGGGAGTGTAACATTCTATTTGACAGCATGTAACTAGATAAAAAAAGAAGAAAATTTCTCCCAATTCTCAATTTCATTACATATATACGCTATAGTGGTGAGATAAAAAAAATAGCAAGTGATTATAATCTAATAGATCCATATTAGAGTGCACACTCTACTTTTTTAAGAACTAGATGAGAAAGATTTAAATTTTATGAGAAAACTTGAAGCTTAAAGTTAAAGCTCAAATTATTTGTGATAAAAAGACCTCGAATTATCTATCTAATTGTTTAGATATTTATATTTATAAATTAATATAATTATTTTTTTATATAAATTAATATATTCTAATTCTTAAAAATTTTATGAAAATTTGTGTTGAGTTCCGATCTGTATTTCTACACTTCTACACCTAAATTCGATTGGGAAACCAAGAGGCTGTCCCTAAATTAGACCATTTATGCAATTAAAAAGTTGTCCTTTTCTTTTCTGAAAGAAAAGTTGTCGTTTGACTTTTCATTTCTCTTTTGCTTTATCTGAAGTTTGGTGGTTCATTCCGTCAATGGAGGTCAACAAGATAGCAGAGGTAGAAAGCCCACCAAGGCCTCTCATGGTCTAAGCAAGAGTTCATCGCTAAGTACGCGATTTAGACTTTTGCAAGGAGTTTGGGGAGCATCGGCGGGATCGGAGGCGACAAAGAGGCTAGACGGCTATGTGGGGTTGTACTAGGGGTGCAAGATCAGAGGTGACGCGAGAGATTAGATTGGAATCGCCTCCAAAACGAGCTCCCAGAGATCCCCAAAATTTCCGGCCTAGGTCGCCGATGGGCGACTAGAGATTCCTCTTCCTCGTCATGCGGTTGGTGTCATTTTTGTCGCCGGCTCAAATCTTGGAATGGAGTGAGACGGCCTCGTCTCCAAAGCTCGAACATGGCTGACGAACTTGCTATCGTTCTTTGAGCTCATTTTCCTCAAGGTTTATACTTTTTCAAAAATGTTTTATAAGAATTTTTGGAAGAGCATTTTTTAAGGAATTATTGGAAGAATAATTTGTTACGGAATTTATTTTACTGATTTAAATTTAAAATTTAAATTTTATTATAATAAAAAAATTTTAAAAATAATTATATTTAATTTTTTTTATTATAATAAATAATTTTTACATAAAATTATATTTTAACTCAAATTAAAAAATTAAATTAGTGAACTAAATGGAACTGTATATTTTATCCTATTTTTGTTTGTTCATTTAAATTGTATGTGGTGTGGATTTAAATTGATTATTGGAAGAGAAGCTTTGTTATAGTTTGTTGAAGATGGATATGGATGACCATTGTCGGGTGTTTTTCAGAATAGGTGAATTTGCTCAAGGATTTTTTAGATTTTTTAAATTTTTAATTCTTTTCTTTATAAATTCAATAAGGATTTAATGTGCCTTTATTATTATTATTAGTTTTACTAAAATGCCTTTAAAATTATCATCACATGCACCGCAAGTGTCATTTTCCGTTAGTTATTTAACAAAAGTGAAAAAGAGTTATATAGTTTAGGGGAGGTTACAAATTAAAGTTTGAGGATATTTTGTGACATAGGCAAACTTATAATTTATCCTAAATCTAATTGAAATGTAGAATCCCACTTCACATGTAAATACCTAAATTATAAATATTATACTAGCATTTGGCTTAGGCAAAATTAAAAAAAGATAAAAGTCTTGCATCACTTTGACAGTAAAGCGGGGATAGACTAAAGCCTATATAATGAGACCAAGGCTTTTGATTTCATTTCACCGATTTGAGTTTTTAATTTTAAGTTTTTACAGTAATTTTTTTTTAAAAAAAATATCACATTTAATTTTTTTTTGTTACAGTAAAAAATTCTCATAAAATGTCACGTCTTAGTTCGAATTGAAAACTCAAATTCACAAAGTGAACGAGGCCAAGTAGCTATTGAATCAATTGATGAGATCACTCATATTTTTAATTGACACCCAAGGAAAACGCAAACATCAATGGAAGCATCATCAAACATCAATGAATTGGTTTTTATTTGGGAATTCATGCACGGGCGACCTGTAATTGAGGTTAACATGTAAAATTAAATAAAGCCTAAAAGAAGTAGAACTGACGAGTGATAATAAGAGTGAGACTGAAGAGAAAATTGTCAAGATAGAGGAAACCGAGGTCGAATTAATGTTATGTTTGAAATGAGAGATATACAATAAAGAGAAAGGATAAATAAAATACTTAGGTGAAAAAAATAAAAGAGTAGAAGAAAAATTTTCTTTCATATTGTTTGGGAGAAAAAGAAAGAAAATTAAAAAGAAAATGTCAAAGAAAAATTTTTATTTGCACCCCTGAATGTATTAAGGCACCCAAAGTGTGAAGAAAAAGGCAAAAGAACACGAAGTGACTATACAAAACCGTACACAAAATTCTCCCAATGTACGTATCCACGGTAAAAGTTCGTTTAGAAATAAATTGAAATACAGAAAATTGAGTGTAAAACTTACTCCCGTCAATGGTTTTAGATTTTGTTTTGTATTGTTAGTTATGTTTTATTACCTTATTATTATAAATTGTTCTGCAAATTCATTTTTTTGACGAAATTATGCAAAAATTTGTATGAAATAGAAAGAATAGCATATAGAAATAGTATGGTAAAATAAGGTTAACTCTAGAAAAGAAAAGAAAAATGGAGATGAAAAGGAATAAGTAGTTTTTTATTTTCCAAATTTTTCCTTTTATTACTTTTTCGTACTTGTCTTGTTTAGTCATAAGGGTCCGTTTGGTTCAGGAATTCGAATCATGTGATTTGAACCATTTTCGATTTACGTGTATTTTTTGTGAGAGAAATCACTGTAGCGAACCACGAATCATGATTCGAATCGGGAGACGAATCCCCCAACCAAACGGATAGTCTTCATCAAAACCAAGGGTATGAATATAATTCCCCGCTGTCAATTTTTTGTTTATTTTACCATTATTCCCTTGTATAAATAAAAAAGATGATGAGCAAATTAGGTTAAAATAGTTATTTTGTTGAAAAACAAATAAATAAATAAAATATTACACTAATGAATGAAATTAAAATAAATATTTATAATAGATGTGCCAAGTATTCCAAACACTGAATTGGAAAAATAATACGGAACTTAATAATAAAAATGGAAAGACTAAGATAATTAAAATTAAAACCAATTTTGCCTCCTCGAGATGATAAATCTGGTGCAATAGGGTGGTGGTGGCCGGCCTCGAGGATTCGACAACCAAAATCACCGCTGAGGGTGCACTCCCAACTAGCAGGTCGGTGCAAACTCTCTCAAGTAATCAACTAGAGCTTTTTGAATATGAGTGTTTAATAAATAAGTAAACAAGTGAAAAAGTAGGCTTCTGATCAAGAGGAGAACGAGAGATAAAAGTTATGACCGTGTTTAGAATTGATCATGTTTTTTTTTTTTTTTTTTTTTTTTTTTTTAAATAAAAACGTTTTTGAAATGGTGTTTGACGTAATAAAGATAAAAAACAGAAATGAAAACAATTTTTTAGTTTAATGTAACATAAGAGATAAATGAAAAACGACTTTTAGTTATTTTTCATTTTTTGTTTTCATTTTATTGTCCCCTGAGCAGAGAGAAAGAAAGAGAGACATTAATGAGTTTTTTATACTGAAAATAATCTTTTGATAAAACTACTAAACGCATTTTTAAAAATAATTTCTGTCTGAGATTAAAAACGTTTTCATTTTTATTTTCATACAAAAAATAAAATTATTTTAAAATGACTTCGAAACGCGCCCTGTATATACAAAAGAGAAGACTGGTCTATTTATACTACTCGTGAAGAATCAAATTAACTTTGGTAATTACTCAAAATCAATATTGTAATAAAGTGTAAAAAATAATGTACACAACTTATATTAGCAAAATTTTCTTTATCCATTAGTGAATATCAGTTCAAGATTTTCCTAGTTGTATTACTTCTATTGTAAGTGCCGAGATGACTTCTTCCAGTTAATTAGTAAATTCCACTTTTCCTTTAAAAAAAAAATGTACACAGCTTATATATGTTATATATACATTCAACAAAATGTTTACGTTATACACAGATATCATCAATTCGAAGATAACTTGATGCAAATATGTAGGAGACTTTAATATATGCCAACTGTAATGGACAAAAGAACATGACAGATTTACCAAATAAGAAGATAAACGTTGGAACTTAAAGCACTTTCCAAAATAATGTATATATTATATCAAAACTTTTCCAACGGAAAACTCAAAAAATCCATAAATAAATTTGTATTATTAGAAAATATTTCTAACACTTTTATATCCGACTTATTTTTTTCGTTCCTTTGTTCTTTCCAAAATTGCAATGATTGAAAAACGGTAAGCTCCATAAATTTATACCTCGTTTATTTTACTGATTCGAGTTTAGAATTTGAATTTTCTTACAGAAAAAAGCTCTCACAAACAATCACATCTAACTTTTTTACTATAGTAAAAAGCTCTCACATAAAGTCACATCTTAACTCAAATTAAAAACTCGAATCAGCGAACTAAACAGACCTATATAACATCATTCATTTCTAATTTTTCAACGCTAAACAACTCAAAATTACATTTTTCTCTCCAGAATCGTTCCGCTAATTTCTTTCCTCTCTCTTTGCCACTCTACCAAACATAGACCAAAAGAGATAATGAATGACCTCGAATCTCTGAAGCAACATCCTTCCCTCGTGCTCTGTGGTCTGATCGGTGAGGTAATTCTCTCAATTCAATTCATGATAGGACTATGATCAAATTGCGAAAAATGGAGAATTTCTTTATTCTAGTAATGGATTTGAATTTCTCATTTTGAATAGAATAGAGCTTAATTTCTTCAAAATTATGATTCTCGGGTTTCCTAATTACTATTAATTTAAAATTTTTTGGAGTATTAGCGGCAGATAAATGAAAGCTTGTTCTTTTAAGCATGCAATATATAAGTTCCAAAATGAGCAGTCACAAAAATGTTCTTAAAGCTAGTAGGATGTTGTCTCGAGGCATGTTGTAAACAGTAACAGAGCTAATATTTCATTTTAATAAAGACGTATATTAAATTTTTTTTAACAAATTATTTTAATAGAGATGTATAATAAAATATATTTATTTTAATAAGGATATTTATTATTTTAGTGAGAATTTAAGTGTAAAATTTTAAAATTGATACAAACATCTAATGTGATATCATCACTATTGGGTTTTTAATCAACTACTTGGAAATTGATAGAGACATATTTGGTTTCGCTTTTGCTATTTGGAAAAAGGCATACGTAAGGCGTGTTACGCATGAACTAACAACTTATTAGTTGTATCAGACAATCATTAGGCTTTCAACAATATATATATATATATGTATATATATATATATATGTATATATATATATATATATATATATATACACACACACAGACACACACATATAAGACCCTGATCAGTTAGTAAAAAAAAAAAAAAAAAAAACTCATTAGTTGTAATTTCATTTTCTTAAGTCGGTTGCAGTTTCATTTTAGTTTAAGATACCACTCCACGTGTTTACACGTCTGAAAATGATAGGGCATAATTTAAGGTAATCCAAAAGAGGATTATTTATTTTTATTATTATTTTTTCCAAAAACACTAGTTTAATCCAAAATGGCTTTATTTCGCTCTTATAGCAGTTGCAGTACTTGTTATGTAATTAAATAAAAGATTCCCTGCTAATTTGCCTCCATGTGAATGACAAATTGAGATTTGTAATTCATGTTAATTGAACTAGGATTTTAGCATAAGCCACCAGTTTCATTGAAAAGCACCACTTTTTATCATATTAAATTTGAATGATAGTATTAATGATATTAACTCAAATCTTAATTTTTATTTAACTGATGTTGCATATAGGTTGTTATTTTTTATTAGTAGATGCACTTTCTTGTTATTAATTGACGTGATAATATTTTAAATTCTCACTAATAAAAAAATAATAACTCACATACCACATCAGTTGATACATAAAAATTAAAATTTAAGTTGGTGTCCTTAGTATTATTCATAAAAAATAAAAATCTGAGACCTATACACCTAACCTTTTCCCAACTAATAACCTTTTACCATGTTACTTAATGAACTCTAACATTAAATCATAAAAATGACAATTAAAATTTATTTTTTAACTGATATGTCATGATTTGATTAATTAATACCATTTTAACTAATAAAATTAAAAAAGTTATTTGAGTCCCAAAATAACAACTAGTGCTGGAACTTTGGACGGACCGCCCATGACCGCCTAAAAAATACCGAGCGTTTTGCCCAAGCTCGACCCGACCGAGCCTGAAAATGCCCTTAAACGGGCTGTGAGCTTATATTTGGCTATCTGAACCCGGCCGGGCTACCCGAGCCCGCCCGAATAGCCCAAATTTTTTTAAATATTTTTAATTTTTATAATTATTAAGTTAGTTTGTGTTAAAATTATGTAAAAATCAAAATCAACATTCAATAGACATTATTAACACAATTGAATAAATTAATCATGTATATTATTGATATATATTAAATTCGTAATTCATGATTGTCTCATTAAAAATCTTATCCAAGAAAAACCCAATTGGGATAAAAACTTGGCAAGGAAAAAAGAGTGCAATCATTTTGTGACGAATTACAAATTTTACAAACTTACAAAGTTATACAAATACAAATACAATGTCAAAAGTAAATACATATTTACAAATTATAAATTTATAATTTAATTTGACGTTGAAGGATCATATTCAAAATTAAATGTTAATCGATTAAATTCATCAATCTATTCTCATTTCATGGTGAACTCACGCTCAATTACAACAATTACACACCATTATTCGCTTTATATTTTCCAGCATTCCTCATTCTTTCATCACTTTCTTCTCTTTCCACAACTTATTGAACGACTTTTCAGCAACTGTATATAGTAGAATCACCGCAACCCTACAGAGGATTAGTTCTCGTTAATGAGCAGACCACTATAAATTTTTGTGTCTTTACTAGAATCGCTTTTTTTTATTTCTCGTTTACTAACATTCTCGTTCTCACAGCTATATAAATGGCGACTCCTAACTCAACCATTAATCCTTAATCAAATTAATTGTATATTTTTACCCTCTACAATTATTCTTATAACCTGATTTCCAGAAAAGAATGATGCAAAGTAATACTAATAATGATAAGTTAGATTTCAGCAATTAGAAGCTATATCATGATTTCAGCAATTACAAGCTATATCATGATTTATATCATCAACATGTTGAATCACGTGTGCGCTGTAGCTTTCCTATGATCAGGGACATACAGATAATATTAGTATATCTAATTGAATATGCATAGCTATTATTAATTATTAATCCAGTATTAATCCAGTGCAATAATCCAATTTCTAATGAATTATAATTATTTATGTCTAGTTACACCGGGGGGTTCGGGTGGGATAAGGTTTAGGGGAGGTTACGGATTTTGTCCTTCTATTAAGCTTTTGATTTGTATTATCCAAATAAATTAGTCAAAACATCAACAAAACGTGACATAAATTCAAACAATAAAAAAGTTCTGGTATGAATACGAAAGAAATTTGAAATTTAGGGCATGCCCATAATTTTCTAACAGGAAATATAAATGTTCATCTCATGTGATATCATCACTATTGGGTTTTTAATCAACTACTTGGAAATTGATACAGACATATTTGGTTTCGCTTTTGCTATTTGGAAAAAGGCATGCGTAAGGCGTGTTACGTATGAACTAACAACTCATTAGTTGTATCAGACAATCATTAGGCTTTCAACAATATATATATATATATATATATATATATATATATATACACACACATAAGACCCTGATCAGTTAGTTAAAAAAAAAAAAAAAAAAAAAAAAATTAGTTGTAATTTCATTTTCTTAAGTCGGTTGCCCTTTCATTTTCAGTTTAAAACCACGTGGACGTGTTTACAAACTTGAAAATGATAAGGCATAATTTAAGGTAATCCAAAAGAGGATTATTATTATTATTATTATTATTATTATTCCCAAAAACACTAGTTTAATCCAAAATGGCTTTATTTCGCTCTTATAGCAGTTGCAGTACTTGTTATGTCATTAAATAAAAGATTCCCTGCTAATTTGCCTCCACGTGAATGACAAATTGAGACTTGTAATTCATGCTAATTGAACTAGGATTTTAGCATAAGCCACCATTTTCAATGAAAAGCACCACTTTTTATCATATTAAATTTGAATGATAGTGTTAAGGATATTAACTCAAATTTTAGTTTTTATTTAACTGATGTTGCATATAGGTTGTTATTTTTTATTAGTAGATGCATTCTCTTATTACTAATTGATGTGACAATATTTTAAATATTTACTAATAAAAAAATGACAACTCACATACCACATCAATTAATATATAAAAATTTAAATTTAAGTTGGTATCCTTAGTATTATTCATAAAAAATAAAAATTTGAGACCCATACACCTAACATTTTCCCAACTAATAACCTTTTACCATGTTATTTAATGAACTCTAACATTAAATCATAAAAATGACAATTAAAAAAATTTTTAATTTTTTAACTGATATGTCATGATTTGATTAATTAACACCATTTTAACTAATAAAATTTTAAAAAAGTTATTTGAGTTCCAAAATAACAACTAGTGTTGAAACTTTGGATAGACCGGTCCACAACGATCGCCTGAAAATATCGAGGTTTTGCCCGAGACCCATAAAAATTCAAGCCTTTTCCCCCGAACTAAAAATGCCTTTTAATGGGCATGCTATTTAATGAACTCTAACATTAAATCATAAAATGACAATTAAAAATTTTTTAAATTTTTTTAATTATTATGTCATGATTTGATTAATTAAAATTATTTAAAAATAAAATTAAAAAAAAATTATTTGACATTAAAATAACAACTAGTGTTGAAATTAATCATGTATATTATTGATGTATATTAAATTACCGAGGTTTTGATTATCTCCGTTAAAAATCTTACCAAAAAAAATCCAATGGGGATAAAAACTTGGTAAGAAAAAAAAATATTTGTGCAATCATTTTGTGAATAGCCTAATTTTTTAAAATTTTTTTAATTTTTATAATTATTAAGTTAGTTTGTGTTAAAATTATGTAAAAATCAAAATCAACATTCAATGTCAAAATTAAATACATATTTAATAAATTAATCAAATTTACAATTTAATTTGAAGTAAATCGTCTTTAAAAAATTAAATGTTAATCGATTAATTCATGAATCCATTCTTGCGTTAAAATCTTGTAAACGAAAAAACCCAATTGGGATAAAAACTTGGCAAGGATAAAAGAATAATCCCTTTGTGATGCATTACAAATTTTACAAACTTTCAAAGTTATACAAATACAAATACAATGTTAAAAATAAATACATATTTACAAATTATCCATTGCCAATTTACAATTTAATTTGAAACTAAAGGATTGTCTTCAAAATTAAATGTTAAATGATTAAATTCATCTAATTTATTTTTGGCTTGCTTGCCAAAAGCTATATCTTGCCGCCACGCCGTTGATTGCCAATCCCAATCCTTAAAAGAAAACCAAGGCTTGAACAATATCCCTTTGAATGCATTGTCTTCCTCAAGTCTTCTTCAACCTGAAAACATTTAAGAATAAAATAGTGGAGATTGGGATCAAAATGAATGCGGGTTTTCGTTACTCTATGAGGTACTCTAAACCTAATCTCATATTTACTATAGATTGAATATATTTTTTCCTTTATTATTGGATATTGGTCCTTACAATTGATGCCTAAAAATTCACTTAAGTTTTCTAAACTACTTTCTAAACCTTCTAATTTTAATCTAAGATCAAAAATAGTACATAAACCATATAACAAAGGCAACTTAGACCAATATTTTATAAATTTCTTTTCCATAAAATGGATAAAAACTGCTCCTTCCTATATTCACTAAATAAAATACTAATTCGTAAAAGTTCTTCTAAAGCTAAAAGTGATGTTGGGTAATATGTTCCACTAAGTTTTAGAGTCACTTCATGAAACCTACTTAAAAATTGATACAAAACTTCGACAATTTGCCAATCATATGCGTCTATACGTCCTACTCTTATTTTTGCACACATATAGTTTGTTATAGCATCCTTATAGGAGATGCATTGTTGAAGTATTATGTAAGTTGAGTTCCGTCTTATAGGCATATCTAACGCTAATGCTTTAGGAGGTATGTTTAATGCTTGTAAAAACCTAAACTAATCTTCTTGTATTTGGTTACTACCTTGAATCAATGCAAGACTATCTCTAATTCTTTTAATATGATTACCCATTTCTTTTAAATTAGATTTAACAATTAAATTAATTATGTGACATGCACAACATTGGTGGAAAATAGTACCGTCACCGAATAAACTTAAATCATTTTCAAAGAACTCAATTGCTTTTGTATTGGCACTAGCATTATCTAATGTTATAGCCATTATTTTATCTCTTATTTAAATTCATCAATTACATTTAAAATTATATTATATATTAAATTCACACTATGTGATCTTAGAACACATTTAAAACCTAATATTCTCTTATCTAAGTCAAATTCTTTAAAATAATATCCGGTTATTTCTAAATAATCTTTATTGGCAACGGCAGACCAAATATCTGTCGTTAATGCAACGCACTCGCTAGTCGAGTATAAAAGGTTTATTAATGCTTATTTTTCTTTTTTAAATAATTTTAATAAATCTTTTCTAAGAGTAGTTTTTGAAGTAAAGCATTAAGGTTATGTACAACCTTAATATATTGTTGCCAATTAGGATGCTAGTGGTTGATCTAAAGCTACTATCATTCGTGCAACTTTCATATGATCTACTTGCGGATTGTATTTTCAAGTGGTTAGACCAACGGTTGTGCGATCAAAAGATAATTGTGTTTGGCGGAGTTCGGGTTCGTCAGATTGGCTAAGCTTTTGAAGACACTTTTCGGAGTGTTTTCTCAAGTGTGTGGTGCTGTGAATAGTGTCACCTTATAATTTAAATAAACAATATTTACACTGAGCTATATGTTTAGTGTTACCTTCATTGTCGATCTTCTCAATTATGTCGAAGTGATCTCAAACTGTTGAGGTGCGCTTGCATTTCCTCCTAGAGGTTGCAACACTTGCAGACGCAGTCGCACTAGCACTCGTTGTTTCTCCATGCCTACCACTATTGCAACCACGACCTTCAGTACGTCCACAAGGGCTTGGATTAGTAGATTCTTGCGTAACAAATTCATTAGTGGGAAATTGCCCTTCTTCCACGTTGTGTTGGGCATCAACGAGAATACCACTATAACTAAAAGGATCCATTATAAAAAAAATAATAGCGATTTGAGAGAGATAGAGCTTTAGGATAATGTGATAGTTTTTGAAAAAAATTGTAATAGAGATTTGAGAGATTGAGAGAGATTTGAGAGATTGAGAGAGATTGAGAGAAATTGAGAGAGATTGAGAGAAATTAGAGGGATTAAGAGAGTTTGAGTGAGAAAAATGTGTGGGGGATAAGGGTATTTATAGGGAAATTTTTAGTTCAAAAAATTGATTTTTTTTTTCAAAAAATTCGAGGTGCAAAGGCTAGCTTAAGGTTTGGCGGGTTCGGGTGTAGGCGGGTTCGCGCAAAAAACTAGCCGTTGGATGAGTTTTTCCGGCATTCGGGCATCTCAGGTATTCGGACAAAATTCAGGTTTTTGGGTAAAATTCAGGTCGGGCAGCAACATTCGTATTTTTGATTGTTTCTCATGATTTTTGGGCAAATTGGGCTTGGCGGAAAAAAAAAAAAAAAAAACGGCAAATTGGGCTTGGGCAGAAAAAAAAAAAATTCCGGGGCCCCCAAATTTGACAACCCCTAGCCTAAATTTTGGGTTTAGTTGGCCCCAAATGAGTTTGCCGGCACAAGCCTGAAAAATTCAAACAACGAGGGCTGTGTTTCGCCGGTTCAAAATTCCACCACTAATAACAACATATATATGGATAGAGGCTCTTTATATAGAGTTGGTAAATATTATGCAAACATTAAAAAACAAAAACTCAAAAAACTCATTTTGACCCTAACAATTCCATGCAAATCTAAGATCAAGGTTCAACAAAATTTTAGCATAACAAAAAAAAAAAAAAAAAAAAAGTGTTCTTAAGCTTGCGTACATCTTAATACACTTGGTTGTAACTTAAAAAGATTACATATTTCGAGTTGAGATGTGATTTTATGTGAGAGCTTTTCTTTGTAGCAAAAAAAAGTTAGATCGCATTTTAGTAAAATTTGTCATCTATTGTAATCTCCGTCGAAAATTTGTCATCTATTGTAATCTCCGTCGACCGGTGTGCGGCCGCCACTAAGAGATCTCCCCCATGCAGATTGCGACTGTGACTGTGTGGCGGTCGTCGCTGCAACTCCCTCACCGGCCCCACCCATCTCCGTTGAACATCTCGTCTCACTTTTGCTACAAATGTTCAATATAACAGGATATAGTTGGTCTTTTTTTTTAAGTCTAGTTGACCAGTGACACAAAGGGGACTTAGAGAAGTCGGCAACACATTATTTATTTATTAATTATTATTATTTTTATGAAAATATAAGTTGACTAATATGTTAAGTGACACGTCAAAAGCTACACAAAAAGCAAGGATAAGCCATGGCGGACCCGTACGGCATCATATTTTTTTATTACTTAAAATGCACAACTATATATACACACACACATAAAATGAAAGCCTCGCTGAAGAATAAGATTGATTTTCTAAAACCCTAGCAGCCACCCCCAATCTGCCGCCCTTCCTCCATTGCCGTTCCTACTCTCCGCCGCCGTTCATCTCAGGTGGTTCGCTGGCGCTCAATCATATTCAGTTATTCTCTGTTCTCTCATTGATTTTTTTTTTTTTTTTTTAATTTCTGTGATGGCTGACGAGTTTTTTACTTGATTGCTCGCCATTTCTGTTCTTGAAGGTTGGCTAATTGGAAACGCTGCTCACTGCTCATTCGAGTTTCAAACTTCAACCTTCTGTAAGTATTTTTGTTTTTGTTTTTGTTTTGTTTTTTTCCTGTTGTAATGCTCGCATTTGTTTTGTTGTTTTTGTTCCTCTAAATCCGAAATCCTGATGTTAATACTGATGCATGGTGTTCAATCCATTGTTCACAGTTCAATCTCTAATATATATATATATATATACACACACACACACACACACACACACACACACACACACACACACACACACACACACACACACACACACACACATATTTGAAATGGGATTGATTGATCATATTCACTCTATCTGATCCTTGTTTTCCAAACTAGTTTTTCTTTTTCTACATTCAGACTGAAACCTCATATTTGCATTTCTTTCATTCTTTCTAAGGACATTTTAAAGTCGAAAGCCACCCTTTTCTTTTGCTATGCTCTGCTTTGCTCTGCCTCTCTTGTTCGTGAACAAACTTTGGAACAAGACCCTGAACTGTTGATTGTGTGAAGCAAAGAAAACAAAAAAAAAATAAAAAGATAACGCAATGCAGAACAGAGAAGTAGAGGAATGGGACATCACAAAGCAGAAGGCTTCGTAAAAACTGCCATTGTAAACAGTGGTGGAGCCAGAAAATTTTTTTGGGGGCTAAATTAAACAAAAATTTTGAATTAAAATGACAATGCAACAATCTTTTAGATCCAAAAAATTGTGAATTTATCACTCTGGTGTTATTAGAATAAGAAGCTAACTGGGTTTGTGTGACTGTTAACTAGTATTGCTTGCACTTTTTCTTTCTGGAAATAATCCTAGTAACATTGAATATCTCAACAGAAGTCAGAAGATATACATTTCTCGAAGATGAAGTATGTACTGGTGACTGGTGGCGTTGTTAGTGGGCTCGGCAAAGGAGTCACCGCTAGTAGTATTGGTGTTCTCCTCAAGGCTTGTGGTCTTCGTGTTACTTCTATCAAGATTGGTATATTTCTCTTACTATTAATGTTTATTTCTTCTTGTCTCTTTATATTATATTTTATTTTTCCCATCTGTGATTGCTCTCCTTTTGTTTCCCCCTTTGTTTGCAAAATGATAAATTTTTTTTTTTTTTTTTTTTTTTTGGGCTTGAAAGGGCCATCTCATAGTAGAAATTCATTACTGAATCTAGTATTTTTCCTCTTATCAGCAACTTTAGTTTCATTCCTAATGTTTGTATATTTAGGAAAAGAAAGAGAAAGGGAATGGTTTTGTATTTCCACGTGCCAATGTTTGAGATTGTCCTTACTAATGTTTATAATTCCTCCATTACATGCAGATCCTTACCTGAACACAGATGCAGGGACAATGTCTCCTTTTGAGCATGGGGAGGTGTTTGTCCTAGATGATGGTGGTGAGGTAAATTGCCAATGCCAAAGAAGTAGAATCTTGCATACGATTAGATATAGGATTGTCTTGAGTTCATGCTATAAAAATGAAAAACGGGGACTTACTTGTTGATTATCTTTGTGTTTATGAAGGTGGACCTTGACCTGGGAAACTATGAGCGGTTTCTAGACACCACACTAACCCGTGACAACAATATCACCACTGGAAAAATATATCAGGTTATTTTTTCTAATCCTTTTTGTATTTGAGAGATGTGTTTTTAAAAAATGGTTATAAAATCAAGGATTGTGTTTATTATTGATTTTCTCCATTCCTAAACTTCATTTCGTTCTTTTAACAGTCTGTTATTAACAAAGAGAGAAAAGGAGATTATCTTGGAAAAACTGTCCAGGTATGTTATAAGTTGGTTGTTTCATTTGATGATTTATGGGCAATGGTATATCCAACTAACTTATTCTTTTCTCTTTGCAACAGGTCGTTCCACACATTACCGATGCCATACAAGAGTGGATTGAACGGGTGGCAATGGTACCAGTGGATGGGAAAGAAGGCCCAGCTGATGTTTGTGTCATCGAGTTGGGTGGAACTATAGGTAAAGTAGCATCATATATGCGCTCTGCTCCTAGTTAGCCACTTCTTTGTTTCTCAAAAGCTTGAATCTTAATTCTCGATGCAGGAGATATTGAATCTATGCCATTTGTTGAAGCACTTGGTCAATTCTCATATCGTGTAGGTAGGATCAATCACAAGGTTCCTTTCTCATAAATTCACGTAAATTTAAGTTGTTTTTAATATGTGTTTCAGTTTCAGCAAACTTTTTCTCAATCTTTCTTTCTCTCTTTTTGGCATTAGGGCCTGGCAATTTCCTTTTGATTCATGTCAGCCTCGTCCCTGTTCTTAACGTTGTTGGTGAGCAGGTACCATCAACAGTACAGATTACTATAAATATGTGTACTTATATTGGATCCGGTTTTTCTTAATATGGAGCCTTTCTCCAATCTTTTGCATATTTTTTTGTTCATGAGCTCGATCAATCATTTGGTGTAGTTTTTCTTTTTATGGTCATATTCTTAATTTATAGAAAACAAAGCCTACCCAGCATAGTGTTCGGGGACTAAGAGGATTGGGTTTGACACCTAATATTCTTGCTTGCCGCAGTACAAAGGTACACCCTTCAAACATTTTCCCAAATTCGGTTCACTGGTTACAATTTCACATGGCAGTCTAAGATTCTTATTTTCATTTTCAGTTTCATTATTATTATTATTATTATTATTATTATTATTTTACTAATTTTAAACTTTAACCTTGTATGTTATTAACAGGCACTTGATGAAAATGTTAAGGGAAAGCTTGCTCAGTTTTGTCATGTGCCGGTATGGATAGCATCATTAGACAACGTGTGATGTTCTTTCTCATCATTCCTTTTAACCAGAGCTTTTATAATAGAAAATAAACTTTTTTACAGGCCGAAAACATTGTCACTTTGTATGATGTTCCAAACATTTGGCACATTCCCTTGCTATTAAGAGTACGTACCTTTTTTCCCTGCTGCTTTGATGTTCTTTCTTTACTGTATGATGTTCCAAACAAGAAACTGATTTTTGTTTTTCATTTTTGCCCACTTCTCTCTCCTCTCAAATTAGGATCAGATGGCACATGAAGCAATCTTGAAGGGATTGGATCTTCTAGGGTGCATTTTATAAACCAACTCTTTATTTTGTGAAGTCTTTCGCTCTTTCTTGCTGAGCATTTTTTTTTTTGAATGTGCCATTAACATTAACATTTTTGATGATGCTTGCTGCAAATGTTTCTTTTCTTTTTTTTTTGGGGTAGAATTTTAACATTTCATATAATGCAGGGTTGCTAGAGAACCTGATTTGGAGGAGTGGACTGCTAGAACAAAAATTTTTGATGTGCTGCAGGCCCCTGTACGTTTCAAGACTTATTAGAATTGAAATATTTGACATTATCTTACCTGTGTCACAGAAATCATGCTCTTGAGTGTCGTGTAATTACAGGTCAGAATTGCTATGGTTGGAAAATACACCGGACTTTCAGATGCTTACCTCTCTGTTAAGAAGGTGAATTTCTACAGATAACAATGCTTATTTGTTTGGGAATCTAGATACTGCACTGATGTATCATTCAGCTTTGTAATTCATAGCTGTGAGGAAGAACTATTGAGATACAATTCTAACGTCTAGCTTATTGTTCCAGGCTCTTTTGCATGCTTCTGTTGCTTGCCGCCGGAAGCTTATCGTGGACTGGGTAGCAGCAGGTGACCTTGAAGATGCAACAGCTAAAGAGGTCAAAGCTGATTTTAACTCTCTGTAGAGCATATTATTCCGTTTACATACATTGAATTTACCTTAACTGTTTCGCTATCTACAGGCCCCTGATGCCCATAAAGCTGCGTGGGATCTTTTGAAGGTGACATTTTTAAGTACTATGGATTAGATCTGTGTTAAGGTTAATATTTGTTTTTCAATTTGTTTTTGTCTTCAATCAATCTTAAGGATGGTCTTTTATTTCAGGGTGCTGATGGAGTTCTAGTTCCGGGAGGTTTTGGTGATAGAGGAGTGCAAGGCAAAATTCTTGCGGCAAAATATGCTCGAGAAAACAAAGTTCCATACCTAGGAATATGCCTGGGCATGCAAATTGCTGTGATTGAATTTGCGCGGTCTGTTCTTAATTTACATGATGCGAACAGCACTGAGTTTGATCCCGACACCAAAACTCCCTGTGTTATATTTATGCCAGAGGTGTGCAATACTATAACGAATTTATTTTACCTAGTCAATTTTAATTCTTAATATTCATCTCATTCTTATCATATTAAGAGAACTCTTGTTTACTGAGAAGGGTTCAAAAACTCATATGGGAGGAACCATGCGTTTAGGATCAAGGAGGACTTATTTCAAGGTTGCAAACTGCAAATCTGCAAAGTTGTAAGGACATAGAACTTATTTCAAGTTAATATTTTCAATTATATTTTAACAGTAGAAGATTTGGTTCCTAAAAAAATAATTAAAAAAAAAAACACCAGTCTCCCTTGTTGGGATACTATATTTTTCATGTGCTTCATAACTTGATTTTATTTGAAATCGCATGCACAAAAGACAACATAAATCTTATGAGTTGATAAAGACGGGTTTATATTATGTTTTGTTAAAACCATTACAAGCATTTCAAGTTAATTTATGAAATGTGGTTTGGGATTGTGTTTTCAGGTACGGTAATGAAAGTTTTGTTGATGAACGACATCGACACAGATACGAGGTAAAGTGTGTCCATTGTCTGCATGTATGCTACATGATATATGAGATGACGTGTTATTTTGGTCTTGGTAGTTGATCATTCCTCGAATGAAAATTTTCTTGTGCAGGTCAATCCTGATATGGTTTCACAACTTGAAAAGGCTGGTTTGTCATTTGTTGGCAAAGATGAAACTGGCCAAAGAATGGAGGTAACTATTTGCTTTAAAGCCTACATTTTGTTCTGTATGAAAACCCCATGATTGGAGTGAACAAAGGGTACTTTGTTTATGTGGCTTTATAAATTAATTGGTATTACGCATTATGAGTATTTTAATTTTGTTATGACCACAGATTATTGAGCTGCCTACGCATCCATACTTCGTTGGTGCTCAATTCCATCCTGAGTTCAAATCAAGACCAGGAAAACCTTCTGCACTGTTCTTAGGTATGTTTTCTTTATTTATTTATTATTTATTTTTTTTCCTTCTCTCTGAGTTCTTTGATTTCTTTTTGTTCTTCAATCTACTTGTTTGAAGCAAGGTCTTATGTATTCAGGGATTGATATCAGTTCTGTGGCATTCACGCATTGGTTTTTATTGTTCTTATCTTGTTGAAATAAAACATCTTTACGTCTCCCAACTGGGGACTCGTTCAATTATGTTAATATTTTTGGTATGGGTGTTGAGGAGAAGTGTTGACATCCTTGGATATTAGATTTTTCATCTAAGATTGTCCAGCCAATAAAGCCGATCTATTCCATTCTTGTGTTACAGGACTTATTGCAGCGGCATGCGGGAACTTGGAAACGGTTCTTCAGAGCAATGGCCATGTTGGCAAGCCACTTAGCAATGGACACTTGACGACAAAAACCTACCAAAACGGAAACATTTTTAAGTCTTCCAATGGGTCGGCAGACGGTGTGTATAGCAATGGCAATGGCAATGGCAATAGTAATGGTGTGCACCGGTGAGAGTTGATGCCCAGCGTTCTTTATTTTTCTTGGAATAGCTTGTGGTGGGCTGGTCGCGTTCGGTTTTGTCTGTACAGCTTATGGAGTATGGGTAGGATGGTGTTAGCTCTCAAGGACTTGTCTTCATGATGAAGCTGGATTTTGCTTTGAAGGGCTCAGCTTGTTTTTCCAGAGAAGATTTGGCTCCAAGTGGAAAAAGTTGCTTCTTTGGACCGAGTATTTTCTTTACCTTTTCCCCTTTACTACCTTTACTGACATATGTAATGTGACGACCTTTTGGCCATTTTTCGTGGAAAAGGGACCTTTCAAAAGAAAATTCATTAATTTTTTTTAATAGAGAATAATATGTTTGTCACCGATATTAACGGCCAATACTAGAGCCTAAAATGAGTTTTGACCAAGAGTACTACAGTTTCAGACGATTGTGTTAAATTTTGGAGTCTTTATATCCTTGGTGCATAAGACCAATACATAAAAGTGGATGTTGATGTTACTTTTTATTCTTTACAAATGCAATACTAGTTATGGTCCTCTGTTTAAGTTCTTTCAGTTCAAAATTCTGTGTATTGCATTTAGCAGACGCCTCTGGCCTATTGTGTTCTGATATTATTATAATATAGTGAAAATTGTAAAATTTACCCTTAGAAGAGTACATGAGTCTGGGTTTTTATTCTTTACTCTGGATAAATACTCTTTTATCAGTATAATTATTTGACTAAAAAAGTTATGAATTAAGAGTAAAAGGATAAAAATCTTGACCTATGCATTTTTAAAGGGTATTTGTCAAGATTATCTTATTATATACCAAGACTAATTTTTATAAGGTATTTTGAGAAATACCCTGAAAAAGCTGATCTTTGCATTTATACCAGCAGACACTAAAGTTTTGGATTTTTAACATAAATGAACAGGGCAGAAGTCGATATTTGTGAGTTGTAAATCTGCAACATGTCAGAAATTAACAATTGATAAGGTCTAATTTGTTAGATTCACAATTTCTTTTCCCCGAAATCATTTGATAATAAAATTTTTATACAAATAAAACTTTCTACTAGTCATTTTAAAGGAGGAGCTCATAACATTGAAAAATATCTTTTGAGTTTGTATTAATATCTATAGAATGCCTCTAAGCAGTGGCTAATCATTGTCACGTGATTACATATTCTTCCAAGCAAGGTGGAATTGGATGCTTTCTTTCTCTCTTTTGGAACTCTTTGACTGGTTTCTTTTATAAATTGTTGAGAGATCTATTAGACAAACTTCCAATGAAAGCCTAAAATCAACTCAACAAACTTCCACTCAGACAATTGGACCAAACAATTACAATCTTACAGACATCGATTATTATATTTCACAACCAGCTTTCCCAACCTGTGAAGTATATGCATATAGAACACAACCAATTTAGAGCTCGAACAAGTCATTGTCTAAACAAACCATCCTCCCATTCATACTATAGCAAAAAAATTTGAATTGTAACCAAAACTACGAATTCAGTACTGTAACAAAAATGTTTGAATTGTAACCAAAACTGCGAATTCAGTTTCCGTTGACTGAATCACAATTTAGAACAAGCCATAGCACCAAATTGTAGTAGATGAGAATTTTCCTCAAGTTGAGCAAGCTTCCGAACCCCATATAGAGCGGACCACCTCTATTTGATCATCACTAAAACCACTGACGACAATGGATAATCTATTCTTTGAAGATGCAAGGATACAATTGGAGGTCGATGGTGTGCAATCCGTGAGAAATCGGTAATAAGGTAGTGAACCTATCTTTATCTCGGTCTCACGAAGTAAATTAACTTATTTGGTAACTTATTGTGCTTTAACGTATAATGTGTCGGGCGTCTTTAAAAAATCGTGAAGCTTGGCTTATTTAATAAACATGTTGAGCTTGGCCCATTTAATAATCATAATGGCTGCATTGTGCGCCTGTATCGGCCACTAGACCCGGCTTTAAACATCTCTCTCAGCTCCCCCCGTGACTGCAATATCAATTTCATTCAAGCATATAAACAATTTCTGATCTTTATCCATATTCTACTGGACTGTTTAACCCATTAAAGTTGGAGGTTTGTTCTACTAACTAGTATTTCAATAAGAGATGTCAAAAGCAACATATGTGCAATAATGAATAATTCCTCATTAAATAAAATAAGCTTGGGGTTATTTGGGTAACTTAAGACATTGGCAAGCTGTTTTTATTGAGTGTATTAGGGTTTTATCCTCTCTTCATTTTATTAATAGTAGAAAATAAGTTTGCATTGTTTATATATAAACAAAATAAAAAAGAGATATCATTTCACTTGCAATAGATTTTGTTGCTCTTGCTCTTACTAATCTAATTGAAACCAAACTATACCTAACTCATTATGGTCAATCATAGAGTCAGTTGGGGAAACTAAAAATTGGGTTTAACACTCGGATTGGATTTGTCCTAGGTACATAGGAAGACAAAGATCCAGTCTGTAATGGCAAACTATTGTTTGGATTTTGGTATCTATAATAATTAAAAAGAGAAAAGAAAGGAAGGAGAAGAAGAAGTAAGCGTTTATGAAGCATGTAGTGCTTTTTTGAGAATACAATGAATGGATTTGGGTCTTGGAAGAAGCAAATTATTATGGGGTCAATGTTTTTGGAAGGGGTCAATGCCAATCAAAATGGCATTGCTTTTGGAACAGCCAACATCCCATTTTCTAAAAACATGGCCCCTCATGCTTAGAATTTTGGGTTCATGCACCTCCCTCCATCTGCTTGTCTATTTTTAGCAACAAACTTAGAGAAGCCTAGGACTAGGACCGGTAATATAGGTCATGACACAACAACATGACTCGAAAACGATTCAAATTTTGTGGGTTATGGTTGAGAAAAAAGATGTTAAGGTCAGAATTGAGTCAACTTGAAATTGACATTAAAAACATGGATCAATTTTAGGTTGGACCCACCTAACCCGAGCACAACAAGAAACTCGTAAAAAACTAAAAATATATATTTTTCATTACACATTTTAGATTTTAATACGAACTTGTGATATCATGATAGTTTAGTTATACTCAAAATCTTATATTTCATGATAGTTATACTCAAAATCTTATACTATTATTTACTTAATTTTGATGGATGTTATTGTATTTTAGTGTGTTATGAATTTTAAGTTATTTCTAATATGTAAAAAACTAAAGAGAAGTATATAATTTTTATGTCAATTTCGAGTTCACTAATTAATTTCGTGTCATGGGTCATTTTTTGTGTTGTGTCGTGTCAACCCGTAAGTGGTGATCGTGTTGCATTTTTTAAAAAATTTATTGTTACGGGTCGTGTTCGGATTGACAATAAATTTAAGAAAAAACGATCAAAATACAATACGAACATGACATGTGATACAAATTGCCATCCCTACTTAAGACCTTTTTTTTTTTTTTGGATTGGAAAATTTCATTGTTAATTTTTTGCCCCTATTGTGATGGAAAATTTACTTGAGAACCATAGTTCCTTTCTTTTTGCTCTGTCTTTATCCCCAACATGGAGTCATACACAGATCTGCACTAGTGGCAAAATTCACATGCATATTTAAACTAGATTAGAAGCTTTTAAGATTTGCACAAGATTTTTCTGATCTAGTGTAAGATGTCTTTTGTGCTTGGAGCTCCTCATCAAAACATATAATAAAATAATTCAATCTTATATGAACTTCTTCTATTATTGGACAAGTTATCATATTCACTTTAACATTATTTGACTTTGTGGCTTACTTTATAAATTCAATTCTAAGAAATATATATATGGATGAGTTTTTAATAATAATATATAAATATATATATATTTTAAATTAGTTTTTAATAGTTATTTTCATAATTGTTATATATTAAATATGATGTGATAAGAATTAATCTAATTAATTATTGTTAATTTTTTTACACTATATAAGTTATTATAACCGTTAAATTAATATCTTATAACTAAAATAATAATAACTAGAATAAATATTAAAGTCACTATTAAAATCAATCCCATACATATATATATATCGTATTTCTTAGACACATTTAAAAAAAAAAAAAAAAGAAAAATCCCACATCAGTCATTGAAACGAAAGAATTTTCATGATGCTTGTGGTCGAATATAATAGCACATGAGTTCACCAAAACAAAAACAAAACAGTTCTTGATGACAATCACAAGAAAATTCATTTGTACTCCTCTCTTTTTCTCACCTATCCAAGCCTTTCGTGTTGGGCAAAGCAGGAAAGTGCATGCACTCACATAAAATCTACATGAACCTAGATAATTGTGAGTAGTTATTTTCTATCCACAAAATCCCAAGTCCTTTTTCCAAGAAAAAAGAAATACACTACACTATGTTTTGTAGGGGAAAAGACGTGACAAAGTGGGTAATCATTTTGAAAGTCATATATATATATATATATATATATATATCCTAGCAAAAGGGAAAAAAAGTTTGAATAGTCACATACATAGCTATAGAAGTAATAAAAATGGTTCCATAAAAATGAATCAAAAATAAATATAAAAAAAATTTATTGAGGGTCCTATGGTCCTCTAGGAAAAGGGTTAGCCAAGAAGAGGACAAGGACAAGGACACATGATCACATGGCTTTGCACATGAAGAGCTCTCACATTTGAAAGAGTCACGAGTCACGACAAGGATTAAATAGGACAATCTCTGTAGTGTGAGCTATAGTTACAAATTATTGGCTGCGTTTGAAAAATGAAAACGGAAAAAAATGGCGTTTGACACAATTAAAGATAAAAAATGAAAATAAAAATAATTTTTTAGTTTAGTGTAAAATATGAGAAAAATGAAAAATGACTTCTAGTCATTTTTCATTTTTTATTTCTGTTTTTTCCTCTCTCAAGTAGAGAGAGAGACATTAATGGATTCTTTTATACTAACAGTAATCTCTTGATAAAACTATCAAACGCATTTTCAAAAATAATTTCTATCTGAGATTGAAAATGTTTTCATTTCTATTTTCATACAAAAAGCAAAATCATTTTAGAACGAGTTCTAAACACACTCAATATAATTTGACCCTCACTAGTTTATGTATTTCGAGCTCTTAGGCTAATTTATCTATACTTTTAATTTCTCGTTGAATTAATTACTTAGTATAGACTAATATAAAATGATTAATTTTTGCATCTAAGACCAGCTAAGATTATTCTAATTAATTAGGTGATGATCATATCTGTTATTGAGCTTTCAACTATGGAAAATCCAGTGCGCCGTATTCCCAGATACTTGCAGCTGTATGATTCCTTGTTAGTTCTTGTATTGTATTATTATTATTACGGGAATAAAAGCAACAATAATTTCAATGATGATGATGATGATGTTTGATAAGATCATGAAAGCCAAATTCACCATTAAAAAAAAAAAAGTTCTGAATAAAGTTATTTTGCTAATTTCAAAATTTTGAATGATGAAATACCAGACTAAAATAGATACTCTTGTTTTAAAAAAAAAAAAAAAAATTTAACCACACTTAAATTGATGTACTTGTTCTTCTTTAACCTCATTCCAATTCTCAACTCACTAATCTCAATTTTTATTGTTTTATAAGTCTTAATTGGGCGTGTGTGATCAAGGGAATATATAGATTAGTATTTGATTGAAAGATAGGGATCTTTAGGGTGTTGTAGTTAAACGAGCGGCTGAGAAGTGATCATATGTTAAGGGATGTTTTATTTTTAATCCTTAATTGACAATTAATTACTCATTAATCCAATTCTCAACTTACTAATTTCATTTTTTAGAAGTTTTGTATGCAGTATTTATTATTATTTTCTTTAATGTAATCGTTATGCTTTCATTCTTTAGTGAATTTCTTAAGGAAGAGTTGATTTGTTTGAACCCATTCATTTCACCGATTCGATTCGAGTTTAGAATTCAAGTTTTGCTACAGTAAAAAGCTTTAAGAAACAATCAAATCTAACTTTTTTACTACAGTAAAAAGCTCTCACAAAAAGACACATCTCAATTTAAATTAAAAATTCGAATCAGCTAACTAAACGGGAGATGTTGTGGTTAAAACGAGTGGCTAAGAAGTCACATATTGAAACTATGTTTGAATTTCATGGAAGGGAAGAATGGACCATGACATGAACATTAAATAAATATATATCGGCCTAACCCCACATGCAAATATACATATACTCATACTCATATTATAATATATGTGTATATATATAACTTATTTGTCTTACAAATCTTAAATATTCTTTATTGAAAATAGGAGCCCACCTAAAAATTATTAAAATAGTTAATAATGTGCTGAAACCGAGGGCATTTTTGGTACGACTGAAGGCTATAAAACGAGCAAGTGTTTGTGGGGATTTTTCACAATGCACGACTTCGACCTTCAACTTCATCATATCTTTCTTTCTCTGATCTCTCAATCTCCTCAAGCTTAAAAATCACGTAAAGATTTTTCTCTAAAGTTGTCCGAAATCGGTAAGACTCTGCGAAAAATGGTGTCCAAGGTTGAAGAAGCCATGAAGAAGAGACAACGTCAGCAACAAGATCAGCAGCAGCAGCAATATCACCAGCAGAAGCAAATCATGCATTGCAACAAAGGGAACGTCGTCAAGTTCAAGAGAAGCAGCTCGATTCTCGAGGAGGACGGCTTGTCGTCGGCGATTCTCTTGCTCGCTTGCATCGCTTGCACTCCTTCATATCCTTAGAAGAAACCAACATTATAGAGTTTTTGGTTGTGCCTAGCTAGCTATATATAGTATTTGTTGTTTTCCTCTCTCCCCTTCAAACTCTTCTATCAACTCTTAGCTATGTTGTTCTTATAATAGTATGACTTCATTCCAACCATCACCCTATTTTCTTCTTCTTCTTCTTCTTCTTCTTCTTCTTGTATGACAGTATGAGCTTTTATTAATATAATGAATATTTTACACATTCTATTAAATTTCGATTTAGTCAATTAGAGGACTATTAATTTCGACATACAAACTTATGGCTATGTTTGGAATTATTGATCCCGTTTTTGTTTTTTATGTTTTTCGAAAAAAAAAAATGAAAATGTTTCTAAAACAGTGTTTGGCGCAATAAAGAAAAAAAACAGAAATGAAAATGATTTTTTGATTTAGTGTAAAATGAGAGAGAAATAAAAATGACTTTTAATTATTTTTCATTTTTTGTTTTCGTTTTCTCCTCTCTTGAGCAGAAAGAAAGAGATAGAAATATTAATGGGTTTTTTTATACTAAAAACAATCTCTTGATAAAATTACCAAATGCATTTTCAAAAATGATTTTTATCTGAGATTAAAAACATTTTTATTTTTATTTTCATATAAAAAATAAAATTATTTTAGAACGAGTTCCAAACACGTTTAATATTATTTTTAGTACTCCAGCCGATGGGGAAGGCACTTCGTCCATAAAGTCCTCAAAATTATGTTTGTCACCCTCTAACTTGTGAAACTACTTATCTTAAAAGCTAGAATTAAAAAAAAAAAAGAAAAAAAAAGAAATCATATATATGAAAAGTACAGCTATAGTCCGAGAAAGGTGGTCCTTCTTTGCCAATTTATGAAAACTATTAATTAATTAACATGAGTTTACACATGAGAGTTACTTGGCTATCATGAATAGTAAGTCAACTAAGACACTATTTTATAGGATGCGGGCCTTTCTGGTACTATTGTCATGTATCATATTACAACATGTCAATACAAACAAAAACGAAAGTCCTGAGTTTGAAGCAATTTATAATTACATGAAGTACTTCTCAGCAAAATGGGTAAATTCATGGCTAAGATTTTGGTTCTAGACATTGAACAAGCAAATGGGCTTTGGTTATATTCCAATCTATTAATAAACCACACAAGTCACAAGCTCCTTCTTCTCGGTCTATTCAAAGATCAAGTTTTGTAAGGTCACATGCTCCTTCTTCTAGTCTAATAAAAGATCAAGTTTTGTGACTAGTAGTACTATTGATCTCGTGCCCACTAACGTGTAAGAATTGACCTTAAAAATCCTATTCCATGACCAAATAATAATAATAACAACTACAATTATAATAGGTTTTTTTTTTTTTTTTTTTTTTTTTGAAAGGGATAATTATAATAGTTATAATAATAATGAAATAAATAAAAAACCCTAGTTCGTTTGGTATGAGAATTTAAATTAGGGTGATTTTAATCATAATTTTAGAATCAAAATCATAATTCATGATTTTAGGTTTAAATTATGATAGTGAAATCATGATTCAGAATCATGGGTTTGAATCACCTTGAATCAAAAGGGATGTGGTTTTAAAATTATGATTTGAGCTAGTTTAAAACATCACATCAGATTCTGAATCATGATTCAGAATCATCCAAACTAAACACTGATTCTGAATCATGATTCAAAATCACTGTAAATAAATATTTATTCTAAACTAAGATCTAAAATCGTAATTCTAGATTCATTTACTAAACGCACTGAGTTTGGACGGTCATTGCATTAACTGAGGTCCTTTAGGACAAGAACTAGACAATTGTCGCCACTATTGATGATGTGTTAATTTTGTTGGTCCTTGTTTATGTGACACGCTCGTTTATCAAAATGGATAAGATTGTAAGGGAGGCCACTCCAATTTTTAGAAGTTCGAGATGGGGTGACATATTCTTTTGTAAAATAAGTTGTATATATTTGCCTCTCTTTTTGGATGTACTAAAGATCCTCACACGTTATGCTATTTGTATTATGCATTTTATATGCATTATAAATATCTTGTCATGTATAGGTTGATTTAAAAAAACAATTGATGAGAAAAATATGGCGTCATATGTAACTACTGCATCTAAAAGCTTACAAGCTCAATTTTGTCCTCAGGCGTGAGCTACACCTACACATAGCTAATAGGTAGGCGGTTGTTCTGTTTGAATTTTTTTTTTAATGTATATTTTGTTAAAATTGCTAGCGTGCTCCTTAAAAAATTTAAAATACGTGCAGTAATAGAGTTAGTTTTTCATTTTAATAAAGATTTATATTAAATATTTTTAATAAATTATATTAATGAGGACGTATAATAAAATATATTTATTTTAGTGAGAACATATATTATTTTAATAAAAGTTTAAGTGTAAAATTATAAAATTTTTTTTAAAATTTTAAATAAAACGGTAGTCCTTACTTAGCTGTACTTAAATCTGCCATTAAATACATGTCCTCGCCCCGTAAAAATCTACAGTTATATGGCCGCCCCTCTCAATTATTTTTCTTGTTTCTGCCCCTGATTGATTGCCCTACTAATTTCATACTAGAATACGATTTTATTGGTCATAATACGCCTTCATGGATTGTGTATTCAATTTCTTTCAAAGCACCTCTGTCTTTCTCTCTCCACTAGAGAGAGGACAAAAAAAAAAAAAGTCGTGAGTATGGCCTCGTCCACTTTACTGATTTAATTTAAAATTTGAGTTTTGTTACAGTAAAAAACTTTCAGAAACAATCACATCTAACTTTTTTGTTACAGTAAAAATTTTTCATATAAAATCACATCTTAACTTAAATTATAAATTTAAATCAGCGAAGTAAACTGACCCTGAAGCAAATTTTTAATAAAAGCCAAACCTACATATTCACGGTTCAGATCTGGGATAAAGTATAAACTATAGTATTATTGGGTGTCGTTTTTCCTCTTTAAATTACCACCACAGATTTGGATGCCTTATATATTGGGTCGTGTGTCCTTTAATTAATATTAAGTTGAACTAACTGTTGAAATATGCTACACGGATTATGTCGAACAGAATTGTTATGAAAAAAGCCAAAAAAAAAAAAAAGAAAAATAAAGAATTTGTTTGTAATTCAATTCTTGGGATAATTTTATTAATTATTTTTCCTCACGGAAACCGGAAAAATCAGCATGTTTTACCTACCGCTCTATTATGCAGGACATGAAATTTTACTTAAAAAGAAATATTAAACCGGAAATTGCAGGTCGAGAGAAATAAGAGTAGACACTAAACGACAACAACTTTAATACAGACACAACAACAATGTATAATAGAAAACGCCATAAAAACATAAATCACTAGAACAAAATGACGAGATATCCTAAAAATGAAAGAAAATATAAAACAGCCAAATAACTTACAAATTACAATAATCAAATAAAAGACATTATAGCTAAAACGACATTGATAAGAACGACTTTACACGAATATATTTTACCAAACGTTAAGGAATCTGAAAAACGACAACGAATTAAACAAGCGGCCCGGATATATCACAAATTTACAGAACGGTACCGAGTAAGTAAAAACCACATCGTATATTGTCATATTGAGAACAACTATAGGTATAGAAACGACAATAACGTTGAAACTTGCTTTGAACCACAGCGTTTCAATGAAAACGACAATACTGAACAAGAAGGAATGTCAAAACGACAATTAATTAGAAAAACGACAATAAATTTCAAACGGTAATGTGATTCTCTGGCAACAAACAAGGAGTAACACGCAAAATAAACAGCGTCCTTCCTCACAGATTTACTAATCGGCTAAGAACTAAACGAAAACTAAGTTGAAAACAACAATAATTATCGAAGACAAGCATAAGACGTTAAACGACAATGTAGCTAGTGAAAGACAGTGAATTAAATAAAGGAGTAATAGAAAAAATGATTAATTGAAATCTTTGTGTTTTCAGGAATAACTTTAATGTTGCGTTATAAATAACTTGCAATTTATTTCATTTTTATATTTATATTTCCATAATATAAAATTGAAAATAACTTGTAAATAATTCATTCCAAGTCTTGTTCATTTGAATTCATAATTACTCCGATTATGCGCACGTAAACATGGTTATTGCGCTTTGTCAATTTGTTGCTGTTTTCAAATTATAGATGTTTAATGTTTTTAAATTCGTTGTTGCTTTTCGATTTAGTTATCCATTGTTTTTTTTTTTTTTTTTTAATTATTAGATCGTTGTCAGTTTAGCAATTTGTCATTGAAGTTTTATATGCATCATCAGTTGTTTGTAAAAGACATTGTCTCCAACAGACGACAAAAAACTCAATAAACGATTACATTTAGAACCTGAAATAAGAGCAGCCTTTTAGAACTCATTATAAAATGATTTTATTTTTTTATATGCAAATGAAAATGAAAACGTTTTCAATCTCAGACAGAAATTATTTTTAAAAATACGTTTGGTAATTTTATTAAGAGATTATTTTTAGTATAAAAAAACTCATTAATGTCTATGTCTCTTTCTCTCTGCTCGGGAGAGGAGAAAATGAAAATGAAAAATGAAAAATGACTAAAAGTAGTCGTTTTTCATTTGACTATCATTTTACACTAAAAAAAAAAATTATTTTCATTTCTATCTTTTGACTTTACTGCGCCAAACGCCGTTTTGAAAACGTTTTCATTTTTTTTTTCTTGAAAAATATGAAAAACAAAAAACAGGATTAATTCTAAACACGGCCAAGTCTTCTTAAAAACAAAATAAATTTACCAAAGAAAAAAAAAAGGCAGGACGTGTTTTGGAAACAAAATGCATACGAAAACGGCAATTGCATGAAAAACGACAATATTTGTTGCAGGACATTTTACTAATAAAATTGACAGGAGAAATTCGAGCGTCACTCTTTTTGTCACTTTCTGTTTGACACGTGAACTCCATTAACATAATATATTGAGTGTACAAAAAAAAAAAAAAAGATTGAATGCAAGAACGAGGGAGTGAAATTTTGATTAAAAAAAGAAAAGAAAAAACAACTAGTAGAACTTCTCGAGACAAACTCTATGTCCTCGTAACTAAGAAGAAGCATAGTCGTTCTTCTATATTTTAAGATACTTTTAAACTCGTAGTCTACATAGGCATAGAATCAATGTGGGGCATTAATATGATATGTTTCAATTGAAAAAGGAAAACAAGAACAAGATTATTACTTGATAATAATATTTTACTAATCATCTCATTGTTAATGAACTTAATACAAAATCATGAGTCTGACAGATTCTCTACCATTATTATTACTTTTTAGATAATAAATATTAAAAAAAGAAATGTCACCAATCAAAACATATAATTTAGTTTTCTTGTCAACTAATTTTATAGCATGAAAAAATATGTGTTTGAAACAATTTCATGGGCTTCTCGTCAAATTCAACACATTTATCAAAAATAAGATAAAAGGATATCAATATTGTTAAAATTAAAGAAGAAAATAAAAAGAGGAAGAGAACACAAAGATTGTAATTCGGCACTATACATCTACATATAAGAGCACTCTAAATTTACCCCATATAAATACGCATTACAAGCATCAATTTGAGAAACTACCCACAAATATGGTCCGCAGTCATTACAATTTCTTGTAAAAAATGTTTTTTTTTTTTTCCCCTTCTTTTGGTAGCACTAATTAAAATATCCTCCTCAAATGTAACATAAAAGCCATGTCTTATATAGGACATAGATAACTGCCACAAGTTATGCTTACAATCTCAAGGAACTTGGTATTCAGAATATATATATATATATATATATATATATCAAGGTACTAGGATTTCATACTAGAAGCTTATCCCCAACATGATTCCATTGAGATTCTCTTGGCCATAGACCTTGTAGGTTTTGTATACAAGTTCTTTTCCAATGTCTCTTTCTCTCCCTAACCTTGGAATCATAAAAAAAAAAAAAAAAAAAAAAAAAAAAAAAAAAAAAAAAAAAAAAAAAAAAAAAACAAAATTTGCTCAAGCATAGTGAACAAGATAAATAGACCAAAGAAGCCAAAAGAAATTTCCATTTTCACCTAATATCAGGAGAATGTGGACAAAATTCAGCAAGAGTTAGTACATAAATCCAAATAACCAATAAGTAAAGATAATATCCTTATAGACAACAATCTGGGATATATAAATTATAATCTTAAAATTGATGTCATTTTGCTCTCCTACATATATTTGCCCTTGTTGTCCAAAAATTGACAGTTCTAGAGAGAGAGAGAGAGAGAACAATCTGGGAGAGAGAGAGAGAGAGAGAGAGAGAGAGAGAGAGAGAGAGAGAGAGAGAGGATGGATATTATGACAAGATTGTTCAACTCAGAATAGACAGGTGAACAACATTTTGAGCAAAGTCTTAGGGTACTACATCTCCAATATGTATTTGAATATTCTGAAGTCAAAAAATGAGTTTCTTGTTGGTAGGCAAGAACTAAGCTTTGGAATATGCTACCCCGATTAAATCGAACAATAATATTGATATCAAAAGTCAATTCAATATGTACGCACTTTTAGAAGCATTTATAAATGGCTCAATGATATCTCATTGTATATATATATCCTTTAACCATAGTTCCTTGTTCTCATGCAAGCCGGCAAATTAAAGAATCCAATATACTTTCCCTGTCAAGATAAGAATCCATATTCAAATATTTTCCTTTTTTTAAAAAAAAAAAAAACTAAATTTAACCAATCAAGATAAGATTTAAAGATATTATGGCCCCGTTCATTTCGTTGATTCGAGTTTAAAATTTGAGTTTTACTTCAGTAAAAAGGTATCAGAAACAGTTACATCTAATTTTTTTGCTATAGTAAAAAGTTCTCACATAATGTCACATCTCAACTTAAATTAAAAATTTGAAGCAGCGAACTAATATATATATATATATATATATATATATATATATATATACTAGTTAGAAATGATTGGATGAGGTACAAAATGGAAATGCTTGCTAAAACTCTTGGAGAGCAATGGGAAACTTTGCAAGAATTTTGCTTGATAAGGAAAGCTGGTTAAAAAAATACTATCATATTAGTGAAGGATAAAATATTCAAAGAAAAATGTGTGAAATTATGTCAAACGAGGATCGCAATATGCCCACATTGGAAGGCAATTCTTCTCTCATGGTTCTTCTCCTTTCGAAGGAGGAAACCAGAGGCTCTAAAGCAAGCTCCAAGTTTCCGGACTCCATTTCGAGCGAAAGTACTAATCTTTATAGAGATAAGAGGAAGCAGTGATCGTGCAAGGAGGATATGAAAAAGTACCTTGAAATGAGGTCGTTTGATGCTGATCAAGAAACTAATGATAGTACTACCCGTTTATGGAGTTAGCAGTCGCATGTTCTTTTGTCTAAAAAACTAAAAAAAAAAACGATTCAAGTTTTAATTTTATTTAAGTTCACGTTCTTGAATAGCTCACCAAAACCGCGATCATAAATGAATGTACACTGCTGTAGGATTGATGCAACTATTCTTCTCAAAAGTTGCAACCAATAGGAGAAACACAATCAAATTCTTTAAACACTACCAAGGGAGAGACTCGAGAATCCATCCGAAAAAAAAGAGTTGCTGAAAACGGCAATTTATAGAATAAACGACAACAAGAGGAAACAACAATGCATTCACTTACGGAAATAAAACTAAAAGCGAAAGTGAATAAAAAACAATGGCATATTATGCAAAAATTCAAATTGCAAAGGACAAGAAGGGATAAACGGCAGCAGTCACGCCGCATCACCCTAAATGACTGGTAATTCGACAAACTATCAATCATAAAAGTCACAACAGGCACGAAATCGTTATATTACAACGACAATATCAACAGAAGTTCATAAACGATGGCATATCTTGAAAACGAGTGTTTAATAAACGACAACACAAGTAAACGGCAGCGTATACTACCGCGGTCGTAATTCAGAAACGACAATACCATAAAACCAACGACACATAGTGCAAGGGACTAACATATAAGCCACAACACGAAAAGATTTATTTTCCAAAAAAAAAAAAGTTTTTTTTTTTTTTAATTTTGCTAGTGCCATCTTGTTCTTCATTCATGTGTCTATAGTAGATACCAATAGAATGAAAAGAATCTAATCTAATTTCACTAATTACATCTTATTTTGGGTTGATTATTATTCACATAAATAATAAGCAACACATGTTAATATTTCAAAATAAATTAATTTCCACGGTAAAAGTTGCTTTGGCAATATTAAAACAATTAATGCAAAAACTGAAGTAAAATAAAAATAAAACTGAAATTTTATTTTATTTAATTAAATATTTAATTTTTTTTATTTAATTGCACTTAATTAATGGGTTTAAATTGCCTAAAATGCCCAGAAAAATGCTAAAATTGGGCTTTAAATGCCCAAAAAACTAATCAGCCACAAAAGTGGCGTTGTTTATTTAGAAATAGTAGAAAATAGGCCAATATGAAAAGCTTAAAAAAGTATATAGGTCAATTTTTAGTTATATAAATTAATAGGTTATAACTTGTCAAGTTATAATTCATAACTAAATAAGTTATGGATAAATTTGTCAAGTTATGGTTCATAGTCAGACAAGTTATGGATAAAAATCATGATGTATAGATAATAACTTATCAAGTTATGGTTCATAACCAGATAAGTTATAGACGAAAACAGTAATTTGACCTATTTATTAACTTATATAAACTATTAACCTATTAATTTTAATTCATCTCAAGTTTTAACCTATTTTCCTCTTTCTCCCCTCATACAACTGTGCTGCCCCTATATCTCACATGCCCAATTGGGCCTGCGGTCCTTGAGTTCGGCCCTGTGGCGGCCCGCGCCCTCGCGGCGCGGTCGCCGTACCTTATACTACTACTAATGGGCTAAGCTTAGTCTAATCCATTATTTGTTATTAGACTATTGTCTCTTTAATTTACGTTCATGTGCGGGTAAATTTTTTTTTTTCCTTACTTTAACCCTCGGGTTCTTAACATGTTATGTTGTTATACTAATAACATATCTTGCTATTACTTTAAGGATTCGTATATCATACTAGTTCCCGAAAACTTGTCTTAACTTATTACAGTCCGTTGTTCTTTATTAAGACAATGGTTGTAATATCTTCTTCTTAGAACTGAACATACATACTAGTATTCTACATTACATTAATCTGCAGCGGAAAATTGTTTTCTAAGCGAGCGTAGTGGAGACCACTCCCGTGCACCCATGACATTTCTGCCACCCTTGCCTCCGCATGTCCATCAAGCAAACTACTATATGACTGGATGCTTACCTTTGTTACCTGCACACGAGTAAACTGATGAACTAACGCTCAGCAAGTATAAACATGCATACATCATAAACTAATAGAAATTACATTAAGAGTTATGATGCAAATATGCTCGTGTGAAACATGCTTTAAACTACTTTCTATCTTGCTGTTCTTACTTTTGTGGGCCTGGGCCCCTGCTTACTGTCTGGTCTAGTCGGAATCTCTACTCTTTGAGATTTTTCCTCCCTTGCGGAGGCCGACGACCCGTCAGTCTTTTACTTTACTGGTCATTTCTTACTGGTTGGTCTAGTCAGAATCTCTACTCTGTGAGATTTCCCTCCCTTGCGGAGGCCGACGACCCGTCAGTCTTTTTACTTTACTAGTCATTTCTTACTGTCTGGTCTAGTCGGAATCTCTACTCTGTGAGATTTTCCTCCCTTGCGGAGGCCGACGACCCGTCAGTCTTTTTACTTTACTAGTCATTACTTACTGTCTGGTCTAGTCAGAATCTCTACTCTATGAGATTTTCCTCCCTTGCGGAGGCCGACGACCCGTCAGTATTAACTATGCATAAGGGTAACCATATGTCGCCCTTCTGAAATCTAGGGCATTAAGCCCTCCAAACACGTATAATCACATGTAATCACATAGACTTAGGAACATTAGTAAATTCATAGTTCTAAGTCTAACTACAGCTTACTCGAGTCCAGACAAACATATATGTCTATACTTACCGTTAATCCGCTAGAATTCCCGCTTGTTGGAAGTTCTTTCTCGTTGCTTCGGCTCTCGTGCCAAAACCTGTTTCATGGAAATAGGTATCAATTCCCTATTCCAATCACAATTCCTCATACTTAGATTCTTAAATCTAATTTCAAACTCATTTATGGACTTTTTCCCCTTAAGGCCGAATTCTAGCTCAAGAGGCAATTTACACATATTCGTATATCTCGGTTTCTGAATCTTAATCTATTCGTTTCTGAGATTTAAAACTGTTATCCATTCTCTAGAATCAGATTCCTAACTCATTGCTTGCTAACTAGATTTTAGGAAATTTCGGCAGAGTTTCACCTTGTTTTTTCTAGTTTCCCGAGTTTTCAATAACTCGTTTTACTTCCGATTTCGGTACCTGTGGTCCAGATTCACATTCCTGAACACAAATTGCTACATAAATTGAACAAAAATACATTTCCTCCATTTCTAGGGATTTTCGGATTTTTAGTGTAAATCCAAAAAAAATTGTTCAATCCTTTCAATACTTGCACATTAAACTCCTATCGTAGTCCCCGACAAAACCTCGGTTTCGTTTTTTTCGCTTTTACGGATTTTTCCCGAGATGAGTTACTATTCACAAAAACGAAAAAGCAAGCAGTTTCTCATGAAAAATCTGAAATCTTACCTTGAAAAGTTGAGATTCTCTGCTAGAATGCCTCGGGTTATATTTCCACCGGACTGAACGGAAAAAATTTCGGCGAAAACGGATGATTCCTTGATTTTCCCTTGATTTTCTCTCTTTTCTCTCTCTTTTCTCTAGTCTCTCGGCCACCCTTAGGAAAATAGAACATAATGTTTCTAATTTCCTTCCGTAGGCCTCTTTAAGTGTATTAATGAATATTATAATATTATTTATAATAATATCTAATATTACTTTCTAAAATTAAATTAAAGAAATCACTTTAATTCCTATAATTTAATTTTACTAATTCTAATTAAGTTTGACACTTAATTTAAGTGGTTCCGTGTTCCCCACATTTTTCTTATTGAGACCAAACTTTCCGTTTTTCAAAACGAGTCTCTTTCCGGTACCGATAATTTCACACCCGGTACAGGTTCTATACTGCTTTTCTGGACTGCTGAGCACCCTGGGTCAAATTTCTCATATTCAACCCACTTCTCTTAGGTATCTCAATAGTCAATTTCTTTTTCTGAAATTCTCATTTTAAACGATCCAGAATTGCTCAAAACGTGTACCCTCGCGGTACTCGTTTTTTTCGCAGTTTCCCGCTTTAACTGACTCGGGAAAATTCTGTTTCAGGAACTTTTGTCATTTTCCTTACTTCTAATATTTCTACTCTTTTTCTAACTGGTCGTTTGGTCATTTACCAAATATTTTAGTTATTCATAACTAAAATATACCTGTTAAAATTTCTAACTTTTAATCGATATTTTACTATTCACAACTGATATTTACGAATTTTCTCTATAACAATATTCGTATTATAACTTTACACTTTTCGGGTGATTTTACCCCGTATATAAAGTTTCTACATAACACTTTCCTGATTACATCAATATTTCTACTACTTTCTGTTCCGGGAATAATTACGGTCAAATACCGGACTGTCCGATTTTGACTGAATATTTTCCCGGTCATTACAGGCCCGCAGCTCTGGGCTTCAAAGCCCAGAGTTGCAACAAACAACCCTAGCAGTTGCTGAGTGCAACCAAATTCCTCAGGCGGCCGGATGCCGGCACAGTCCAGATGTCGCGCCTTCTAGCCGCCACTGTCCCAGCCACCAGTAGTCGTCGACGACGGCGGAGATAACCCATCGTTGCCGGCAATCCTTAACAAATTTTTTTTTTAAATAAATGACGGCCAAACGGCCGTCTTATTCCTGCTGCCCCGGCCCTACAATTGCGGCGGTCCTTTTCTGGCGCTGCCAGACGGCCGTGAGTGGATATTGTCGACGCCGACGACGGTTGCCTTATGCCGCCGGCCATTCTCCTTAATTCCTCAAAATAAAACTGACGGTAAATATCTAATATATAATATATATATATATATATATATATATATATACATCAAAACCTTGATACATATATTCCAAATCCAAATGCAAACCAAATATATACACTGAGGGCCGTTTAGATCGCTGATTCGAGTTTTTAATTTGAGTTGAGATGTGATTTTATGTGAGAACTTTTTACTGTAGTAAAAAAGTTAGATGTGATTGTTTGTGAGAGCTTTTTATTGTAGCAAAACTCAAATTCTAAACTCGAATAAGCGAAATGAACGGGGCCTATGTTCAATATATTGAAGATGCCCAAACAAAACGAACGGTAAACTAAGCCTCGTTCACTTCGCGGATTTAAGTTTTTAATTCGAATTGAGATGTGATATTTTTTGAGAGTTTTTTACTGTAACAGAAAATTTTAATGTGACATTTTTTGAGAATTTTTTACTGTAAAAATTTAAAATTAAAAATTTAAATCAGTAAAGTGGACCAGGTGTAAAAAGCCAGACCGAATGATATGTATAAACGAATTATATATATATATATATATATTATCATGCACCGTACATAGAGAAAATCAATAAAGGAAGCAAAATCTTACGGCCGAACAACACTGTACATGGCAAATTGTATATATGCATTAAATTTTAATTTCATAAGGAAGCAAAATCTTACGGCCGAACAACACTGTACATGACAAACTGTATGCATTAAATTTTAATTTCATAAGGAAGCAAAATCTTACGGCCGAACAACACTGTACATGACAAACTGTATATATGCAACACTGTACATGGCAAACTGTATATATGCATTAATTTTTAATTTCATAAGGAAGCAAAATCTTACGGCCGAACAACACTGTACATGACAAACTGTATATATGCATTAATTTTTAATTTCATACTCTCTCTCTCTCTCTCTCTCTCTCTCTCTCTCTCTCTCTCTCTCTCTCTCTCTCTCTATATATATATATATATATATATATATATATATATATATATATAAAATGTGTTCCGTCCGGCATGCCTGCTTCGGCCGGAGACATTATACAAAATTTGTGTTAAATTGTATAACTATCATTTGTAATTATACAAGACATTATATAACTTTATCATATAATTTATATATCTTTACATGTAAATATACAACACTTATATTGAATTGTACAACTTTCATATGCTAAATTGTACAAGACATATACTGAATTGTACAACGTATAAATATATAAGACTTATACTTAATTATATAACTGTCGTTATGTAAATGTATAAAAAATCTCTAAATTGTACAATTGTCTTCTGATCAGGTAAAAGATGCCCACCTAACCAAAGATTTTGCCTATATATATATCAACAAGAAAAAGAGTTTCTGAAATCGATATTAACAGAATTGATATAAAGGGCTCGATTAGTTCGCTTACTCAAGTTTTTAATTCGAGTTGAGATGTGACTTTATGTGAGAGATTTTTATTGTAGTAAAAAAGTTAGATGTGACTGTTTCTTAGAGCCTTTTATTGTAGCAAAACTAAAATTCTAAATTCAAATCGGTAAAATGAACGAGACGAGTAAAATTGATACATGGCTGAGATTAATACATACCACGAAATAAAGCTATATGGTCGAAACACTGTAGTGCCCAAAACATCAACTGAAAAAATTGGTGAAAAATCAATAATTTAATATGACCATCGCTCTGATATCACTTGTTGGACTTTAATTACAAATATAGATTTTAACTACCATATTCATAAATCTAAAAAATTATCATGCCAAATTATTAAGAAAATTGAAGAAGCATACATGAATCTATAATAGCAACAATCATCACTTTTGTGAAATTACTAGACGATTGGCGAACTAGTTATTGTTTTCCTCATTCAAATATACAAAATCCTTTAATGGGGTGTTTGTTTTTTTAGATGGAATAGAAGAGAAAGCGGCCTAAATAATTTGACGTTGGAACCATACTTATAAATCCTTATATACTTATCTATTAGGTTCTTACTAAACTTAATTGGATAAGTATTGGGTATTAATTAATTTAGGATAATTTTAACAAATATCTCTTAAAATGATACCACTAAGGATTTTTTAGTCTCAACATTGACCTATTAAATTTGACAGATTATTATCAATAATTTGACAGATGTCGCTGGCAACGGGTCTCCGATCGCCCGCGGCGGGTGTAATTTAACAGATTATTGTCTAAAATTTAACAAATTATTATCTATAATTTGACATATTATTATCAAAGTGATAGCTTATTAAAGCAAAATAATAGAACTCTAGAATGATGTGTTTAACAGTCATTTTTTGTAATTTTCTCATTCATTTATCTCATATCCAATTAGAAGTCTCGTATACTTTTTCTTAATTAGATCACATAAGGCCCATTTAATTAATTAATTTAATATAATTGTATAAAGGAAACATGAGTTTTAAACCTATAACTGTTCCGCAACCGGAGTGGCGAGACTGCACTGTCAATCAATTGATCTCTAACGGTAGGTGGAATTAATATAGGGTGAATGAAGTTTTCTGGGAGGTAGATCGGGAGGCTCTTCTGAGTATTCCTCATAGTGGGGGTTGCTGATTTCTATGTTTGGCGCTATGAGAAGAAAGGAGTCTATACTTTAAGGGAGGCCATTTCAGCACTTAATGTTTATTTTTTGGCTCAGTCTCGTGGTCTGCACAGATGGGTGGTTGAATCATATGCGTCAAATGAAGTTCGTGCCATCCAGAGTTTAAATTTTTTATCGTCAAATTCTATTATTATTAGCAGTGATGAAGTTAACTTTTCATTTTAATAGAGACGAACATTAAATTTTTTTAACAAATTATCTTAATGGAGCATATAAGAAAATATATTTATTGTAATGATGACATATACTATTTCAGTAAAAGATTAAGTGTAAAATTTTAAAATTTTTAAAAGTAACATATTTTTTAAAAAAATTTAAATAAAGACAATAATCTTTACTAAATTGTACTTAAATCTGCCATTAATTATCGGCATTTAGCATTGTATTTCTTTAGCGTCATGTGGTTCTATTAACTACATTCTCCGTTGGGAGAATTTTATAGCCCACATGTTAACTGCTTACAGCTTTTCATGTCCCACTGATAGGCTTTAGTTAAGACCGTTTGTCTGAAGTTTATTAGTCAGTTTGTTCTTGCCAGATTTAGTGGTTTTTAGATCTCATTCAACTTCACCGATTTGAGTTTAAAATTTAAATTTTATTACAGTAAAAATTTTTAAAAAATAATCACATTTAATTTTTTTATTACAGTAAAAAACTCTTATATAAAATCACATCTCAACTCGAATTATAAATTTAAATCAATAAAATAAAAGAGTCTTTAATCGTTCATAAAACAGTTTTTCTTTTCAAAAAAAGAAAGAAAAAAGTACCTTAAAAACAACAAATGAGTGTTAAAACGATAATAAATATAACATCTCTTAGGAACCGCAATATTAATGCTATATGAAAAGGACCGCAACTTTATAGACGCGCGCGTGTTAATTAATAATCGAGAAGACGATAATAGAGTCACTGACGACAAAAAGTTCAATAACGACAATAATTCTGAACGAAAGCAGCCTCATAATAAATTAACAAAAAAGAGGCAAATGAAATTTGGGGAAAAAGTCTTACATCTATTTGAAGACAAATTTTATGCCTGGAAATTACTAGGAAGGGAAACACAACAATTTTTATTTTATTTATTTACTTTTTTTTTTTTACACATTTTCAAACTCGAATGGTTTTGAGTTATTCTTTTGTCCAAAAAAATTAAAAAAAAAACAACTCGAGTTTTAACTTTATTTAAATTCATATTTTTTTAAGTTTTAATTTTATTCAACTTTATTTAACTTTATTCAAATTACAACTTCAACTCAAGTTATAACTCAAATTCAATTTAAAAACTACACTTAAGTTATACTCTAAAAGAACAGTTCCAAATTGTTTTTTGTTTTGTTTTTGTTTTTGTTTTTTTTTTTTTTGGAAGGGTCCCAGAGGAACTTGGAATCCTAACTGGGAACAATTGCCGAATATCTTAATTAAACATTCTATGACCAAGATAATAAAACAAGAACATAGTTACATGATAATATTATACTAATCACCTTATTCTTAACGAACTCAATACAAAATTTCGAGTTAGCTAGGCATGCAGTCGCGAGTCCTTAGAGAATTTTCTCTCGTATATTTACTTTGACAAATGGCAGTTGAAGCTAATAAACCAGACCTAATCTACTCATTGTCATCTTAAAAGAATTAAGATATTGGAAAGAAAAAAAGAAAAAAAAAAAAAAAAAAAAAAAGGGAGAAAGAGGAAAATAGGTCAAAATTTGAAAAAATTAAAATTAATAGGTTTACATAAGTTAATAAATAGGCTAATTAAACCAGACCATAATGTTATTCATAATTGTCCATTGTCATCTCAAAAGTTTGTCCAAACTTAAACCATAATATTGGAACTAAAAAAAAAAATATTGGCCTATTTTCTAAAATTTCCCAAAAAAAAAATTTATGGCATAGGCCTTTTTTCATTGATTGTGATGACATTATATATATATATATATATATATATATATACACACACACACACACAAATACAAAGAGCTCAAACATGAGTAAGTTTCCGAATGTTCCAAAGTGAAGAAATAAATTAAAATACACACTTTACAAAATAGATATCTACAATACTATTATTAACTCCCTATATGTATGAACCATATATATAAAATATTGATCACTCAAGGATCTCTTGCCTAATGATGTTAGAGTACATGAATTCATTTCACCGACTCAAATTTTACTACAGTAAAAAATTCTAACATAAAGTCACGTCTCAACTCAAATTAAAAATTCAAATTAACGAACTAAACGAGCCCTAATATTACTCCTCGAAATTCTTGTTAGTGCTCATGATAATACAAGCATGGCATTCAAGCCAAGGAATAGGACGAGTAAATAACCTTTTAGTTGTTAAAAAAAAAAAAAACTTTTTTTTAATCAATTTTTGTTTGTTTCATTCCATAATTCAGAGAGGAAAGAAAATGAAACCATGAGACTCCATTTGGCAAAACTTCCAATATTTCTTAAACCTGAGATTCCCGAGGCATTAACACGTACTAATTTTCAATTCTAATATACTCCTTGGCAACAAATCCTTTTTGCCACATTTCTTCTTTTTTATCGTACGGATCATGATCATAATACTTTTCTTTTAATTTTCATTGTTATTATTGTAAGAATCAGAATATGCAGTCGCTTTATAATCTTATTTTTTAAAAAAAAAGTAATTTAGCTGAACTTTATTATTTCTGGACATCTCGAAACAATCTAACCTAATCTAATTATCTAACTATCTATACTAAACCACAACAAAACTTCTGTCCAAGGAGCTTTCTTCACTGTCCAATGTTGAATCAAGGTCACGGCTAGTCGGCGTTGACAGTCTAAAACGGCAGAATAAGATGATCTTAAACATCTCTAATGCAATATTATAAATAATATGCTGATTATAAATTTGACATTTGAGTACAAAAATACTCTCTAATACAATGTTATTTGTTGTGTTAAATTTACTATATTATACTTTGTGGTAATTTCTCACTATGACAAATTTAACACTTGTTATTATTGATTAATATGGTTACTTTGTCATTAAATCATTATAACTTTTACTTTTTCAATAATATGGTTACTTTTATAACTTCTAAAACTTAATAATTATAGAAAAAGTAGACTTTACTATTTTAAATAGCATTATGTATTAGAATATAATTGAAAATAACATGCTTTATCATACCTTTTAGTCTTAAATATACAATTAACATTTAAATTGGAGATGATCTTAGTTTCTTATTGTGTTGGTAGGGAAGGAAACACTAGAATATATTCAGGAATGTGCTATGGTCACACACAGGTCGTGAAGAACAAGATTATTATCATATATATGAAAATTTAACAACCCATGCATATATATATCGGTATATTTATACATATGGTTAATTCATGGTACGAAAATATAGTATGCAATGTGCACTAAAAAAAATATTTATGTTATTGTATTTATACATATATACGTACAAATTGAAAGCGTAGAGTTCTCAAAGACGACTCGAGGCACAAAATTTGGGCCGCATGGTTGGTACTTTATGAATGTTGTTATGCGAAGCCGGCGAGTTTATAATTGATCATGCTGTGGAATTTGATCATGATACTGCATGCATGCATGCGCCACTGCATATGTCAAAAGCATTAGTGCAAGAGTTGATTATAATACATAATTCTTGCACACGAGGGACCTGGGACCCACATTTGCCTGGTCCCAGTCCAACCTGCCTCCACTATTGCTTTCATCTGGGTATTGAATAATTTCTGAGTGTTGACGACAAAGAAAGTACTTGTGCCTTCCACAAGAAAATTATGTAGTAGGTAGGGCATTGATTGTATAGTAACACTAGGTCCATAAAGTTATATATGTTACCTTACAAAGGATTGTGTCAATAAGAGGAAAACTTTACCCTTGACAATATAATTTATCTGAAGGGTTAATTCGGTCTGTGAAGTGTACTTTCAATTTCATTTTAATTCATAATTTTTAAAACGTCTCACAGTATTTAGTCCTTGAAGTTTTATTTTGTTTCAGTTTTAGTCATTATGTTATCCTTAAAGTTTTATTTTATTTCAATTTTAGTCATTCTGTTAGGTGTTAAATATTTGATGAAATATGTATAAATTAGATATCAAAAATAAAAAACATTTAAAATTTAGAGACTATATTTATAAACTAAAATTTTCTTTTTATTGTCTTAGTCCCTAAACTTTAGATATTTTTAATTTTGATCCATAATTTCTGCACATTCTTTTAAATATCTAATACCTAGTTAATAGAAAAACCGAAACTGAAACATAATAAAATCTCATAGACCAAACTATGAGCCGTTTTAAAAGTCAGGGATTAAAGTGGAATTGAGGGTAAATTTTAGAGACCATTTGTGAGATTAACCCTTTCTAAATTGTTTAGTTTATAGCTAAAAGGATGATCCATTAGTAATTCGTGTTTAAATTTAAAAATAGATAATATCAAAATCTTCTTTTGTGTTTAATAGAAATGTGAAAATCATCCTGTATTTTAAAAAAAAAACGTAAAGATTTTTCTTTAAGCACACAAAATTTATTCATGATATGTAAGAAAATAAACTTTGTCCTGCATAAACGTCCATTTGATCTTAAAGGGTGGCAACTAATTTGTTGAGTATTCAACACAAATTAGACATATAAGAAAAATCAAAATTGTTTTATATTAAATGCCAAAGAATATTGAAGATCAAAATCGATGCCTTTAGGGTTCTTTTAGAGAACCATCATATATTTTATATTGAAAGACCCTAATGCCTTTTTGTATAATTATTTTGACCAAATCCAATATTAGAGATACATTTTGTGCAATTGAAAAAGACAAAAGAATGTTCATATTTTTCAAAACATGCAGTAGATTAATCTCACATTTTAGTAAAACACAAGGAATTTCATTATCATCTCAATTTAAAAACTTGGGTTTTGTAACATTATCTTTACAAATTAAAGAAATTGATTTAGAAACATAAATGTTTATAGACGATCCTTAGTGCATCACGATCAGTCTACTCAATTAAGGAATTTCATGGATTAAGGAACTTATCCACTAGAGTAAAAAAATGTTAACAAGAGCTAAGTAGAAATGTAAAAAGTTTGTGCCTTTGCGGAAATGAAGACAACAATGAAAAATGAGAGGTGATCCTATTTAAAGTATTTCCATTGTCGGCTCTGGAGATGTGGAACAAAAACGCAATTCCAAAATGGTGGGAGAACGACAGAAATGATTTTCCCTTCATTGCTCTATGCTTTTTTTGTCGCGTTATTCCTATTTTTTGGAAGACATCAGCCAATGCATCAAAAATATATTCTGTTTGTCTCATTTTTCCTTTTCTTCTTTCTTTTTTTTTTTTTTTTTTTCGTTTTAATCATCATTTTTAATATATATATATATATATATATATTATATTAGAGAGAGAGAGAGAGAGAGAGAGAGAGAGAGAGAGAGAGAGAGAGAGAGAGAGAGAGAGAGAGAGAGAGAGAGAGAGGGAGAGCCTTGGTTTTCTCGTTAACAAGAAAAGAAAGCGCGCGTGTGGTTAAAGTAGTTTCTTTATAAGCATGATCTCTTGGAGATGGGTCTTCAGGGCCTTATTGAATATACCTCTAAATAAAGAGAGCAAATATAAGCAAAGAGAAAAATAAAATAAAGGGTAGGTTCAAGAAATGGCTGGTAATTACCATATCAATGGCAATGAAAGGACTAATGTTGGCCAATTGAATGGTCTTGAGCTTACTTTGTCAGCCATGGCTTGGTACCCTTTTCCTTACATGCCGACATTGCAAAGCCACGCCAATGGCCTACCCTTTTCAGAAGAGACCAGAGAACACAAGAGGATGAGGCGAAATGTGAGTTTCGACCTCGAATCAGTATCGAGCGATAATAGTAATATTTTTATTCCTTATAGCGGCGGCAGCGGAGGAGGAAGCGGTTATAGCAGTGTCATCAGCCGCAGCGCCAGCACTAACAGCCTGAATAGCCCGCCGAAGCCGCAGTTTCGCGACCATGTATGGACCTACTCGCAAAGATACCTTGCGGCTGAGGCTGTCGAGGAGGCGGCTGCAGCCCTAATGGGAGACGATCAAGATGGCGGAGGCTCCTCCCAGGATGGAGAGGCCGACGAGATTAGGCTTGTTCAGCTCCTCATCGCCTGTGCTGAGGCCGTGGCCTGCCGGGACAAGGCTCATGCCTCGGTGCTGTTGTCCGAGCTGAGGGCCAATGCTTTGGTCTTTGGCTCATCGTTTCAGAGGGTCGCTTCTTGCTTTGTCCAAGGGTTAGCCGATCGCTTAGCGATGGTAAACCCACTTAGGTCAGTTGGTTTTGTGGGGTCTACGATGGGTAACCCTGTTGATTACCGTAATAGTTTGGAGAAAAAGGAAGAGGCTTTACGCCTTGTTTATGAGATTTGCCCACATATTCAATTTGGTCACTTTGTGGCTAATGCCGCAATATTTGAAGCCTTTGAGGGAGAGAGTTTTGTCCATGTTGTTGACTTGGGGTTGTCCTTAGGTCTACCGCATGGACACCAATGGCGGGACCTCATACGAGGCCTCGCCACCCGCCCCGGCCACCAGCCTAAACGCCTGCGAATTACCGCGGTTGGCCTCGGCGACGACAGGTTCCGAATGATCGGAGACGAGCTGGAGCTCTACGCAAGCAGTTTGGGAATAAACCTGGAGTTCTTTGTAGTGAAATTAAACTTGGAAGATTTGAGTCCTAAAGACATAACCACTAGTGAAGAAGAAGTTATTGTGGTGAACAGCATTCTCCAGCTTCATTGTGTGGTGAAAGAGAGCAGAGGAGCTTTGAATTCTGTACTCCAAACAATTCATGAGCTCTCACCAAAAGTCTTGGTCCTGGTTGAGCAAGATTCAAGCCACAATGGACCTTTCTTCCTTGGGAGGTTCATGGAGGCTTTGCATTACTATTCGGCGATTTTCGATTCCTTGGACGTTATGTTGCCCAAGTATGACACCAAGAGGGCTAAGATTGAGCAGTTCTACTTTGCAGAGGAGATTAAAAATATCATATGCTGTGAAGGCCCTGCTAGGTTTGAGAGGCATGAGAGGGTTGACCAGTGGAGGAGGAGGATGAGCCGGGCCGGGTTCCAGGCGGCGCCGCTCAAGAAGGTGGCGCTGGCCAGGGAGTGGCTTGGGAAGATGGAGGCTTGTGAAGGGTACACCATTGTGGAAGAGAAAGGTTGCCTGGTGCTTGGCTGGAAATCCAGGCCTATTGTGGCTGCCTCTTGTTGGAAATGCTAGTGGAAAAACAAACAAAGAATGATGTGAAAAATGTGCTCTAAATTTGGTTGGCTGCTTTATGATCACTTTGGAACTGCTTGATTAATAAAACATAGTCCAGTGTCTAGGACTGTGTGTGTGTTGGAATTTGGAATAATTTTGTGTCTTTGTTAAAAGTACTTTGTTGCCCAAGATTAGTGAGTGCAAAAGAGTCATTTTAGGCTTTGAATGTGCTCTAGTTAATTTGGGTGACTAAACATATAATTATTAAATAAAAAGTACTTGGTGTGTTTTGGTGTGCATATAGTTATGATGTTTTTGAGATTTTTTTTTGTAGTATTGTACATATTGATTTTTGTTTGATTCTTTAAAACGACCAAATAAAAAAGAAAAAAACTGACTGCCATTGCTCAATTCTGTTTTTGCAGGTTATGACCTGTTTGTTCATGTTTCAACTTTCATGGAAGTTGGGACTTGGCATGGACTAATCCTTTTTCGTCCTCTTTAGTAAGTCTTTTCTACGTTGGAAATAGAATATTGGCTGTATGAGAAACTATGCCGCGTGAGAAAAGAAATAATTGAAAACAATCCACCCACAAAAAGTTTGTGTGTTATCTCTTATAGCATCATCGGTCGACATATTCTTGGAAGAAAATGACAAGAAATAGTTTCCATACTAGGAACATTGAAATGGTCGATACAAACAACAAGGAATATTAAAAGTTGTATTCTCTCAACGAAAATTGCATGTTGCTGAATGCTTATAAGAATTACATGTTTCTGTGTAAGGTTTGCTATCTTTTTCAGAAGAAAACGACATGCTCTTCTTAGTAACGTCATAAACGACATGTCGTTTGTACAATCAGATTAGTCCTTTTCCCCCGCCCCCCAAAAGATTTGTTTATATGCGTACTATAACAATTTAGGCCCCATTTATTTCACCAATTCGAGTTTAGAATTTAAGTTTTACTACAGTAAAAACCTCTCAAGAACAATCACATCTAAACTTTTTACTACAGTCAATAACTCTCAAATAAAGTCACATCTTAACTCAAATTAAAAACTCAAATCAGCGAACTAAATAGGCCCTTGGTATGATTGAAGCCTAAGGTTACATCAGCATTGCTCTCGTTTACCTCTTCAAAAGGACAAATTAATTGCCCACTGAAGTTTGTTTATTTATTTATTTATTTTTGAAGTGATGAAGTTCGTTTTGTTAAGAGAAAAACGTCATTTCAAATAGACTAGAGATGTCAATCGTGTCGATCTGGCCAGTCGAGTCCATTTAAATTGGGCACAAATGTACCTCGTGTTGTGTCTAGACCAATCCATTTATTTATCATGTCATGCTGGACTTGACTCATTTATTTTTTGTGGCATTAATCCTGGCCCACGGCCTATTTATATGTGGGTCGTGCCCTTAACGTACTTGGACTATGTTCATGCTTTTATCGTGCTCTTAACATGCCTTTATCATGCTAAATAACATATTTAAAACAAATACAAAGAAATAAACTTTTAATATAATGAAAACATTAAAGTCTTAACAACAAAAAGTATATCATTAATTAAAAAATTACCTCATTAAAAATTTTACCGAGCAAACTCACTAGGATAAAATCTTCATAAAAAACACATCTTAATAAAACAAATATTTTTTTGACTTGTAAAATATATTAATAAAATTAGTTTGATACTTCATCTTCATTAATTGGGCCCTTATCGTTCCGTCTACGTGCTCTTAGTGTGCCGTTTCCTTGACGTGTTTCGTGCTTTAAAGTTGCGTCAAGCTCAGCCCATTTAATAAACGGGATGGGCAAGGCCTATGTAATAATCAGGCTGTATCGTGTCGTGTCTACTTTTTAACGTGCTGTGTTCATGTCAATTTGTCAGGCCTGGTCTATTTTGACATCTCTAAAATGGACTGAAACAATTATCTATACACCTGACTCTACCACGAGGCAAAGAGTTCTAATTCCCTGTCCTAAAATTCAAAAAAAAAAAAAAAAAAGATCTTCGTTAAAATTAAAAAAGACAAGGTTCTGTACTTCAAATTTGTCGTTTGAATATAAACATCATCTGTTGAAAGTTCTCATTAAACGACATATCGTTGTTTATTATAAAAGTTTGCTGTCGTTTCTGCTATAAACCGCACGTCATTAACCGTCTAAAAATCCTTGTCGTTTTGTAGATAACAAAGAGATACTGTTTCCATTAATCCCGTGTAGTCCATCCCAAAAAAAAAAAAAGGGTACATCCTCACTCTCACTGATGAGAAGCGGTTGAATTTGAGTCAGTTAAAAAAACTGACATGTCGTTTATTTGATGAACAAGTAGACAGAATATGCTTTGCTCGGGGAAAAAAAAAAAAAAAAAACGAAAGAAATAAAAACAAAAACGAAGTACAGCAACATATAATCACGTGTAGAGAGAAAACAAGAGAGAGAGAGAGAGAGGGAGAGAGAAAGAAATGGAAGCTGTAGCAGTGTTTGGTGGAGGAAGACCATGTCTCTCTTCATCATCTATTCGAAGCTCACAGCCTGAGAGAAGTTGCAGCAGCTTATCCTGCTCCCACAAGCGTATCATACGCACCCATTTCCACCATTTATCAGCTTTTCCCTCCAAATCCCATCACTTTTTCTCATCATCATCATCATCTTCTTTCTCAACTCCTCCTCATGTCAAACCCCATATCTTCCTTCCCCGCTTGGTCGCTGCCTTGGTTTGTTTCTCTCTCTTCAACTTTTTTTTTTTCCAAAATTTTAAGAAACCCATTTGAGTGATTCTCTCATTTTCTTCAAATTTTTCCAAAATTACAAAAAAAAAAAAAAAAAAAAAAAAAATCTATCTTTTTGTCTGCAGGAAGAAGTTGAGGAGACTTACATAATGGTCAAACCCGACGGCGTTCAACGTGGTCTTGTAAGTTCCTAGCTCACCTATTTTTGTATATATATTCTTTCTAAGTGTCTTTTGTCATGTTTGGTTGCTTAGAAAGCGCGAGAATTTACCTGAAAACAAACCCAAAGAATTGATTGTTGCGGAGATAAACTTATTGGTTGAGATAAAAATGAATTTGTTATTGGGCATGTGTATATTGATTTATAAGCTTTTGGGGGAAAATTTTTGATGGGCATTGAATTTTAAGCTTGGTTTCCTATGTTTTGACTATGTGGGTCGAATTGTTTTAGGTTGGAGAGGTTATTTCGAGGTTTGAGAAAAAGGGGTTTAAATTGACTGGACTAAAGCTCTTCCAGTGCCCCACAGACTTGGCTGAGGTTTGTCCATGCTCTTACTCCCTCACAATGTGCTCTTTTAAGAAGTCTAGTATTTTCATATCATCATGCTTTCTGATTTACATTTGTAATGGCGTGGAAGTTGGGATTTTTTTTTTTTTGATGAGATTCATTAGCGATTAATAGTTATGTATTTCTGATTCTAAGGCCTGTTTGGTGAAGCTTTTTGGAAGCTGCTTTTGGCATCTTGACTCCAAAAGTTGCTTCTAGAAGTGTTTGAAAGATTTTTCATAAGAGCTTTTGCTCACCAAAAGAGCTAACTGGTAAAGCCACAAAACATGGCTCCTAAGAAAAGCTGTTTTGAATAGTCTTTGAAACTTGTTTCAGAGTTTTAGTAAGACATTATTATAAACTTAGTTGACATTCTTACATTTTTATTGCTTATTAGAAAATTTTAAAATCATTGTGACCTATTAATCTCTTTTAAAGATGTGGTTCCAAATACTCAAGAAAATGCCATAATTTTTACTTCTCTTCTTCCACTAACTAAAAGCAAAAACAAAAAGCTTTGCCAACCAGGCTCTCAACATGGAAAAGCATGTGGTTCAATAATGTTATAGACTTGGGGCTTGTTCATTTGCATTTTTTGAGTTAGAGTGACTTGAGTTCAGATCTTGATTTGAGTTAAGGTGTATTTGAGTATGGTTTGAGTTGAGACTCTAATTTGAGTTTGTGTTTGGATGTGCACATTTTTGAGTTATGGTTTGAATTAAGAATCTATTTGAGTTTGTGTGTGGGTGGGTCAAAACTTGAATTTGTATTTGAATATTATTTTAATAAAAATTCAATGGTGATGAAAATTTTTAATAGGGTATCTAGGTGGGGTTTTATTCGTCTCTTCGTTGTGAACGCATAATAAAAAATCATCTCAATTGGAATTAAAACGAAAATGTTATGGCGTTTTTAAGAATATAAAAAATATTGTTCATTAACGTGAGTTTGAATTTAGGAACTTGAGTTGAAGGGAGAACTTGAACTCAGATTTTAGCTCCAAACTCAAGTTCAAACTCAAATTTTACAAAACAACATGAACTTGAATAAAGTTGTAACTTGAGTTCAAACTTTTTTTGAGTTTGGGTGCAAATGAACAAGCTCCAAGTTTGACGATCATTTGGCAAGTAACTTCCATTTGTATAGGAGCATTATAAGGATCTCAAGGCTAAGCCTTTCTTCCCAGGGCTGATTGAATATATTACATCTGGTCCTGTTGTGTGTATGGTAAGTTCTTTTTCCTTTTAACCACAGAGTTTTGAGGTACTCTGTTTCGTTGCTTGGATTCTTTCAAGAACTTTGACCGTGTTGCTATGATGACAAGGCATGGGAGGGCGTTGGTGTTGTGGCATCGGCACGTAAGTTAATAGGGTCTACGAATCCTCTTCAAGCTGAACCTGGAACGATAAGAGGGGATCTTGCTGTTCAAACAGGAAGGTGGGCCAGTTTATGCTTTGGTATCTGATCAACATTTTGTACAATAAAACACTATATTGTACTTGGTTGCAATGAATTGCTTTTTCTCATTGAGTAATGAATTGTGAAGAATACAAGGTCTAAATACAAACTTGTTTGCAGGAATGTGGTTCATGGGAGCGACAGCCCTGAGAATGGCAAGCGTGAAATAGGTAAAGGCCTTACGGCTTTATCACTCACTGAAGCTAAACAAAATGATGAGAAATCTAGGTTTCTGTCTCTATAGCTTCCTAGTCCTGACATTAAAATCTTTACAAATGCATTGTATTAAAATATTGCTTTTGACTTGGGGGTCTTTTGCCTTTCTCTTCCATTTTCATGTTTGTCTTCTCATCCATTGCTTGCATTCTGCAGCTCTCTGGTTCAAAGAGGGTGAAATCTGCGAATGGGCGCCTGCTTTGTCACCATGGCTGAGGGAGTGACCCTTCACAAAAGCTCGACACCATAGAGGCATGTAATTTTGGGAGCGTTATTCTGAGCACCTGTATCTCCATTTTTGTTGTACTTGATTGATCTTAGGCTGTTCAATAGCTTAGATGTCTCATTTCTGTTTAGCTTCTTGTTGGATATTTGATGGCTGATATTTTTTTTTACACATTGTACTTTTTCCTTTGATTCAAGTGTTACATTGCAACAACGAACTGGGATTCAACCAATAATACATGATCATCTCATGTTTTTGTCATCTTTCTCTTCATGACCATTGAAAGACCATATTTCAGTGGCGGATTTGCGGTGGCTTGTTTATCCTACTTTCCTTTCTGTTATGAATAATTTTCTTCTTCTAGTTTATTGTCTTTGCATACTTTCCTTTCTGTTATGAATAATTTTCTTCTTCTAGTTTATTGTCTTTGCATTGGGTTGCTAGATCGGGGAATTTGGCGGCTCATGAGTCTGCCTATTGGGCGTTTACCTCTAAGTCTGTTTGGTTGTTTTGATTAGGAGCAAAGTTGGCCCCCGTGTGGCAACTGCTGTCATTGCTGAAATGTGAATGAAGTTTCCATTTCTTGAGAAAAAGAGAAGGACCATATTTCAGCAACTAATAACAAGTTTTGCAGATTTGCACTAAGTTCCACACTCCACATATCTTCAGGTTATAAACCCAGCTTCAGAAATTGTGTAACATACAAAGAACCATGAGATGATACAAAGAACTTGTGTGTTTGTGTGTGTGTGTGTCTTTGTGTGTGTATATATAGCAAATTATCTCCTGGTTCATTGGTTCATATAGAAATTTATCTCCTATGTTCATTGGTTCAAACACAAACACACACACACATATATACACACACACATATATATATATATATATATATATATATATATTAGCACTGCCATCACCGCCTCATGGGGTGGGCTTGTACAACATCCATGCATAGATAAAAATTTACAAAGAAGGGAGATTTTTCATTACTATTGAAAATTTCTCTGTTGTTCTAATCCTACAACGTTGCAAGTTGCTTAACATTCATTGGAACGCATGAGCCTATACCACTGAAGCAACTTTCTGCAAAAACCTTGTAAGCTGCTTCAGTTGGGTGAAATGCATCAAAGAAAGCATGAGAATTCCTATCTCTACAAGGGGCTTTCCTGGGATCACATAGTCCAAATGGCAACAATACACAACATGGATTAGATGCATCTTTAAGACCTGCCCAAAAAAAAAAAAAAAAAAAAAAAAAACATCGATCAGTCCATATAATGTCACAACAATACATATATACTAAATTAACTTTGTTTTTGTCTACTAAGAGCGTCTTCAATGCAATACCAAATTGATGTGCTAATACTAAATTTTGATATTTAAGTGCCAAAATTCACTCCCCAATGCTATATTTGGAGGTAAATTTGTACAAAAATTATAACAAATGTTAAATTTAACATTTAATTCCTATGATATATTTACTTTGTGACTTAATCATTACAACATTACTTTTTTAAAAATTATTTCGGCATTAATAGTATAGTTTTACAAGTTTTAACACTTGATAATACATGACAAAAAATGGATACGACATTTGAAATAGCCTTTCGTTGGACCACAAAATAGAATCACACATGAAATAGGTTGTTATTTTCACACTTTTTAGTGGCAAATATAACATTTGGCATTAGCATTTACATTAGAGGTCTAATAAAGTGACTAACCTGAGAGACTAGGATTTTCCACCAAACTTAAGGTATAATCATAATACTTTCCAAGGATGAAATTTGAGCCTTCAAGTTTAAATTGCAATTCTTGAAGCTTCAATGCGAGTCTTGCATTGTACATAAGTACCACAGCATTTAAGTAATCCACACATTTTGAATTCACTGGTTTGAACTTGTTCACGTAAAATGGCAGACAGCCAAATGCTTCAATTTCAAACACCACAAACTTTCTGGCTCCCAATTTATACAAATCCTGAAAAAATAAATATAATAATAATAATAATAAAATAATGGGCCCGTTCACTTCGCTGATTCAAGTTTGTAATTTGAGTTGAGATATGATTTTATGTGAGTTTTTTATTGTAGCAAAAAAGTTAGATGTGACTGTTTCTGAGAATTTTTTACTGTAATAAAACTCAAATTCTAAATTCGAATCGGTGAAGTGAACGAGAATAAAGAGCATAAAACTAGATGTTATTCCTTGCTTTGTTTCATACTTTTCTTTTAAAATTTGAATAATGCACTGCATTTTTTTCTATTTACCTTTAAGCGATTTCCAAGTTTCTCTACAAGGAGATGAACATCCCTTATATAATCAACAGGATTAGTACTATTTTCTTTTTTAAGAAAATTTAGGCCAATGTCGTTGACCCCCATAACAACAAGATAAATGGACTTTGACACGTGCTCTGAGAGGCTCATGACGTGGCTTTGAAAATGTGACTCCAAATATTCTTCAACAGTTTTCTGAAACATATCAACTTGTTCACCCAAGCTCACAACACACTTCTGCATTACATAATGAATCAAGTTAAAAAAAAAAAAAAAAAAAAAAAGTTATTCATTGGTTTTTATTTTCATGCAATATTTTTAAAATTGTAGCACGAGAATTGAAATTTATAAGAATATAGGGTCCGTTTAGTTCGCTAATTTGAGTTTTTAATTTGAGTTGAGATGTGATTTCATGTAAGAGTTTTTTTATTGTAATAAAAAAGTTAGATGTGACTGTTTCTGAGAGCCTTTTACTATAGTAAAACTCAAATTTTAAACTCGAATCGGTAAAATGAACAGACTTATAGTATATCTTACAAACATATTGGTAGCTGTATCAGGAAGAATTCCAGCTGAGGAAGATCCATAGTTAAAACCTTGGTGGATAACTTGTGTGCTACCATTAACAAGCCTAAATGCAAGTGGGACATTCAATCCAAGCCATTTAGCTGCATTTAATTAAACCATCAACTCGGTATCATCAAAGGATTGTTTGTTAACTAGGAAAAAAAAAAAAAAAAAAAAAAATGAAATATATTACTTTAAAAAAAAAAAAAAACGGAATATGCAAGGAAAAGGGTGTTCATATTTATCATTTAGAAGATCATAAAACAAGTATACCACTATAATATTTCTACATTTTTTAAATAAATTGAGAGATAAAAACTTAGTACAGAGACTTAGCATATTCCAATTAAGTTGGTATTGCACGCTAAGTAATTCAACCAAGCCCCCATCCTATTCGATTAAGGAGATAAAAAAGAATAATAAAAAATTAATTAAAATAGGAACTATGATATTTCTTACATTGATTTCTATATCTTTAAGAAATGAAAAGGTGTTGTTTCATTGTAACTTACCAAAGAAATCGGCTATGTTGTAACCATTTGTGGGTCTGCCCGTTATAATTCCACTAGGAAAATCTATACCATAAGGTGGATAATTTGCTTTAGCATGAGTATCGAAGAGATTATTATTGCCGGCATCAATATTAGAGTCTCCAAACACGTACAAAGCCGGTGCTAATTGATGAGCTTTAGACACCCTCAAGAAGAAGAAACAGAAAAGGAAACTGCAAACAAGTAGAAGAGAAATGGAGGGCTTAGCCATATTTTTTTTATTTTTTATTTTTTACTTTTTGTCAAGTAATTTATATTTGGGTTTCTTTTGTATTTTCCTACGTTGTGATTTGTGAATGAATCTAATGGCTTCAGATGTATGTTGGTACACAGTTTTGTGATGTCTAGTTTCAAAAACCACATGCAGTTCAAAGCAGGACCAAGATTGACCAAAATTTGATGAAATTTCTGCATTTGGCTACTGGTTTGGATATATGCTCTATCAATTTGTCATTTTCTTCTTGTTTTGTTTTTCTTCTAGAACGATGGCCTGGCTTGTTGTTTATTGTTTCCAATGAGAAATTGAAGTGCCACTTTTTTACTTTTGTAACCCGCTCACTTCGCTGATTTTAGTTTGTAATTCGAGTTGAGATGTGATTTTATGTGAGAATTTTTTACTGTAGTAAAAAAGTTAGATGTGATTGTTTCTGAAAACTTTTTACTGTAACAAAACTGAAATTCTAAACTCGAATCGGTGAAATTAACGGGGCCCATTTTTCTCTTTTTTTGGATAAACCTTCAATAATGGTGCACATCGTGCAAAATATCTTTGTGCGACTTAAGTAATAGGTGAGGTGACGAGTTTAAATCTCCCATTTTAAATTAAAAACAAAAAGGTTCAGTTGCTAGTCTTGATTGCATGTTCACATTATCCTTATCATGTGTACAGTAATTGATATATTTGCAGCCCTGTTAAAGAGTTCGAAGAATTTTTGTTGGAGATCATATGGATAATTTTTGTGATTGTAGGCTTATCATTTGATGTCCGGATCATGCACTCTTTTTCTTGTTAGGATTTTTTCTATAGGAGTTTCTCCGTTGTTTCCTCCTTTTTTTTTATAAATTTTTTCTTCCCTCCTTTTTTTTACAAGTTTTTTTTTTCAATAAGGTTTTTAGCGAGACTCATAATAGTTTTGGTCTTTCACTAGGCTTGTTCAGCACTTAGTTTGTCCGAGTTTATAATCCCTTACAACTTTTCGAACAAAATTTCTAATCTTTTTAAATAAAACAAAATGGAAAATTTGGTGTCAAATAGCATTTTTTACATTTTAGAGCGTGCCAAGCTTGTTGAGATGTTCTAACAAAATGTTAATATTGCTTTTGAAATCGGCAATACAGATTACAACACGATGACACAATACCTTTTTTATGAGTTAGTGTCAAAAAAATAAGTCACCGGATATTTTAGTCTCAACCCGAAATTGACTCGTCAAAAAACAGGGTCATGTTCATGTCAACTTGTGTGACACTAAATTGACTTGCTCAATTTCTCTATTATTTTAAAAATATATTTATTCTCTAACTTTGGTTAAAATATGTTTTAAATTTTTAAGGGCTTAATTAGTTGTTATAGTATAAAATTGATTTAATTTTTAGAGCATATGTGTTTTATGTTGTTTTTATAAAATTTTAGTGCATTATTTGTAGATTTAACATAAAAAAAATTCATGGGTCATTGACGGGTTACGGGTTGATTATTGGTCGTATATCACAAAGGGAATGAGTTTATGCAGGTTGTATTAGTGTCAACCCGTGTTCGGGTAAGTCCTGTTAGGATTGGGATTTCTCAACCCATTCGTGTTGCTGATCGTTTTAGGGTTGAAGTCATTTATGCAAATATTAACTTTCAATCCTACACGAACACGACCCATTTGAAACAAATTGTTACCCCTAACTACTTGTTCTATCTTTTTATTCCAAAAACTATCATTCGTTATGTATAATGTATAATATAATTCATCAATGGATTCTCTTTAATTTGAAAACAAGCATAAGAACATTATCTCATTTTAATTTCCGTAACTAATGTGTTATAAATGGTATGAAATCCCTAAAATTTAGAGAATTGCCAAAAAGAATTTATTGGTTAATTGAGTAAGTCTTACGCCAAAGTTAGTGAGCCACGTCAATATATTCTCTAAAGTTCACACCAATGCATTATAAAAAGTATGAAATCACATGAAGTCACCCCAAAATTTAAAGAGTTGCTAATAATTTTTATTGGTTAATTAAATAAGTTTTTCGCCAATATTTATGAGCCATGTCAAAATATCCTCTCAAAAGTTCTTGGTGTTATAAATGGTATGAAATCACATAAAAATTATCCCAAAATTTAAAGAATTGCCAATAGTTTTTATTGGTTAATTGAGTAAGTTCTACTCCAATGTTTGTAAGGCAAGTCAATATATTCTCTCGAAAGTTCACACCAATGAGTTATAAATGGTATTAAATCACATAAATTCAAAATTTAAAGAATTGCCAATAGTTTTTATTGGTTAATTAAGCAAGTTTTATGCCGATTTTCGTAAGCCATGTCAAAATATTCTGTCGAAAGTTCACATGAAAATCACCCCATAATTTAAAGAATTGCCAATAGTTTTTATTGATTAATTGAGTAAGTTTTACTTCAATATTCGTGAGCCACGTTAAAATATTCTCTCGAAAGTTCTTGATTTTATCGCTCAATAAATAAACCCCAATTTCTCTAGGCAAACACATCGAAGTGGAAGTTGTTCTAAGCTTTCTTTCATTTGTGATAAGATTTAGGTGTTAGATCCTTAATTTAACGTTGAGTTTATATGTGAATAATTATGTGTTGCGGGCTGTTATATAAGGTTAAACCTAATTAAAAGTGATCTACTAAGGTTTGAGTATTTTAGATTTTAATGTATCTAATAGAATGTGAGCCTTTAATGTGTAGAGACTTAAGAGTAATTTCTATTTTTATGATGGGCTAAAATAGAAATACTAAAAGATAACAGGGAAGTTATCTGTAAATGATAGTTATGGTCCCTAGATCACACGTAATATTTTATTCATTCTGACATTCCATTATCATAGAGAATACAGAGAGAAAGTTAAAGGATTCTCTAGGAAAAAGTGTTGATTTGGAAGATAAACTGTACGACTCTAGAGAGAAATCAAGCAATATGGATTCAGGTATGTTTCCGCTTACAAATTTATTAATTCTTGATGATTTAACATGAATGTTCTTGGTTTTTGGATGATGGTTTTCACCAAATCATTGATTTCTAACATTAGGCTCTAAATTTTTCGAAGAAAAATGTTAGGAAAAATTTATCTAGTTTTCAAAATATTTTTACTTACAAAGGATAGTATTTTGGAACTCAAAGGAAGGTTAAAATTACTAGAGACGGGATCCATTGAAAGCCTAGTTAAAAATGGGTTGCATGAGAAAACAGCTAGGGACAAGGAGGTAGAAAATGCGCACAATTATGTGGGCGTCTTGAATGGAACTTCTTCATTTCCTGTCGCCGAGGTATCAGTAAGGCCTTGTTTATTTTACCGATTTAAATTTTCAGTTTTAAGTTTCTATAGTAAAAAACTCTCAGAAAATGTCACATCTAACTTTTTTTGCTACAGTAAAAAGCTCTACGAAAATATCACATCTCAGTTCGAATTGAAAACTCGACTCTACGAAGTGAACGATGCCTAATTTTCTAAATTTTGTTATATATTTTCTACTTCTCAAAATTTCTTCGTTAGGGACAAGTACTATTATTTTGTTATTCACAAAATTACGAGGTGTGAGCTTTTCGCAGCCTTTACGGGGAGATCGAAGAGTCAAGAAATGAAAGGATTAAATAAATAACAAATTGCAACGATGGAGGTTTCTCAGTAATTAAACGAAGGTGGTTGCCGGGAAAATGAAAAGAAAAGAAAAAGGAAGCTTTCAAAAAGAGAAAATTGTGAAATTTATCCTTAAAATATATGAGTCTGGAGTTTTATTCTTTAATTTTAATTAATACCATTCTGAATAATATAATTATTTGATTAAAAAAATATTAATTAAGAGTAAAAAGTAAAATTTTAGAGCTATACAATATTAATACCCGTTTAGAGCATGCCAAGTTGGTTGAGATGTCGTAGCAAAACCTAATACTACTTGTTCTTTCATATTTCTGTCAAAAGATATCATTCGTTTACGTGTACCCTTTCCAATTTTAAATTGCATCACTACAAATAAAAAATAATTATAAAAATAATAAAGTGTTAGTCACGACATCTTCTTATAATATTTAGTGACAATATATTTGTGTCACTAAATGTACGTTTACTCATAACCTTGTGATTAATATGCCCTTAATCACAAATTTGTGTAGCGAAATTTTTTTTTTCCACGGACCTTTTAGTCATGCAAACTTTTTGGTATGACTAAAACATTTTCATGACTAAAACCCTGAGGCTAAAAGTTTTAATCACACAAAAAGTTAAGACTAAATGCATATTAGTCACAAGGTTGTGACTAAAAATGACATTTAGCAATACAAAAATATTGACTAAAAATATCAAAAGAAATTTTTGTGATCACTAAAAAATTCAATTTTTTTTTTTTTTGTTTTTTTGTAGCATTGTATATTATAGTTCGTCATTGGATTCTCTTTAACATCCAAAAGAGTATAATGTGACTGATATGTTCTAAATGGTAAAAAATCACATGAAAATTAAATTCTTTATTTCCCAATTGAGTAAGTTGTACACCAATGTTCATTGGCCACGTGAAAATATTCTCTAGAATTTTCTCAATTTTATCCCTCAAGTTCTCAATTGTTCTCGATTTTAGCCACATCAATTAAAAAGTCATTACAATTAAAATATTTTACTTGTTCTTTATTCATTTCAAAATAAATATTATTTGTTAACGCGTATCCTTTGTAACTGTATATTATATAGTTCGTCAATGGATGCTCTTTAATTTTAAAAAAAGCGTAACGTCATTGTTACATTTTAATTTCCGTAACTAATATCTTATAAATGGTATGAAATCACATGAAAATTACCCCAAAATTTAAAGAATTGCCAAATTCTTTATTAGTCTATTGAGTAGTTTTACACTAATGCTCACTGGCCACATGAAAATATTCTCTGGAAAGTTCTCAGTCTTATTACTCAAGTTCTCAATTGTTCTTGATTTTAGCTACATTTAAAAAGTCATGACAATTAAAATATTTTTCTTGTTCTCTTTTATTTATTCCAAAACAAATATCATTTGTTAATATGTATCCTTTTTAATTTTAAACTATATATTATTGTTCGTCATTGGATTTTCTTTAATTTTTTTTTTTTAAAAGCGTAACATCATTACTATATTTTAGTTGATATGTTATAAATGTTATCAAATCACATAAAAATTGCCTTGAAATTTAAAGAATTGCCAAATTTGTTATTGGTCTACTGAGTAAGATTTATGCCAATGTGCATCGGCCACGTCAAAATATTATCTTGAAAAGTTCTCGGTTTTATTGCTCAATTTTTTAGTTATTCTCCATTTTAGCCATATCTAAAAAAATTCACAACAGTTAAAATATTTTACTTATTCTCTTTTATTTATTTCAAAAAATATCATTTGTTAACGTGTATCCTTTATAATTATAAATTGTATGTTACAGTTCGTCAATGGATTCATTAAAATTTCTCTGACAGTATAGACAATCCTATTATTACTTGTTACATGTTATGTTACTCCAATTTTATAGCTCCTTATTGCTCTCCCAACCCTTTATCCATAATCGTTGATACCATTTCGTTATCACAGCAGCAGCCACGGCTTGAAAAGACAAGACGGTTCTGATTGATTAGATGAACCTAGTCGTCGGGTTGGATAAAGAGTTAAACCTCTATTAACTTGTTATGTTATACTTAACCGACGTCGGCTTCATACTAGAATTAATGAATGTATAGTAATCATTTGAAGTTTCATGCTTAACACATGCTTTTTCAAAACACTATTATACAATACATTTCGGGAGGTGAGATAGAGGGAGAGGCAGCCCTCGTACCTAACGTTAACAATAAGGAACTATAAAATAGGAGCAACGTAAACATATAACAAGTAATAATAGGATTGTTTATACTGTATCTTAATTGTATAAGCATTTTAATGGAATAAAAGCCTGAGTTTTATTGCGTTAATTTCAAAAAAAAAAAAAAAAACATAACGTCATTCCTACCTTTTAATTTTTTATAACTGATATGTTATAAATGGTATGAAATCACATGAAAATTGCCCAGAAATTTAAAGAATTGCCAAATTTTTTTATTGGTTAATTGAGTAAGATTTATGCCAATCTTCATCGGCCACGTCAACATATTCTCTCTAAAGTTCTCGGTTTTATTGCTCAATTTCTCTATAGATATGACCCCACTTTCTCTAGGAAAACTCATCAAAGTAGGGAGGTTGTTTTAAGTTTTCTTTCATTTGTGATAAGAATTAGCCTCCAAAATTTTCAAAGAAAAATTTAAATTTTTTTGTTTTCAAAAAAAATTTTTTTGGTTAAAAGGATATATTTTGGAACTTAAATTTTAAATTTAAATCACAAACTACGAAATTCAATGAAAGCCTTGTTAAAAATGGATTGCATAGAAAACAAGGGAGCAGGCGAAGAATATGCTCACAATTATGTGAGCGTCTTGAATGCAACTCCTCGCGCAGTCAGTAATTTTCAAGACTTAAAAAGGCTTGTTTTTTTTTAGTGAAAAACTCAAACTCAAATTAATAAATAATATTTTTTTATTCTTAAAAATTTATTTAAGTTTATTTTTTTTGATTGAGATGATTTTTTTTTGCATTTTAAACTCGAATAAAACCCAAGTTTATACCATAAAAATTTATCATCAGTTTAAATTTTTTCAAAATACTATTTTACAAATTTAAGTTTTCATGTTCTTTTAACTCAAATTAAAAAACAATATTTTTTTTCAACTTTAAAATGCTATAACTTTTTTTTTTTAATTTTGATTGAGATGATTTTTTTATTCGTTTTATTCAAAAGTTCTAATAAAACCCAAGTCCATATATCATATTAAATTTTTTAAACTATTGATTTTTATTAAAATACTATTTAAATATAAATTCAAGTTTTTGACTCACTCAAACACAAACTCAAAAAGATTATTATCTCAAACCATAACTCAAATGTACACAACTAAACACAAACTTAAGTTACAAATTCAACTCAAATTATAACTCAAACTCAACTTAAAAATTATACTCAAATTAAACTATAAAAGAACAAGTCATTAATTATATTTTCTAGTACTCAAATTTTGCTTGATCATTCGCCAATAATAATTATTATTATTTTTATTTACAAACCATGACAAATAAAGGACCCGTTCACTTTGTTGATTCGAGTTTGTAATTCGAGTTGAGGTGTGATTTTATGTGAGAGCTTTTTACTGTAGCAAAAAAATTAAATTTTGACTGTTTTTGAGAATTTTTTACTGTAGTAAAACTCAAATTCTAAACTCGAATTGGTGAAGTGAAGGAGCCAAAATTTTTTTCACTTAGCTTCTTATTCTTCTCTCTTTCTTCTTCTTTCTTTTTTTAAAAAGTTTTTATGTTGTAGCCTCATCATCCCCCATCAGGCCACGATTGTTCACCGGCGTTGCTGAGTTGGGCCCCGCGGACCCTTTGGATGCGGCAGGAGCGGGGGCGGGAGCTGCAGTACCCCGAGTCTGCCGGCCTTTTGGATTACGGTGGATCTGAATAAGAGGAAATATTTTTTCTGCTACAGTGAAAAACTCTCTAAAAGTATCACATCTCAACTCGAATTGAAAACTCGAATCTGTAAAATGAACGAGGCCTAGATACCTTCTTCTCCTCCTTCTTCTCCTTCTTCTCCTCCTCCTGCTCCTCCTTCTGTAAAATAAATTTTTTTTCACTTAGTTATTTTCTTCTCTCTTTCTTCTTTGTCTTTTTTTTTTCAAAGTTATGTTGTAACTCATCATCCCCGTCAGGCATTAATTGCGCACGTTATGGAGAAGTAACAAGCTTTGATGAAGATGAAGAGTCATGAATTTCGTAGTGTTTTTTTTTTTTTTTTAAGAGGAAATTTTTTTTTATCCAAAATCCAAAAAGTATCACATCTCAAAATTGAAAACTTGTATACTCTAGATATCTTATTCTCCTTCTTCTCCTCCTTCTTCTTCTTCTCTTTCTTCTCCTCCTTCTCCTTCTCATAATTAATATGTAACTTAATTATGTGTGTTATACATGGAATAAAATTTATGAAGATTCTCTAAAATGTCATTAATTTATTAATGCATTCTTTCTAAGTATAAAATTCATGAAGATTCTCTAAAATGTCATTAATTTATTAATGCATTCTTTCTAATTTCAAAGATTTGTTAATATAGTTGTTGAACATATGTTATTATATGTAACACCGATTTTATTGCTCGAGTTCTTTCAAAATACGATCTTAATTTCTAAAGATAACAAACACATCCAAGTAGAAATTGCCTCAAAATTTTCCGGATAGGTAGTGTCGTTACTACTTTGTCCTTTGGTATGAAATTGCAAAAAATTTCCCCAAAATTTAAAGAATTGCCGATTGTGTCATCGATTTCATCGAGAAAGTTTTAAGCCAATGGTCATGATGCACCACGTCAAAATATTTCTCCCAAATGTCCTCACTCTTATCGCAATTCTCAAGCAAACATATCCAAGTAGAAATTGTCTCAAAAGTTTTCCTGATAGGTAAATGTCATCTTCATTTCTATAAATGATATATAATTATATGAAATCACAAAAAATCGCCATGTGGGTATACATGTGGCTAATTCGATTTACCATAAAAGTGTTATGTTATTATTTGCCAACATCAACACCAGAGTCTCCAAACACGTATAAAGCTGTGGGCTAAGCTGTGTACTTGAGACATCCATACAAAGGAGAAGACCCTCAAACCAAAGAAAAGGGCCACACAGGGCTTGGCCATGTTCCTTGTTCTTCTCTTTTTCCTACTCTCTTCTCTTTTTTTTTTTTTTTGCGATTCTTTGTGTTTTCTGCGTTCTATTGTGGCTTCTAATACAGTTTCCCTTCAGTTTAACTGAATGTGTTTGAAACTGACTGTAAAATAGTAATGGGTCAACAATGGTACCAATAACAACATTCTTCTGAACCAGAATTACAAGTATGGAGAAAATAATTTTGGATGGACCAAGTAAGACACTTGCGGAGATCAAACTACCATTTTTTATTTTTTATTTTTTTTTTCAATCCTCAGGGCTCTTCGGCTCACAATAGAATAAGTTAGAATTGACAGTTTTTTTCCCTGTTGGCTAAAGATACAGCAGTTGTTACTTGTTATATTGCTGTTACATGTGATCGATAAATTTACTATATCAGCCTTAAAACTTTTTGTTGCCATTGGCCTCTAACAGGGGGAAAATCTACTCTACAAACCGTTGGCTTTTGGGGTGTACATGTAATTATGTTGTCTTCACCTTAAGGTGGGTTAGAGAGAGAGAGAGAGAGAGAGAGAGAGAGAGAGAGAGAGAGAGAGAGAGAGAGAGAGAGAGAGAGAGAGAGAGAGAGAGAGAGGAATTAAGCAGGACATATGAATGTGATCATACATAAGCTGAAATTGGGGTGCAAAATAATAAATAGATTGACATCCATGCGGGCTCAAAAATGATCAAGATCAACCTTCATTTTTTAAGTTTCATTTAAATATGATTATAGGTACAAAAATTCAGCGACGTTCAAAGGGTTAATTTCAGGTCAAGAATCCATTTCAGTGCTCACAAATCACTTGTGAAGTGACAAACTCTTGTTCCGATTGCTGCTTTGCGCTATCAAGAGATTGGCAACCCGCTGAATTTTGGAGAAATACCGACAGAATAACCATCCTCCATTGTGCTCACTGAATCCTCAGAGGCTAAGTTAACAGCATGATGAGCATTTTTAAATTTAGAAAACAGGTAAATAATCGACAAGGTCCTTTCATCTTGCTCCTTAGGACTGCTCACTAAAAGGGTGTTTCTAGAACTTGGATGTGTTATGGATGAATAACAATCCGTATCGATTGAGATTACCTCCTCATTGAGAGAGGTTGTGAACTCTGGAGAATCCTGTGAACTGCTGGCAGAAGAAGAACTCACATCTATCTTCATTGGCTCAAGACTGGTTGAGCTTGAAATGGAATCAACATCTACATTCCCTATCTGCTTGGAGGGTGGACTTAAATCGCGTCGAGAACCTTGTTTAAGCTTGACTAGTGTGGCCTCTGAACCAAAAACAAGGGAAAGAGAGAGTTAAGAATCGCCTTAAAGTTCTTGCAATGAAGTGTGAAATTATTCATTTTAAGGCATTTGCTTCCGAAGTGGCGAAATTATTCAATTACCAAATCCAACGTTCACAATTGCAGTAGGCCAACCATAGTAGTGCACTTAAAAATGTAAAATAAAGTTACAGCCAGAAGAAGCAACTCTTTGTTACAAGTATAATAGAAATGATGAAACAGATAATTTAAGTAAACCCATTTTCAGTAGAAGAAATAAAAGTACTTCCACGTTTTACTCCGGCTTGTAATTGTTGTATTGTTGGATTAGATTTAGCCAGAAGAATAGGAAGGGTGACGGGCAATAGGAGATTGGCAAAGGGAAAGTTTCTTATGTGAGCTGTTTTGTAGAGAATTATTTAGTCTAATTAGGCAGTTAGGTTGCCTTGATCAGATATAACCAATCGAATTATAGACCCTGTTGTAAATCTGTTGTAGAATATATAGCTAATGCTATTAGAAGGCTAATTGGACAATGCTGTGTAATTGGATAGTTCAATAAAACTTTATGTTGAGAGTTGCTTCCATTTCTGGGGTTCTCATTTTCTCTCTATTTTGTGTTTCTTGTGAGAGGCATAGGGGCGTTTGAAAGGTGGATTCAAACCAGGTGGTTTGAGCTAGAATTCAAATTTGTGAAAGAAAACAATGTAGTATAACTTTTAAATTCAAATTTTTTGTGAGAAAAAACACAGTTCAACCCAAATTAGGGTGGTTTGTAACCCATTCTCCAAACACTACCATAGTTTCTCTTTGTCAATCCTGTTTCGTTTTCAATAAAGTTCGAGATTTCTGGGTAAAATTCCAACAGTAATGTTCTGTAACACATCTAGTTTAACTAGATCTTTAAACATATTCATACATATGAACAATCATGTATCACATAAATCTCATGAATTTCACACAAAAGACAACTTTTTCACTTTTTGTTAGCATAAAATTGTTATTTTCACAGAGCATACATAACAAAATTTCATAAAAATTTCTTGAAAAACAGAACAAGCCGCTGCAAAGTCAAATCCAGACGTTTTTCCTTGAGTGCCAAAACAAATTCCAACTTTATGATTAATTTCGTATTTTCCTTCATTTTTTCTTCAAACAAGCAGATAAACCCAGTCACAGAAGAATAATCAGAAAAAGGAACCACAAAAAATGGAGGAAAACTAGGTTTCGAAACCAATTAATCACAAATCGACAACAAAATCCATGTAATTAGCGAAGAAATTTAAGAATTGCGATTGAAAACAGAAAGTACCGTAGATGGAGAGAGAATCATCCTTGAGAATCTTGGAAGGAGGCCTCTCCAAGCTTTCCAATGAAGAAGGCGACACTCTTATCTTCCCAAACATCTCTCTCTCTCTCTCTCTCTCTCTCTCTCTAAGATCTGAATGTGAAATCTGACGAGTAATCTCCGTGGCGCGGAAAACACAAATACAAAGAGCGGGAACCGTACCAAACACTCTTTTTCACTTCCACTGTTTCATATTGGGCTGGGCCTACACTGGATGTTGTTCATTGAAATGGACCGTGATGGGCACATTTTGAGGCCCGTGTATCTTATTTTGTTTTGGGAAAAGGTGACAAAATGGTCTCCATCCGCCTAAATTTTTATTACTTATTTTTAATTAATATTATTTTTATTCAATTATATTAATCAAAACAATATTAATTAAGAATAAAATATTAAAATTCAGATCCATAGCATATTTTGAAACAATTTTTAAGTAAACAACATATTTTTAGAGTATTTAAATGAATAAGATATTAAAGTATAAATTTTTATTTATCTCAGGTAAATACAATATTTATTAATAAATACAATATTTACTCCAAATAACTGGATGAATAAATATTTAACAAGAAATGTGATGTTTACTCTAATCATATTAAAAATATGTTATGCTACTTACTTAAAATTGTTTACTAAATATGTTATTTTACTATAATTATGGGTTGTTTGGTTTTTCCATAATATTTCTCATTTCATTTCTATTCCTGCCTAGAGTTAATTACACATATATCCATGAGATTGGGTGGAGTATAGAATGTCCTCAAATTATGATAATTGCAGAGATGTCCACAAAATGATCAGTAATGCTTACATTTTTATTTTCATGTCATGTATTAAGTATTCTATGCGGAAAAAAATAAAAAATAAAAAGCCTATATCAATATGACACAATGTGGCTTGCGTAATTGTATTGTTTAAAGATTATATTTAAATATGCCTGTGCAAGCTTTAGGGTTCATTTGAAACGAGAATTCAAACTATGGTGATTCTAATTATGATTCTTGAACTATAACCATTATTCATGATTTTAGATTCAAATCATGATTATGAAACCATGAATCAGAATCAGGGGTTTGAATCACCTTGAATCAAGAGGAGAGTGATTTTAGAATCATGATTTGAACTAGTTTAAAACATCACATCAGATTTTGAATTATGATTAAGAATCATCTAAACCAAACATTAATTCTGAATCATGACTCAAAATCAATGAAAAAACACTGATTCTAAACCAGAATCTAGAATCATAATTTTGGATATATCTACCAAACACACCCTTAAGGATTATAACATGCATCATAATTTCACTCATAACTCTCATCCCATTTTTCAGATCAAGTCAAACTATTTTGTTTGTGGTACCCAATAACAAATGTCATTCAAATGAATTGAATTTTGCTTCTCTTGTACATATGATCAGATGACTAGCAAAAGATTAACAAATTAACAAATTTTTTCCTAATAAAGACTACTGTTTGTCATCTAAGTCGATCAGTTTCTCCATAGTCGTCTTATCAAACCACGTCGACGCACTCTCAGCTTGACATCTTGCCCTGAAATATTATCAGAGAATCAACATGTTTAAGTATAAGGAAAACAGTAAACAAAATTTCAAAAAAGAAAAGACGAGACCAATTACTTTCTTGGAGTGGATCATATAGTATGGGAAAAAGAGATATTTCCGATGTCAAAAAACAATCTCACATAACGAGTTTTTAGCATTACAATGTCCAAATGCCGAAATGTTCCTTAGTTATAGGGTTAAACTCATTTTTAGTCCTCAAACTATAGGCCAAATTTTACAGTTAAGACTTTTAAAACATCTTAGAATGAGTTCATAATCTACTAAATTGCGAATCAGTTCTTAGGCCCATCCAATAATTAAAAATTTCAACGGGAAAAAGGCACACTTCATTCTTAATAGTTGCACCCTAAGATGTAAATTTAACTCTCACTAAATGGCATATGAGGAGCGCCCTAAGATGTAAATTTAACTCTCACTAAATTGCATATGGTCCTAGTATGCGTTTTCTTTTGTTGAGATTATAACAGTTGCATGGTCGGAAATACTAATTTAAGACAATTTCATAGTTCGAGGACCTGTTTTGAGAAGTTTTTAAAGTCACAGACTAAAATGGGATTTGAAACACGGTTCGAGCCTTTGAGGTCTAAAAATGAGATTAACTTAGTTCTATGAGTTTGAAAGGGTTACCTTTTAATCTCCCAGCTTGATATAAAGCTTCTTCCGCAAGCGGTTTCCATTGTTCAGCGCATGAGTAGTTGATTCCCAGACCAACACTAAGTCCTCTCAATAGATGTACAGTCCGCAAAACAGAAAACAGCTCCTCTGGAAAAGCCTAGACAAAGCCAGAGATAACTAAAAGAATTTACATTGTAGTCAAATTTGGCGTGAAACTTATTTATTTGGAATATCTTTCCAACTCCAAACCTGCTTAACTTATTGTTTACGTCTCATGATACAGATGAAGAGAAAAAATTAGCTAAAAAGGACCATAAGCACAACATCTTTTGATGGTAACAAACGTTTCTATACATTCTTTACACCCTATTATTTGGAATTAAATATAGGAAAAAACGAAAGACTGAGAACATGCCCGGCCGTCAAACGCGACACCTAACACTTGAACACCTGGTCCTCAAAATCGTCAAAATTTAAGTTATGCGTTTATGTAATTTGATATTCCTTATAGAGACACTTCTAAGACTACTTGTACTCCCATTTTTTCAAAATCTCTTCTTCATTCGGTACTGCAGAAATATACTTTTTTTTTTTCCGCATCCCCAGGGACCAAAACAGATTCATTCACTAGAAGATGTAAATAGATTATGACAGAAGAATAACAACGTATAACCTAGTTAATAAAGTTAATAGTCATATAAAGTTTGCTCAGGAATACTGCAGAATGAGCGAGTAAAATGAGACTTTAGGGTGTACGAAACCTACCACAACACCAACTTTTTTTATTGAAGAATCCTCCGAGAAAGGTTGCAGCATCGTTACTCCAGGGGGTAATTTTGTGTCAAACATTGTTTGTGCCAACTTAAACAGTTCCTCCTGCTCATTTTTACAGTTTGCCAACGTTTTTATGCCAAGCTCCCTATACGATAAGTTGAAATAATGGCATCTCAGTCTCAACAAATCACGGGGCATCCACAAAAACCAAGCAGGAAAATGATACTTTAAACTGAAAATATAGTAACCTTGTCTAGTAGTTATAAAATACAATTAAATGGTTAAAGAATTCCCATTTACTTGAGAGAGAACATATCAAATCTCCTATTTTCATTTCCTTATTCCGCCTCTATCTTACAAGTGTCACTTTCTTCTGTCGGTTCCCTAGGCCATACGGCCCATCCTTGTAATCTCTTTGATAAAACTGAACTAATAGAACTCAGGAAATTCAAGAAAACTGAAAACAAAGAACAAAGAATTCTTTTATTGCTGTAGCTTTGTTGAATACAAGTAAAGAACAGACTTCGAGGGTCTGCAGCCTCCCCTGCTTGGAACAATCTCCAAGACTTTTCCCACTACTGATTCTAAGTTCTTTTTCCCTAAAACAACCCACTGATCAGATTCCCCACATTAACATCTAAACCCCTTATTTATACTACTAACCTACTCTAACAAACTGCTAATCCAATTCTAACAAACTACTAACTTCTCTAATCAAATAACAAGTTCCTATCACTCTTCTTGGGGGAAATAATGGCTAATTCAAAAGAAACACTTGAACCTACTTTCGTTTTCAAAGGACTTTATTACCTGTAGCTCTCTGATGCTTTTACAGGGTCATTATCCGCAATGGCAAGAACAAGATTAGCATAACCAAGCCTCAATTCATTTGGTAGATCCTTAACTTGCCCGTAGTCTAGC